>CM067503.1:19078381-19602565 GCA_034509495.1 Acestrorhynchus altus
GACCACAGAGGCAGGATTGTATCGAGACACAGATCTGGAGAAGGGTACAGAAAAATATCTGCTGCACTGAAGGTCCCAGTGAGCACAGTGGCTGCCAGCATCCATAAATGGAAGAAGTTTGGAATCACCAGGAATCTTCCTAGAGATGGTCACTCTGGCAGAGCTCCAACATGTTTCTCTGTGGAGAGAGGAGAACCTTCCGGAAGGACAATGATTTCTGCAGCACTCTATCAATCAGGCCTGTATGGTAGAGTGGCCATATGGAAGCCACTTCTCAGTAAAAAGGACATGAAAGCCAGTCTGGTGTTTGCCAAAAGGCATCTAAGCATGGTGGTGGCATCATGGTGTGAATATCCTTGAGTGGCCCAGCCAGACCCCAGACTTGAACCTGATTGGACATCTTTGCAGATATCTAAAAATGGCTGTGCACCAATGCTCCCCATCCAATCTGATGGAGCTTGAGAGGTTCTGCAAAGAAGAATGGGGGAAACATCCAAAAACAGGTGGCTGTAATTGCTGCCAAAAGTGTTTCAACAAAGTATTAAGCAAAGGCTTTGAATACTCATGTACATGTTATAGTTTTATTTTTAATAAGTTTGCAAAGATTTCAAACTTTTTTCACTTTGTCATCAAGCGGTATTGTATGTAGAACTTTGATGAGGGAAATTAATTTAATTCATTTTGGAATAAGGCTCTAACATAACAAAATGTGGAAAAAAGTAAAGTACTGTGAATACTTTCCAGATGCACTGTATAGCATTTTTCTCTGCAGTTTTAATACAGAAACACATTTATGCTGGTATTGCATATATGGTGTATCGTGGAGCCATCAGCCTGTGGAGTGTATATTTCTGTGTATTTTACTATTTGTATGTCTCTGTCTCATTCTTTTATTCTGAATTTGAAATGCAATTATAATTTCACACATGAGATTGACATCATTTCTGTCTTATTTCAAACTTAGGATGGGTCAGGTTTGCTAGGGGGCTTAGTAACAGGCTTCAAAACAACAAGGACCTCTGTTGGTGGACACACAGCAACTACACCATGAATATAAAGTACTGACTGCATCAGTGAAACTGCATCAGCTAATAATCAGACATCCCCCAGTTATGCTGCAAGTGTGAGATCCACTAGCTATATTCATATAGGTTATGGGTGTATGCTTTTGCATTCACAAATGTACTTTAGCTTTCTACTTTGGAGGTCAATGCCCTACTGATAATGTTAGTTTTGTCATATTGGAATGTAGTAACCCAATTTTTGTAACTGTCTGAAAAAAATTATCCCACATTATGTTGATTTTGTGTGAAAATCAGACAACGAATCCTCTACAAGGATATTTATATTTGAATATTTTAGAGCATAATTTTCATTTTTTAATTTGAACATATTTGGAATTATGAAATGTAACTTCAGCAACAATATGTTTATTTTTAAATAAAGAAACAGTAATTACTAGTGCATCTAAAAAATGAATACTGTGAAAAAGGTTTTTGATAACTTATTTTTTAAAACTATATATTCTATATTCATTACATTTACAATGATATATTTCAAGCTTATTGATGATACTCTGATTAGTAATCTATTCAAATTTTTACTTAAATATTCTAATATTTTGAGAATCACGATTTCAGGTTTTCATAAGCTATAAGCCATAGTGATCAACAATAAAACAAAAAAAGACTTCAAATGTCACTTTATGTGTAATGACTATAAAAATGACAATTAATCTTTTTGAATGAGACGCACTAGTATGCTTTAGAATGTGTTTTCAATAAATAATGTATATTAAATTAGAAAATCTAAAACATCTCATTTGAGCAGACCAAACATTAGCAGATCAGATCAATCATGATATTAAAGCTCACAGGTGAGGTGAAAAACCATTGATTATATCATTACAGTTATATCATTAAAGGGTAGGTTCTTGAATTGGATGAGTTGAAGTAGGAAAAATGTGTAAACATTTGACTTTGACAAGACCCAAATTGTGATGACTGAAGACTGGGTCAGAGCAGGTAAGCGGGTATTCCTGCGGGTATTCCTGCAGTGGTCAATACCTGCAAGAAGTGCTTCCATGAAGGACAACTGGTGAACCAGCGACAGGGTCATGGGCACCCAAGTCTGATTGCTGTGCTCTGGGAACACTAGTCCATTTGTTCTGATGATTTCATAAATCAATGAAACTTCATTTATCTTCTTCATAACTTCTAAATACATTTTAAACTTTAAATAAAAAGACAGTATTTCCAATGTGATCTCTTAAGTACACTTTTCGTACAATATCGACAAAACACTAAATGTACTCATTATGGATCAAGCTTTACAGCACATGCAAACAGAGATGCTTTGAGTGAAGCTCCTCTACATCCTGCCTTTCTTTTTATATCAGAACAAATGTGAAAATAGCTATTATATTATCACTTCTTTATTGCTCTCACATACTTATCTGTATTAGCACTGTATCCTCATCGGAGAAGTGTCCAAATGCTGTGAACTCAACTTGTATTTGTGTGAACATGAATGCCAGCCTGTCTTTGCTCTGACAGAAATGGACATTTTACCTTCAGTGTTTTCTGATATTCTGAAATAAATGTCATCACATTCCGCCTGAAGACTGACATCTTCAGGAAGTTCCACTACCTTCTAGTCATTTTGGTCAGGTAGTGCTCTCCTGTAATCTGCCTTTGATCTGAAACACTGTCCAGTTGTCAGCAAAATTACAGTATTTCTTACTCCAGAGTCAGTTCAAATTGTTGTGCAGTGCAGTGGCCATTGCTTTTTGGCAACTGGGTTAAAATTCTTTTTTTAATGTGATGAGATTTACAAGTTTGGATTTAGCCACAT
Organism: Acestrorhynchus altus; assembly: GCA_034509495.1. Classification (NCBI taxonomy): domain Eukaryota; kingdom Metazoa; phylum Chordata; class Actinopteri; order Characiformes; family Acestrorhynchidae; genus Acestrorhynchus; species Acestrorhynchus altus. Next base: position 19,081,235 of record CM067503.1, read on the forward strand.
AATTTGCAATGGATTACAAGTCAAAAATACATTCCTGTTTACAAGCTTCAATGCTTTACAGTTATTTTTTGTTAATTTTCAATTTGTTTTTTAAATGGTAGTTACTCATAACTATACAACTACAACCGTTTTCTCTTTCTCTGAAGCTATAAAGCTTTCTTCATCAGCTCTGTTCAGTCAGCTCTGTTCTTCTCTGTTCTCAGTTCTTTTCTTCCTACTAATTACTGAATTATTACGCTGAAAATATATCTATTGAAAATAATGATATTACATCACATAATAATAATTAGGGGGCATTCATGGGCTGGTCCTTAGGGAATCAGCCTTATGACTGGCTGGTTTCTGGTTCAATTCCCTGAACTGGCAGGACATCACTGAAGTCCCCTTGAACAAGGCACTTAACTCCGCAGCTGCACCGCTCCAGGCATGTGTGCTCACTGCCCCCTAGTGTGTGAATTCACTACAAAACAACTTGTCATTGTACTATTCATACTAAGTAATAATAGTGGTAGCAATAGTACTAACTCTGTTAGTTCAGTGGGGTTTTTTTTAAAACAATCTTATATGGAACCATTTACAGGACATTTCAACCATATTTGAAGAACCATTTAAGCAGGAAAAGAACTTTTCAAGTGTTCAAGTGTATAGAATCTACATAAACCTCTGAGAACATATTTTCAAGCCACCTCTTATAATAAAACACAGGTAACAATCTGCAGAAACTTAAAACTGTCATGCATTAGGAAATCTAAATGTTATTGTTTTTATCAGTGGTTTTCAGAACAAGCCTTCATATTTTTGGGTTTTGTTTCTTATTCAAGGTCTTCATTTATGTCTGGACTTGGAAAGGGCTGTTCACCCCCAATCCCTTTGTGAATTTATTAATTTCATTAACATTAATTTGTACTGTCAATGAAATGACTCACTCTTTCACTTTTACACTTAAGAGTTTTGATTTGTAAATGCACACACAGCTTGTCTAGTCCCGCAGAGAGGTATTGCCAGTAGAATAGGATTTATAATGTGTAGCACATAAACATGAACCTGTTGATATCCTGCCTAATGCTAGACATGGGGTAGACATGGGGGACATGGGGGTAGAGGGGTATAAAGCCCACAGAATTAAAGAGTGGTGCCGTGGAAATGATGGTGCTCCTTTCATAAATTTGGGATGGGTTTAGGATGAGGTGGAGTGGTGATCAACCTCACTAATACCCTTCTTACTGAATGTAATCAAATCCTCACTGCAATGATACAAAATCTAGTAGAAATCTTTCTCGTGTCTGTAGAGACGGTTACTCCAAAAGGGTCTTTAACACCCTTGTTTTATTCATTTTATTGCAGTAATAAATATTATATTCCTCTGTAATACTAAATGAAGTACATGTGGTCTCAACAATGTGTCATTGCAGATACAGCTCCATAATTCTTATCTCTCATTTGAAACTGCTGCTTATGCTGTTGGGATATGCAAAAGATTAAAATTAGTTTGTGTTCCAGTGATGAGGTAAATTGTTTTATTTACATTACTTTTATCAAACAAATGGTTGGATGTGAAGGTAATTCATTAATGCATTTACAGTTTTTGACATTCCTATGCATTCTTTTTACTTTTCAAGCAACATTGTATGTTATGTGTTCATAAAATGTGGAAAAACTGTTCATTCAAAAGTATTTCATTTTTTAACATTCAGGCAAATGTCAAAGCTTTACTTTATAGTTTCCAAGACAAAATCAACTTTAAGTGTAATTCTTTAATCTGAATGAGGGAAGAAAGACACACTAGTTATCTGCATTCTTCCAATTAACTTCCCAAAACTGCTGTGTTAATAAGATACACACAGTACAGTAAGCTGTGTCAGAATATGCATATGTCTGCCAGGGTTAGTGGACCTGTGATGGAGCTTTCACACACACACACACACACACACACACACACACACACACACACACACACACACACACACCTGCTCTGTCTCACAGGTCTTGAATCACAAGTCTTGTTTTGTGTTTTCCTTTTTTCACATTGACGCATACACACACAGTCTAAAACTGCGCACACACATACACACTTACATACATATAAACACACATACACATTGCCATCTAGCCTGCGGAAGTGTGCGAGCGGCTCTTTGATCTGGGCCGATTGCTGGATAAACAGGGGTCCTCTCCCTGAGCAGAAAGCCATTATGCACTCTGTGTCCACAGCTGCTTGTCATGCATTGGCTGGCTCAGATCCTGGCGAATCAAAGGTGTCCGTTCTGCCTCCAGCGCCTGTCATGAATATTTATGGGAGCTGTGCAGGCAGAGCGGCCCTGTGATGTAATTGCAGTGCTGAGGAGCTGGGTTCCACAGCAAAAACCCTGTATCAAATCAAAGCATGTGCACACACACACCCACCCACCCACACAGACACACACACACACACACACACACACACACACACACACACACACACACACACACACACACACACACGTGCGTTATGGATGTAGGTTTATTCAATATACCTGTGAGTTACAGGAGAATTCCAATGTTTTTATTCAAACGCATATTCTTTAAAATTTTAAGAGTTTACCTGGCTTGACCACTGGCTTGTCTACTGACTAAGAATTAGAGAATGTTAACCAACCTAACAATATTATATTAATAATGGAACCCTTGTGCTGATAACCAATTTTTTGTTTATGGCAAAAATTGTAATGTAAAATGCTCCAGAATCTTTACTGGTGTGAGAGAGCTTGAGCAGTTCTCAGAGCATGAGAAGTTTTGCAAAGAGTAATGGTGTAATATTACAGCATCTAGATGTACAAGCCTGATTGAGGCCTATCTGCACTGACTGATTGTGGCCAAAGATGAACCTACAAAACACGTACTTGAAAGGGGTGAACAATTATTAGTTAGTATATCCTAACCAACCTAATATTACTCACATGATTTGTAGCCAAAGTGCTACACCGCACAATACTAGACATGTTTGCATGATTGACACAAATGAGTTGTGTATTAACACCCAACTATATTGGCTAACATGGGAAGCACTGGTTGAATGTAATTTTGCATTCATAATGTGAAGAGGCACATAGATTCCATGTCTGAAGTTTTTAAAAAGAAAAATATGGGGCTGATTGTAGCTGGAATTGTGCCATTGTAAATCATTATGCTGATCAAATCACATCACAAGCAGTCACATCTGTTTAGTAGCATTTTTGAAACTGCTATAGTCATTGGATGTGAAGTGATTTAATTCATTTTTTAAATATTCTAGATAGTATTTGAAGAAAAAGGTATGAATGTGCAAATTGTGTCTTTTTATCTGTACAGCTACCAGGCTAATGTAGCTAACAGTAAACTGTGTATTAGGAACACTTCCCTATTTGTGCAAAAATAATTCACATTTTTAAGCTAGAAAACCTGTCAACTTTTATGATAATCACCCTAAAATAGCTGACTTTGTTTATGTTTGTTATGTTGCTGTGCTCTTGCTAAACTAGTCTTGTTAACACCTGTCACAGTGTAGTATCAACTGATAAAACAGATCTTATAACTTACTTCTGACTATATAATGCTACATTCTGGTTTGAAAATTGTGAATACCGATGCATTTATATAATTTCTCCCTGCTGCAGCTGAGCTCGTCACCCTCCTTGCTCTGAGACATAAGAAGATGAGTAACTGAAGCTAACTGAAGCTCGTTAAAACCCTCATTTATAATTCACACAATAACCCGAAATCATGACGTTATTAAACTGGATTTATGCTAAGACAATTTGGAAGAAGCTGACTATGATTCTACACACTATGAAAGCATAAGAGAACAATTTATGTGTTATATATCTTACCTCAGAGGTACATGTTTAATAAAATGAACAGTTTTTTCTTCAAAACAATGACCACCATTGGTCCCGTATGTACAAAATACCTGCAATATTTTTTGATTATCCAAAGAGACTAACATAGTTTTTATAGTTTAATTTATATGTTCAATTAAGGGGACAATTTTAACCCAAACATGAGGCTGACAAATTCAAAGTATGCCAAAAGTGCCAAAAAGCATTTTTTGTGTGTTTATAGAATACACAGTTTTCAATTACACACACTTTTGATTTCCACATTCCCTACCCCCCAAAACTCCAGATTTCTTTTGGTTTGGTATCCAAAATATGCCTCTTTATAACTTTATCAAGTTACTGGGCTAATGTAGGTAACAAGTGATAGATACTAAAGGTAAAAGTGAAGCACTTCTCTATTCTTGTAAACATAATTTACTGTAATCTGAAAATTTGTCAGATTTTATGGTAAGTCCCCATCAATTCACTATGCTAACCAGAGCTGGTGTGAGTAGTTGCTAACTCAGTTGAGTTACATTTTTTTGCTGTTTAATGTGGAGAAACCTCTGACAAATTTGTAAAAGCAAAAACACATGAAGGATAAAGAGTCGAGATGATGGTGGCAACTTTATCCCTCCACTGTACACAGGTTTGTCCTGGTGTTATGGCTTTATAATGCACCAACTTAACCTCATTAAATGTAACAGTATCAACTGCAGTTGTGGAGCCTATGCCACAGGCAAAACAAAACCACAGAGAGTATGTTAGCTTGTTAAGTGTTTCACTGGTAGCATGCTGAAACCTTTAGCATTCTCATTTAAGTGCATTGGGCTCTCCAGTGATGTTGCATTAGCAGCAGCCCAACAAAAGCACATAGTGCTTATTGTGAAGCATTGCTAGCCTTTCCCAGCTTGGTGGCATTATGGGGAGACCTAACTAACAAATTAGATACAAGATACAATCAAACCAAACAAATATAGTTATTTCATATCTTTATTAAATTCAATAATTTCAGCAGCTTACAGCAAACCAGGTCTGAATGTTTTCTGAGCAAACCAATCTCAACAGTGACAAGGAAAGACTCCCTCAGCGTAGGAGGAAGAAACCCTGAGATGGACACCCTGCCTGACACCAAACAATATAAAAAAATACAAGAAGGTCCTGTTAGAAGAATGTAATTGGCTAAAACGTAGAATGATGATAAAATAAAATGAAACATTTGAGAACTTTGGCTAGTGTGAGAGCATGCCATGCGCTATGAAAATGGGTGTAAATGCAAGAGACATGCTTAGTATTATTGTAGAAAGCAAGAGAATGAAATCAGGTGAAGTATATGACGGTTAAACAATCATATGCACAAAAAAGAGATGCGTCTGAGGGTTACAGACAAATACAAATATAGCACATTCATGGTGGTAGAAACTGTTCCAGAGGACAGTCAGAGTTAAGTGTCAATACAACTGGTCTGTTTAGCTAAATCAGTTTTTAGCTAAATGCTTTCACATACTGCTGGTTAAACCACATTAATCAATGTTTACAGAAAGCTAGCGTTAGTATTCAGGACCTGACCTACCCATCAGGCATGTGTCTCCCTCCTGCCTGAGGCTTCATGGAGAGACCGCCGGCGTGCGATGCTCTTTATTCACGCAGTGACCATCTGCCTGATTTCCTCACACACACACACACACACACACACATATGGGCACACACCCTAACAAAGCGCCACATTCATACATATCTGACAAGGGTAATGAGGGACTGTCATTAACGTCTCAGTGCAGCACACTCAATGATATTGTACCCAATACTAATGTCAAAGAGGCTTTAAAGGCCTCATATTATGGAAAGAAATGTTTTACAACAGATATAAATGGCTTATTGGGGGTGATAATGCTAAGGAACCCCTATATAAGTTTATAATGATCACTGACATAAACAAAACATTAGTGGCTTAAAAATGGTTTATTCCATAATAATCTCTTTAATGAGGTTTTACTGACAACTCATATCTATCAATATATAGTTTTTCTTAAAATAAATAAATACATTTAAGAAATGCAAAACATAGATGAGTTCAATTTTAATATTTGCAGTCCTTAATTTATTTCAAAAAACATATATCCAACAGGACAACACCAGATCATCACACCTATATCAGGTTCTTGGACATTTCATTTTAAAGCTACAAGTATATATTTGGAGCTGATCTCCATCTTTACATCTCCACACATCTTGGAAGGTCTTATACAAGATATTGCACTGTGTCCTTGGGAATTTGTGCCCATTGAGTTAAAATGGTATTTATGAGGTCAGACAGATTCTGGATGAGAAAGCCTGTTCATGTGATCTATGACTGAGCTGCTGTTGTTCCTAGATTCTCTTATTTTGCGTTCATTGTATTTATGGTTGGCTGCGGTAGATCTAGCAGGGCAGAAGTCAGTGAGATCTTCAGTATGTGCTATTCGAATGAGGGGTGTCTGCATAGTTTGGCTATTCAGACCCTGTTTATATGTGATAACTATATGTGACTAGTTTCTAAGTTTATTGATTCAGCCTCTTCCTGTGCTAAGCTAAAGATGCTGTGCTAGAGATTTATTCAACGAAAACGCATATTATCATGGGTCATTTGGCATTATTGATTTCAAATAACTTTTTGCTATTAGAAACATACCTTGTAACATATTCAACTGCCCAACTTTGCATCAAGAAGTCATGGGCTCAAATTCAATCAACCCAATTTCTAGCATTTAGAAAAAATAAGAAAACTTTCCAGCTGACTGTTTGTCGAAGACTGTTGAATGCTTAAATGCAGAGGCAAGAGTGTGTGCCACAGCACCCACGCCACATTCAAATCAATCTCTGAGTGCTCTATGATATTTGACGAATCCCTTGGTTTTATTTGTTACTTGCTTGTCCTGGATCTATCAGTCATGTAGGGAGTAGTGTGTGTCAGATCAGAGCACAGGAACAGGGGAGTGAGGGAGATAGAGAGCAGTAATCAGAAGCACCAGCCGATCTGTGGACTAAGACCTAGTTCTGTCACACTCCTCAGACGGGGTTTCTTAGCTTAACGGAGGCCGCTGGGATGCATTCTTCTGTTCAGGTGCAGACAGACGGACTAGTCTAGTAGCTTTACTCTGATCACGGATACAAGTCACTTTTGCATATTTGTGAAAGAAATCTGGTTTAGTTTAGTGCTTTATTATTTCATTCCTCCGGTAGATCAGTGAATGTTAAGAACTCACAAAAGGGCAACGTAATGAGGGGCTTCACTGAGGGACAAATGTCACAAATAGCATCAGGAATCTTTGATTCTATGGTCAGAGAGAGAGAGAGAGAGAGAGAGAAAGAGAAAAGAATGTGTTCTGAACCCCAGTGCCCGCTGGGACTCTCTCTGTAAGCTGGGGCCCAAATAGATTAATGAGAAGCTTTGTCGATGTTATTAACTATAGTAATTTCAAAGTGCACTCCCTCAGGTATCTTTTGGCTGAGCAGGCCTTAGCAGCCTTCAAAATGTCCAGACCATCTAATTTCCTCTCTGGCTCTAGCTGCCTCATCATTTGTGTTCCTGTGATCTCTCAAATTACAGGGTGTTTACACTGAACTGCAAGTGTACATACAATCGCATAGAAGAATATGTTCTTTTTATTAAAACATCCAACCAGATAAAAATACTGTGTTTTTTTTTGTAAGTTATATTATATATATTTTTTTTTTATCATAGTGTGAACAGTCAACAACAAACAACAACCACATAAAATCCAGAAGTGCAGGGATCCAAAAAAAGCATCTGAACAGACTTAATATCGCCTTTCAGATGTGATATTAAAATAAAATAAAATAAATACATATCCAATATGCAGCAGTGCCTCTCAGTCTAAAGAGCCAGATCAGAATTCACATAACTTTTATGTCAGTCCAACTCAATATTCTTCACAAATGTACTCGGGAATGGGAAAATGGACAACAGCACTGAAGGAAATCTTTACTGGTTGTATAGTAAGTCTCGTTTTAATCAAAATTTAAAGGGATATATAATCACAATCACTCCTTGTTTACATAAATTTATAAAGAAAAGACCGAATATAGCCTCAAAATGACATGGCTACAGTGTCACAGAAAAATTAAAAGCTTAAAATCAAGTTTAAAGAAACTAAGAATGAAACCCAAAGTGGCTGTGGCTGAAAAACATGCCCTTTTTGCAGCAAACTTGAACACTGTCTCGTGATGAGCCAAACTGTCAGCCACCAGAAACGTATTGATAGTTGCCGTGATGCTGGCTGACATGAAATGAAACTCTGGTAATGAACTTTTTGTGCATGCACATCTACTATTGTTTCAGATCTGAAAACATTCACAGATGTTTCTATCCAACCTTCCGCTGTGGGGAGACATCTGAACACTGTTCATCTAAAAAAGTGATGAACTGATTAAGAACATTGTAATATGTAGTTTGATGTGCTTTAATTTCCCGTAAAATTTGAATTTATAGTTGAAAGTGTGATATTTGTTTGTTATTTTAAGGAGATTCTTTAGGCTCATCCCATATTTCTAAATCTGAATATTACTTTGAATTTAACCATGTTTAACATTATGTTATTTTGTTAGTCTGTTTTTTGTTTGTTTGTTTGTTTTTTGGTTTTTATGCTGTTGTGTTTTTTGTTTTTTGTTTTTTTTTGCTTATGAAGACTAAAAACACCTGAATTCTTGTTGGAAGTTGATCATCCAGTGTATTTGAACTGAAAATGCAGGTTGAGCATGTACACATGAACAGAGCACTGGAAGGCTCCTTGGGCATTTAAACTAGGATTTAATTCAGTTTGAAACAAGTGCATTTAAGTTGTTTTCCAAGCTGGATTCACTGACCACACAATGATATAAAACATAGTGTAAATAGTATAAAGTGTAAATCGTGGAGTTTGTTATGATAGGTGTGTCATGTCTGTAGGTTACTCTGATTCTCAAATATATAAAGCCTAGAACACGGCATGTAACTGCCCGCAAAGTGCGGATCTTGGGTTGTAAGAGTTAAATATGGTTAGGACCACTTGAATGGTGAGAAGCAGAAAATGCTTCTCTAAAACTGAAATCTCCTGAAGATTTCTGCAAAATGTGAAGTGAGTCTCTGAGAAGAACAGAAGCTGTAATACAGACAAATTGTGGACTAAACACTGTGACATCTGATTTTAGATTTAATTGTTGATTTATCTGTTTAACTTTCTGTTAAATATATGATATAGTTTTTTTTGTCTCGACAAATGAATGCTGAATAAATGATTGACAAAAAATTAAGTAACCGCATTGCACACCCTGTAGGTGCACTATGCAGGTTTGCAGTTACTGAATGTAGCTCATCAACTGATGAACAATTTATCACCCTCTGCACATCAGTGGAAAGTAACCACCATGGGACTGCTACTGTGCTGACTTAGTTTTAGTCATCCACTAACCTTTCATCACTGGATTCATTACTGGATTCTCCTATATTCTCAGTCCAGTTGCAACAAAAATGGAAATTGGTCAATTTATGACAAATGTATAAATGTTTAATGTAGCAGGGCTATTGTTTGTATTTGTAAACCAATATGTGCATCTATATAGTAGGTGTTTCTGATAAAATGTCCAATGAGTGTACGTACACAATAAGGTGGAAATCAAGGTGCATTCAGAAATGTATGTCAGAATTTTTGATTATTTTGGGTTTTTTTCAATGACATGTTCTGATTTGATGATGCCTATAATTGTTGAACACTTGAATAATTACATACTAGTCAAAAGTTTTAGAACACCTGATATGGGTTCTGAAATGTTTTGACCAGTAGAATACATATATTATGCAGTGGCATGCTGTTGATCAAGCGATCCCATCACAGCACAATGGCTGTCTGAAATGGATTTGTTTTACTGGCTTACAATCAACCACAACATTATGACCACCCGTTTGTTTCTACACTGCTTCACTTACCACACAAGAGCACTTTGTAGTTCTATAATTAGACTGCTGTCCATTTGTTTCTGTGCATACCTTGTTATCCTTATTTCACCCTGTTCTTCAATGTTCAGGACCCCACAGGACCACCACAGAGCAGGTATTACGTGGGTGGTGGGTCATTCTCAGCACTGCAGTAACACTGACATGGTGCTCCTGTCAAATGAAGAGTGAGTGTAGAAACAAGGAGGTGGTCACAATATTGTGGTTGATTGTAAACCAGTTAAACAAATACATTTCAGACAGTCTTCATGTTGTGGTGTGATCGCTTGATGAACAACATGCTGCTGCATAGTTTATGTGCACTACAGTCAAAAGTGTCAGAAACCACATTGGGTGTTCTAAAACTTTTGATTGGTAGTGTATATATGGGCTGTAATATATAAACAAATACAGACATACATATATACATAAACCCTGGTTGTCATTAACCTGGCTTGGGTGCGGCTGATATGCCAAAGCCTTGACCTGCCCTAACCAGCATGCAGGGCTACAACAAATCCATGTGTCAGCATATGGGCCCATAACGCAGTGGAAGACCTTAAAGCCAAGGAGATATAAGGAGCAGGGCAATGGAAGGGGGGGGACTAGAGTTGTAATAGGATCATTGGCTAAAACGAGTTGAGTCGATGTGATCAATAGAAACTGCGCATGCAGCAAAGAGGCCTTAATGGCCCTTAATCTCCATTATGTGTTAGAGGGGGAAGTTGCAGGACTGGAGCTGCAGAGACTGAGTTAGGAGGTCATGCTCCCCCTTCATCAACCTCCATAGAAGGCCCTGCAACCTATGTTATGAAAGTAAATATGTGTCTGCTCTGGTGAGTCCCCACATCAGGGACTTGTGGGTAATGCACAATTGACCTGCATTAGTGTCCCAAAGCCAGACTCATTCAGAATTACCATGCATAATGATTTCATCTGGGGCTTCCTTTTGCAAGTTTAGATTAAAAAAAAATTAAATCTACTCATTATGTACTCTACTACTTATTCTGTATAGTGAGGTGATTTTCCTGCTTAAACATTCAGATGATTAATTACCATATTTAGTTGGTATGCTAGAGCAGTGTTTGTCAAACCCAGTCCTGGTGCCTGATGTACACATATCAGAAGTTTCAATACTTTAACACACCCCCGGCAACTCTGAAAAGCTTGTTAATAAGTTGACAAATTGAATCAGGTGTATTGGGAACAGGCAACTCATTAAATGTTCTGTACAGAGTTTGAGAAACACTGTGCTTAAGTAGTGTAATTACTGCAAATGTGAATCCATGATTGGTCAGAGGGTTACTGTAGGCCAGGGTCTCCCAACCCATGGGCCAGCGACCACAAAAGGGCTGTGAAGCACTCTCTAAAGATTTAATATAAATGAAAATTGAGAGATCAGTTGTGTTCAAACTATAAACATTATATAAGCATTAATTACTTAATATGCTTATTAAAGTACACAAATAATATCACAGAAGTGTTACAAGACAAATGGTAGCAGTTATCTGTACATAAAAGTTACTTTTTCTTGTGGGCCATTATACCTTCTTGTTATTAACAGGTGGGCAGTGAGGTGCAAAAGGTTGAGAACCTCTGCTATAGGCATTCCTGGTGACTGGAAATGTCCTCTTCTTAAATGAACTTTTAAAACCGAATTTTAAAACATGGTTCAGGATGATTGTGTTTTAATATTTACAACTGAGCTGACAAACGGTTTCACCCAGCTGCCTGCAGTATAAACATATTAATGCATATCACTCCATTTTGATCTGTTTTTAGTTTTCCATCATTTGAACCCTGTAGCTGCTCTGCACACTGTGTAAATAATTCTGAATGAATAGTCCATCAGAATTAATTATACTTAAAGTTCCATTAAAAATTATGAACATTTTTACCTTCTCCTGTAAAGTCAGCATTTTGAAGACACATGTTTTTCACTGGACAGTGGCAATATCACTATATTGTAATTGTTTGCCAATTAATCATATAAAGTTTGAGAGTAAATCTAAAAAAAAATAAAGTTTTTAACCTTTCTGTTGTTTACTTTGCCTCTTTTGTATTATCAGTTATCAGTTTTATATTATCATTCCTGTTGTTTTTCAGGTTTTCTAGTTAATCACTAAAGCATCACTGATAAGGGCACGTAAATCATTAACTCAATCTGTTATTAAGAGACTGCTGCTTTTAAGTGATATTTTTTTATTTTCAGAACCTAGTTCTGAATGTTCCTTAAAATCTCTCCTGAATTTTTCATCCTTTGGACCTTTTTATGTTTGAGGGAAGCAGAAATCTAACTCCCAAATTTCCATTTACTGAAAGAACTGTGTTTACTTCACTTAGCAATAATTATACATTACTTTAGACATTTTGTATTAGTAAATACATTTGGTAAACACTGCAGCCTGCGTGTGTTTTTATTAGAGACTGATAATTAGTGCATCAATCTGAAAATAATTCTGCTAAAATGTATTGTCATCACTTCTGCAACACATATCTAAACCTTGCAGAAGGCAATGTTTGTACTCATGAAATCAGCGAATCACATAAGAAATTAACTCCAATTGGCTGATTCCACAGTCACTTTCTAATTATCTTAGTGGTGGTTTAAAAGCATTGGGATTTTAGTCTGACTCCCAAAGTACAAAGAGAGCTCACTTTGTTTTATTTAAATAGAAATTTAAACTGGATTGGACCATTTTTCTGTTGGATTTGTCTAGAATCTTACCCCTACCCTTACCTTCTAGGACAGGTCATTGATGCCAGTGCTCAGCCTACTCCTAAAATATAGATGTTCTCTACAAACATTTTTTATGAATTTGCTGTGTGTTCATAGTATCACAATTCCTGGTCAAGAACCATTTTCCATAGCCATGTTTTCAGCCTGGGATTTGAACTCACAACCAAGTGGTCTGCACTTTTAAATGGACATAACAAATTCATAGTTGAGCTGCAGAAGACCATTCAGTTACAGTGAATTTTAGCCTAGTTGGTTATCATATGTGTGGAACATCTGGAGTGCATGCTGACATTTAAAGAACATGATCTCTAACAGAGACTGAAGTGAAGAACAAACCCAAAACCCCAGTGTGTTGGGCGTTACCTTTGGTGGGTATTATTAAACTGGGATTTTGATTGGTCTAATTTAGAAAGTGTGCTCTCTGATTGATTCATTTATTAACAACAGTTTAAAATCAAATGCTATTTAAGGGAGTCTACACACGCATGTAGACTAGTCACATAGCTGCTACATATAAAATTAAAGTTTTGAAAGTTCTGGGTCTCTTTTTCGTAAAATCGGAGCTGACACCCTACTTGCTCGCCACACTTTTTGCCCTCAAGTTATTTTGAAGCCATGGGAGCAACAACATCAACTCCAAAAGCTTCCATGACTCTCTGATGAAAAAATAATGTTAGATTATTTATTAAATTCTAGAAAGATTAATTTTTAAAATTGTCTTGAAATGTAGTTTCAACAGCAGTGGTGTCTCCCTGCACCATATCAAACAAGTACACAATTCCATCTTTTCTGTCAAATATATTAGCATGAATTATCATGAGGCTAATGTTTGAATAACTTATAAAAAGCCATATTTAACAAACAACACATAACACTTTTCACTGACATACCTTTGTTGAATAAATATTTGAAGCAGACAGGATTACTGACTGAAATACCATGTGAAATGAATGACTTAGTATAGCTAATCAGAGACAGATTTTTCCCAGTCAGGTCATGTCCATGACCTTCTATATTAAACTCCATGTTTGGTTACATGTACTTCACAACAGAACTCAAGTGCAATGCCCATTTCAAAAGACCTCAAAAGAAAAGTTGTTGAGGCACCTCCATGGGTCCACAGTCAGGAGATAACTATCAAATGGAAGAAATTGAACACTGTTGCTGCTCTCCCTAGGAGTAGATGCCCTACAAAGATTATTGCAAGGGCATGTAGTAGAATCTTCTACCAAGTGGCAAAGAACATGGTGGTGACAGTTAAGGATCCGGAAGCATCTATTGCACTTGATAAGCTCTACCACAAGAAAAAAAACAACAACAACAGAATTGTTCAGTGAGATTGAAAAAGAAATGCATTCAGTGGAGGTGAACCATGGAGGAAAACACTTCTCTGTAAAGAAGCACAGCTGTTCATCTCAAAGACCTTCTACACTAACACTACTAGAACTGTTCCGCGGATAGATGAGATAAAAGGTGATGATGGGTGGGGAACTTCCTGCACTGGCATGACCTACAACTTCAAAAATCAAGGACAAACCAAACTAATGTCTGGGGTTTCAATTTTCTCTAGCCATTTTCTAATCATTTGCAGCTGATGTGTCCACTGTGCTTACACACAGGGGAATTTGTCCTCTGCATTTAATCCATCCACACAATTGAACATACACATACACACCAGTGAATTCCCACACTATGGGCATTGAGCACACATGCCCAGAGTGTCCTATGCCTTGCTCAAGGGCAAATCAGTCATGTCCTTCCAGTTTGGGGAATCAAACGGTCACCCTTCCAGTCCCAGGCCAGGCCAGGCCACAGTTGCCCCTTTAGGTATTGTCCATGTGATCATGCTCAACCTGCATGCAGACTCTGACTGATATATTATTATAAAATCCATCAATCTGATTATTACAAATAACTCAATAAAGGTCTTGCATTTTCAGCTCAAAAACTCTCTGGATGATCAATTTCCAACAGAAATTCTGAGATGTGAAGTGTAGGCAAAAGTATATTTAACAGGTATTTAAATATTGTTAACATTTACATCTCAAATGAATAAATATTCAGGGAAAATATCCCCCAAAAATGTCTAGGGTTCTAAAGGTTAAGTCACATATGCATTAAAACAAACTTTACAAGTCAAATGGTTGTAGTCAGTTTAAGAAATACATGTGCTGTGGACCATTTGTAAGAAGAAGAAAAAAGCATTCCCACCTAGGTCTGTCTTTTCCACTGACCCTAGTACTGTGGTTCTGTCAGTGAGTCATCGGAGAGGTGGTACATTGCCCCATTGTGAATTGTGTAAAATAGCTACCTTTTTTCTTCACGATTTCAACAGCTCACAGCATGACCAAAAAAAGCAGTCAAAAACACCCATCTCTCACAGTTTAGCTAAGCAACCTGGAGAGAGCTTAGAATCAAAAGTGTGGTGCACTGGGCCAAGACCAGTCACAACTGTCTGCAAGCGTTATTTATTCATGAATTGACTACAAGAGAAAAGACCGCTCTGACAAAATTGCTTGCATACAATGTTGAGGTGTAAATCAATAGGGAGTCTAGGTGTTAGTGAACAATTTGGTTTGTTCATAGACAGCATATTCTGTAGTCTCCTGGAGATAACAGTTACAAAAGTAAAGTTGAGAGAAAGTTTGGGAACCCTTGGGATTCTCTGAGTTTCTGCATAAATGGCTTCTGAAATTAGATCCGCTTCTGCAACATATAGACTTTTGTAAGTCCCTCTGGATAAGGGCGCCTGCTAAATGCCATAAATGTAAATGTAAATGTATAAAGACTCGTCTTCTTAAAGAAACCTGCAAAACATTCTGCAGTGTACGACAGGAGTTCACCACATTTCACTGGGCTTGAGCGCAGGACTCGCAATTTCTTTTATTTGATTCACTCTGTTGTTGATTTTACTATCCAAGTATATATTTGTTCTGGTATGTGTATCATGTAGGTTACTCTGCTCCTGAGTTACGAAGCCTACCATACAGCATGTCACTGTCCACAAAGTGCAGGTATCAGCTTCTAAGAGTTAAGTATCCTAAAAAGGATTTACTTAGTATTAGTATTTAACAATGTAAAATAACCTTCAACTAATTTTTATTTTAAGCATCACTCCAGAGAACCAATTTTGGTTCCTTAAAGTCTGGGCCATTTCCTGACAATTTAATACATCATGGTTAATTCAAAAGCAGAATCAAAGTGCAATGCACATTCGTACCATCTTCTCAGGCATAGGCGTGCATAAAAGAGCAATATTCCACTGCATAAGGATCAAATGACTCATTCTGATAAGGAAAACTCAAATTGCTTGGATATTTCGAAAGTGATAAAACAAGGCTAATTGTTCTGTGGCACTGGTTGAGATAGGCTAAAAGAATGAACAGCACCACAAATATACGCTCACTTCTGGAGCTATTGCTGGCAGCTTATCCACCCTTATCCAACAACTAGGCAGCAAACCAAGCAGATGCAAAGAAAACGGAAATCTCCATTTGCATATTGTGGCTTTGTCTTCTTCATTCTTATGAGTGAAACCAGTAATTTGGAGGCAGTTCTGTGAAGCCTATTAATAGCATGGACAGTGTAGCTCAAACTCAACAGGACAAACTAGGAGAGGAGAAATCGTGTAGGCAGTAAACGCAGAAGCAGATGGGCGTACAAATGAACATGTAGAGGAGGACAGAGATAAGACTCAATTCAGAGTGTTCTTAGTGCAATTAGAGCTGACAACTCGAAGACTAACAGGAATTTCTCCCCCCAGACAGAGTGAGCGACGTTTTCAGCAGCATTAATTGCTTTTAGAAAGGTACCATTTGAAGAATGTGTGACTTACTTGCGTTGTAACTGTCTGATTAAAATGGAGTTTCTAGGACAGACAGGGAACTGTGGGGTTTGGCTGTGAACAGACACGAGATGTTGAGCAGATCTTGTATTCACACTCATGTATTGCCACATTTTTCAACCTTATTAAGCTATGAACACATATTCCCTGTTCCAAATAACCATGAACATGCAGACAAATGTCTTCCTCTGCCATAAGACAGGTGAAACTGCCACAAAAGGTTCGAGCAATCCCATAGAATTCTGCTCCATGTGTTCATGGACTGCAGTTCCCATTGGAGTGTTGTTTCAGAACTTCTTAACGTTAACTCCTTAGTCCCTCTTGGTCAGTTTTGTCTTTTGGTCACAATTCAGATGAAAATTTTCCATAGACAGGTATTCACTGCTGGTAGACCCATATGACCATACATATTGATACACCTGCAAATGTAGCAACTTCCTTCACACTATGGCCTTTGGCAGGGGTGGACAATGGGGGCCAGATCCCAGCACATTTTGCTGATTTCCCGGCTTTAACAGATCTACTAAGCATGGCAATTAACAGGTGAGTTGAATCAGGTGTTTTGGAGCAGGAAACTGGAATACTGTGAAGCAATCTGGCCCTCTAGGACCAGAAGTGCCCTCCCTTGGTCTTTGGTATACCAAAAGGCAATGAGCTGCGTGGCAGACCAGGAGGTGGAGCCTGACACCAAAAGCACTAATTTTTGTATTAATGGGTTTTATGCCCCATTTTCCGCACACGTCCCATTTTCCCACAAGTAGAGGATACATTATGTGGAAGATCTTTAAACTTTCAATTTTAAAGTATTTTTAGGAGAGTACTTTTTGTCTAACACCAAGAACTCTGTATATTCAGCAATCACTGTCATATTGTAGCATCCTTTGACAAAGGTATTGAGGTGTATATCTAATACAAACCCTTAGCATTTATAGGAATAGTTTGCAAAAAAGTTGAGCATGAAAAAGAAAAACATGAGCATGAAATATCTCCTATTATCCAAATACAATTGATCAGCTGGGAAATGTTTGATACCTGAAGTTTGTTTCTTTAGTTTAGAACAGTGTTTCTCAACCCTGGTCTTGGAGGCACCCCTTACAAATAAAATGTCTAAAATTCCCCAAACTCATTCAGGGTTTCTCAACCTGTGGGCCGGTGACCATTAATGGGCCATGGAGCACTCTCAAGCGGTCCTCAGGGTGACGCAGT
Source organism: Acestrorhynchus altus (assembly GCA_034509495.1). NCBI lineage: Eukaryota > Metazoa > Chordata > Actinopteri > Characiformes > Acestrorhynchidae > Acestrorhynchus > Acestrorhynchus altus. The sequence goes on from CM067503.1 coordinate 19,098,829, forward strand.
AGTCCACAGTGTTGCAGTCTACCTGAAAAATGTTGACATGTGGTTAAGGCAGAATTAAAGACATCCACATTTTGTAACTAGATATGCCTGATGTTTGCAATGTAGTGCTTATTTTTTAATTTTTTAATGATGTTTTTTTAACCTGTGGTTCGGGTCAAAATTCTCTGGCTTTCATTGTCAGAGAAATAAAAGGCAAAACCAATTTTATATTAGAAGTTGAGTTGTTTACTTGTGGCCTGTTATGCTTTCTAGTTATAAACAAGTGGGCTGTGAGGTCAAAAAGGGTGAGGAACCCTAGTTTAGTATACAGTCTTACATGCTACACAAACAATAAACTTCTCAGAAATTTTACATTTGTAATGACTTTGTGCATGCATTTATAAAGAGGAGGTTGTTCGTAGCCTATCTCCATACCGTTCTTGAAAGGAGCTAAATAAAATATTTAATTCTTTGTCTACAAACTGGGGCTGTTCAACTATTTATATGCATTTTTGCAGAACTGTATTTATATTTAAATTTTATGGAGTATTTTGAAAGGAATCCTTGCTTATTTGTTCCAAATACAGACAGTTTAATCGGCAACCATTGCAATACTTTGAGTTGGGGATCTGAGGATAAGTTTGGGTGGTGACAAAATGAACCCTGTTGTTACTGAATACAACCAAATCCTCACAGCAATTCTCCAAAATGTACAAGAAAGCCATCCCTAGACAGTAGAGAAAGACGCCTCAACAAAAGTATGACAAACTTTTTTTTTAATAACCTTGATATCAGAAGTAATAAATAAGTAGGTGCCCTACTAATAAATAATAAATGAGTAGGTGCCCATATAGTGTATTTTGGGTACACAAAACACATACATTTTTATTGGCTAAAATGTGTCAGGAAGCAGCTGGAGAATAAAGTCCATGTTGGACAAGGGCCCCATCTGGTGGACTAGTCATTAACTACAGCTCATTGTCATACATTCACATTAAAGGAGTAATCCACCAACATCAGATATTATTTGACTGGTGGCTTTGGAAACCAAATCAGAATGTCTATATTTGTGTTGTACAGCTCATATCAATTCTGAAGCATCGTGGTGGTAGTGTGATGGTTTGAGGATGCTATGCTGCACCAGAATCTGGCCCCTTGCTACCGCTGAGGTTACAATCATTTCTGTTCTGTGTCAGAGAATTAATTCTTCAAGATGATGTCAGGAAATGTATTCGGGTCTTCAAATTGCCTAGAATTTCACAAGAATTCATATAAAATCTATGTAATACTATATGCAATTGTGCCAGAACCAAAAATAAAATGATACAAAACAACCTTGTTTTAGCTTTAAACAGTTGCCTCTCAAGCAGAAGTACCGTATTTTCCAGACTATAAGACGCTACTTTTTTCCTCTCTTTAAACCATGCGGCTTATAATGAGGTGCAGCTTTCTCTTCTTATATATGTTATTTTCCAGGGTGCGGTTTATAGTCCGGAAAATATGGTAGTAGTTCTTTAGTAGCACTATCAACTATATCTATTTTTAAATCTACTAGTACAGACCTGTGTAAATGTGTACCCTTGGCAATCCATCTATCCATTAATCATCTTATCTGCGTCTTCTGGACAGGATTAAGGTGAGTCCAGGGCATACCCAGAAGCACAAATACCCCCTGGACAGGCGCCAATTCATACACAACCATTCACTCACCTTTCCAAATTATCCAGATTAGCCTGGCCAGTTTACCTATGGTGTGTGTTACTGGGAGGTGGGATAAAACCCACTTGGATACTACAGAAAAAATCAAACTCTTCAGACAGAGAATGGAGTGGACATCAAACCTACAACCTCAAGCCCTTAGATCTGTGCAACATGCACACTACCTAGCATAGGGATATTTCAAAACAGAATTTTATTTTTCTACTTCTATTTTATGTTTTACTTTCAATAACTAAGATTAAGATTTTGACTCAAACTGGTAAGAGTAGACAGATTTTAAATTATATAAATTTTGAAATAAACCATTAAAATAGTAATTTTTTAAAATAAATTATTAGCAAGAATGCCATACTAGCAGACTACATATGGCCAGTGATAAAAAACATAAAATGGAAGAGAGAAAGAAACAGAAACTCAACCCTCTAAACATTTTTTGCTATAAGCAAAAGATATATGGACATGGATATTTTTTATAATTTACTGCCTATATAAAGATCCACTGATGTTAAAAAATAAAAATAAGAAATTCTCCAAATGGAACCCCAATGGTTAAAATCACCCCTATAATCATTAAATGCTGATCACATGAAAGTATTATGAATGGTAATGATGCCATGTAGTTAATGTGTGTATTTCACTCAGACAAATGTTCTGTTTCCATAAATCTATATTTATTTTTTTTAAATCAGATTAATTAATCACATCATAATTCAATTAGCATTTAGCATCATTACGAAGCATCAATTTACAGTAACCCATACAAACATGGCCACAAATCAAACCACACAGGGTGGGGAGGGCAGTGTGGGGTGAGAGGTGTTTTTTTGCAGGGGGACGGAGGGGGTAGGTGAGAATCCTTCAAATCCATCTGAAATGCCAATCCGGCAGGGGAAAGTCAGGTACTGCCCTTCCAGCCTTCAGCTTAGATGCATCCTCACAGCACAACATTAGGGGAGTGGGAGTGGGAGTGAGAGAGAGAGAGAGAGAGAGAGAGAGAGAGAGAGAGAGAGAGAGAGAGAGAGAGAGAGCCCTACTGGACCTATGGAAAAGGCAGCTAATGAACAAACAGGAAATACCACAGACGAGAAGTTTGCTATATTACTCACAGATGTTGTAAAGGATCAGGCCTCAACGGAGGGATCAGGGTCTCAGACACTGGCAGCCTGGGACTCCAGGCCACTACAAAAGGGCCAGTTGTACTGTCCTATACTTAAAGTCACAGCAATGCATTTCTGGTTTTTAATCATTCAATCATTTATAATCAAGACCTAAATAGACATTTTATATATTTTGCATGTTCTCAGAATAATGCTCATTAAATATTTTATAGTATATATATATATATATATATATATATATATATATATATATATATATATATATATATATATATATGTAGTATCAAATGCCAAACAAAAAAAAAAAAAAACAAAAACAAAAAATCTCTCATGCAACACGACAAAATTTGAACAAGGTGTGACGATTTTAATGTTCGGAGACCCGTTGACCATTTGACCGAAAGCACATCTGGGGTTTCATTTGATTCAAAAGGAAAAACTCCAAACCATGGTATCGCTAAACATAGATAATGTTTATTTAGCTAGTGAGTCACCTAGAGGAGTAGACTGTCGCTTTCTTGAGAAGCTCCTGCGTTCGGGATGAAACCCAGCACCAGGAAGGGGTTCGGGTTTATTCCCGAAAGCATCACAGAGGTGCTTCAGCGAGGCCTGCTTCAGAGTGAGGTACACAGACTTTAGAGGAGAGGGCAGCTGTGAGGGTATGGCATCACAGAGCAAGCTTCTCCTTAGACAAATGCACTTTTGAATGACAATTACCAAAACAAAAAAAAAAGAAAGAAATAAACTGCATTAACTGGTGCATTAACCAAGCTGCATAATAATTATTATCTTTTGGTACACAGAAACAGATGCTGATACAAGGGAGGGTGGGAACGTTGGGTGGGAGGGGATTCAGTCTACAACAACAGATGTGATTATTCCAACCTGGGCTTCCAGCAGGCGAAACAAACTCCTCGTCTGCCTCTCAGTCTTGCTCTCTTGCTTAAAAATCACACAGCTTCCCAGATTCAAGTAAAGATTTGTCATATTACATATTCTTTTTATCTTTGTCTCCTCTGAGGGCACCCAAGTGCAGAGCGCTGAAATTGTGATGAAAAAAGAAAAAAAAAGAAAGAAAAAAAAAATGCAAAATGATTAACCTAAAGTCTGGTGAAATAAATCTTCCAAACCAACTACACTGGTTAGTTAATTAATACCAAAACAGAAGTCTGTGAGTTATTAAGGGTAATTGGTAGAAGCTTTTTTTTTTTTAGAATGACAAAGTGCTTAAAGATACAGTTTTAAGTGAGCCATTGCTATTATTCTGTTCTTTTTTATTCGTGAGAGACTTGAGAGTAAGGGCAGATGCATCAAAAATTGACACAATAGTCCATGGTCGTGTTAAGTGTTCATACATGGTCTTCAGCAGAAAATATATCATCAGAACCCCCTTCTTCCTCTGTGGTTAGGCAATATTCAAGGTTCTACACTATTAGTGTTGAAGTTCTAGCAGGGAGACATCTGTAAGGTTACTGTTTATTTCTAGTTCTTTCCTGCAAAACAAACAAAAGAGAGAAGAGCATGAGACAATTTAACATACAAAAATACAAAACAGGAGCATTAAGTACAAGATGGAGTGGACAGGATCCAACATGTTCACAAAATTTCAGCAGTGGATAGAGGTGTAATCCAGTTGCACAATGTAAAACTCCACTCCAGGACTGCCTGGACGTCTCTGTGTGTACTGTTAAAAAAAAAAGCCTCTGCAACAAAGTTTTTTCCTGGTTGTGAAAAGCCACCAATGCTTTACACAATCCCTGATGTAATCAATATGTTTTATGTAGTACACGGCATCTTATGAACATTCCTGTGAAGAGAAATTACACTTGAGGGAACACAGCATTACAAACTAAAGAACTGTTATCTGTTACTGGGTTAAAGTATGTTAATAGTTCTGCTAATTGGCCAAAGCCAAAATAATCCATCCTTAACTACTAGCCTGTAAAACTTGATCCAACTCACTTCCAGAGTTGTATGTTAGATGTAACTGGTGCTGGACGATATGACTTAAAACCTCATATCTCAATATGCTTAAGGGAAAGGAGAACATACAATATAAGTAAAATATCAGTAAATATCAATTTACTATTTGTATAATGAAAAAGAATAAATATCTAACTGTGCATCCAAGTTAATTACATACATGCAACCAGAAAGTAATCATAGCGTTTCACTTTTTGCACATTTATGTTACAGCCTTATTCCAAAATTGATTAATTTCTCCCCCAAAATTCTACACACAATAACCCATGATAACAAAGTAAGAAATGTTTGAAATCTTTGCTAATCTGTGTGCTTAGGGTCGTTGTCCTGTTGTTGTTGTCCCTGACTAAGGCCCTATTACCATGATCGCTCAATCTGGATGGGCAGCCAGCTCTAGGAAGAGTCATGGTGGTTCCAAACTTCTTCCATTTACTAATGATGGGGGCCACTACACTCATTGGGACTTTCAATGGTCTACAGACAAGGTCTACTATGGGACCTTATATAAAAAGGTGTGTGCCTTTCCAAATCATGTCCATTTACCACAGGTGTCCAATCAAGCTACAGCAACATCTGAAAGATGATCAGTGAAAACAAGATGCACTTGAGCTTAATGTTGACGGTCATGACCCTTCTGTAAATACTTTTCAAACAAACATTTCTCACTATGTCACTGTGGTGCGTTGAATCCATTTTGGAACATGGCTGTAACATAACATAATATGGGCAAAAAGTGAAGTGCTGTGAATTCTTTCCGGATGCAAGAAGGTTTTGCTAAAAGGCTGCTGGTGTTGCTCCTAAAACACAACTACAGTTAATGCTGAAAACTGACTTTATCCAGCATAAAATCACTCACCTTCACTGAATTACATTAAAACTCTGAGCCTTTACTCTAAACTCTAAGGAATTTATTTGCTGTGTCTGAATAATTCTATTGATGCTCACTGGAACAGAGGTGTAATGATACTCTAACTACACACAACATGAGTGACAGAAATGATCCACACAGAGACTGGAAATGTTTCTAGGCCATTAATTTTGCCCCATTATCTCTCTAATAGAAGTTAGCACATTCTTAAAGTCTTCACCAAGCACGGCTCAACTTCTCATTTTCTGTCCTCAGACTCATCTGAAAAGATTTCCATACTCTTCAGGACAAAATCTGATGAATCATTTCATTTCCCTACTGCCGTTTCTGACACTCTAAGATAAGTAATGTGGAACAATGTCCCACAACTGTATCCTTTTATAGTTAATATTATATGGTTGGGCAAAAAAACCTGGGAAATACACTCAAGATAACAAGACACTGTAGCACAGTTCAGCCAAGATACAGCAGATAAGACACTTTTGTAAGTTTTGGTGTCAAACACAACCAAACAACAATTTACCTGTACAGTAACTTTTTTTTCCAAGACAAAGTTCATACAATGTAAAGATACAATGTTGGTTCATAAAAAAAATGGTGAAAAATCAAGATGATTGAATCACTTGTCCCAGATGCAGTCAGTCAGCCACTATGTGTGTCATATGTGACCTGTGACCACCAAGTTCCTCTGTGAATACACACCCCGAAAAATGTCCCTGTACCCACTCAAAAGTCACACAGATCTTTTAAAATATGTTATGACTTACTAACAATAGCTGTCATCATTCAGGTGTTTTTTTTGGACTACAGCAATGGATCCAATTTCATTTTGAACTTCAATAAAGATCCATCCATACCATTTTATAATTTTTGCAAATGTTTGATTTTTGAAGCAAATCATTTTGGCATGTATTAAGATTGGTGATGTTTTAGGTCCAATGATATTAGCAATTAACATCATAGTCTATCGTCTCCTGTTCTAGACTGAAGAAGCAAAGATCACATCAAACAAGTCCTGGTCAATCAGCTCAAAAAAGACGTTTTTAATTACGGTTTTTGTTTCTTTTTTATTAGATTTAAACTATTCCAATAAGACCTCATTTTTAAAGTGTGTTCATTGTTGTTAATATAAGGTTTTAAAGAGACAATACATTAACTTTCCCAGGGGTAAAGTTTGTATTTGTACATTTTCTTATCTCCCTCTATTTTATTTATAGAGAAGGCCTGGACAAGACAATGAAAGAGGTGAATGAAACAAGCTAAAACATGCAGGACAGGTGTGCTTTCAGGACTAGGGTTGAGAAACTGCATTAGAGTTTATCTTTAACACACCCCATGTAACTCTGGTCTGTTAAAGAGCTGATTAGTTCAATCAGGTGTGGTGTGGTGCACACTTCAGCACAAGGGTATAAATCTATATTTTCCCCCAAATAAAATCTAAACACAGTTGTGACCTTTTCCACAAATAAAAAAAAAAGAACTAAATTAAATTCCCTTTTGCATAATCTGCTATTGTGTGTAATAATTTCTTATTAGCAGCTTATTTAGCAGAAAAAAACAGGACAGTTGATCCAAGATTATATTTTATAATAGAATAGATGGATTCATCGAGCCAGTCAGTATAAGAATGGCTGAAGGTTCTAAGCACAGCTTAGAATAACTGCATGTTTGAGAATAAAGTCCATCAACCCTACTGACAGCTAGGTTTCAGGCCTCCCCAAAGCACACCTTCTTGATTTATTCAAGGGGGAGTAACTTGGTACAAATTAACCAGCTGTGTGGTCGATATGCTGCAGGAAAAAGGTGGAGTCAGCAGAGAGCAAGCACATCAGTCAAGACTTCCTGATCCTTAAATCTATTTCAGTTTGAACAACACTGTAAAATGTAACATAGTATTGAATTCCTGGCTCAAATATGTTATACCCATAACACAAATGCAAGTAGGACTTAAGTAAATGCAATCTTGGCCTAAAAGCTGAAAACTTCAACTATAAGCAAGCATTATTCAGTACTGTTAAAAATGGAGAAGCTTTATGAGCAAAGGAGGCAAAACCCTCATGTTCAAAGACAGCCTACCTCTGCTTAGTCTCAGAGCAGGAATGTGAAGAATGTGAGCTATATCAGGAAAGTCATGTCTGCCCTTAGTTAGCCTTGTGATCCCTGGCACTATGTGAATGCTTGCCCAATATACAATATCTGCCAATGACACTATTAAAAACGTACAAAATGTGGACACTACATCTGTTCTCTTCTGGAGTTCAATAAATACATCAACTATCTTTGAAGCATCAGTCTAATCTAAAGACTGGACCAACATCCATTTCTTCCATTTCTCATCTATTTCATTTTCCACTCGAGGTCTACCTCTGCTGAACATCTGGGGTTTGTACTAAAAACTTCAGAATTCATTTTTACGGCACCATTTTCAAGTCTGTCTTTATTTCCCACATGACAATTAGTAGCTCATTTTAAAATTCATTATTTCGTATTTCTCCTTGATGTCCAAAATAATTGATTTAACAACCACTTTTCTACATATCCTAGTACTAAACTGTCTGTTTCCATGGCTGTTTCTCAATATGCATGCTTGTGTGTTCTTGTAACCTAGTGTTCTTGCCTGATGTCATCTTCCACTGCCCAAGCTGCATTCCAATATGCCAAAACACATTTACCAAGAATGGTTAAAGGTCTCAGACCTGTTCTTACTCTGCCTCAAAAACCAAGTATGCAAAGGCTGGTGACTTACCAATGAGAACAAACAGTAATACACAGCATTCATTGCAAATTCAGTGCTGCCAGCGCTGGTGAGATACATAATTGTATGTGTTTAAGGTCTCGAATTGTAAATAAACAGTGTACCAGGTTCTGCTCTTCCAAAATAAGGTGAGAAATGGGAAATAAAGTTGTTACACTGTTTATTCTGTTATGTCATGAAACTTGTATACACACTTGTAGGAGCCTTGGGGAGTCCTCAGTCTGTGTTCTTGCAAAAAACAAGTCCATTATTATAAATCTTGCTTTGGACAAACACTATTATTGCACCTTTAAAAGGGATACAAGATAAACAAGCTCTGTTCTGAATGGCTGTACTGTATTGTGTCTTAAAGTGTGTCACAAAAACACCCCTTAAACACTCCTGTACACTGCAACATGAGTGAGCAGGGCTAAACTGTGGCAGGTCCACATATGGACTTTATGAACTGGTTGTGAATAGTACATCTTTTACAACTTTAACTTTACATTTTCTATGCATTTCAATAAACCATGAAAAAAAACTACATTTTCCAAACATAGGAAACAAAGACTTATTACATCGTCACCATCAGAATTGATGTTCTAGGACAAAATCTATTATTAGATAGCCATGGTACTGGAAACTGAAAAGTCATTTAACACCTAACCAACTGTGTTTACAACTAATGTGTGATTATTTTCTATCTGCAAATAACAGAATTCGCTGAGCAGTTGTCGGAAGTATAATTTTAATTATGAACCAAATCATTGTCTATCAAGCTAGCTGGTTAACACATTCAACCCATTTAGATGGTTCGGGTGTGTTCTACGTGCAGGTACATCAGCAGGATCTCTCTACAAATATTCCCAAAAAAATGTTATAAGAGGAAAATGTTTCTCTTGAATGAACACCATGATACAAATACTAAATTATTATTTAATCAATCTGAATATTGTCCTCTGAGGTTCAACATTTATGTCCTGGCCTGACTGATGTCTTACAATTCCACTGCTTAAATCTTTAGCTATGATCCAAAAAAGGGCAAAAAGGTAAGCCTCCGGAAATAGACAGAAAAAAAATGTCTGCGCTGAAAAGGGTGTGCTTTAATTCATTACTGCCTGTGCAATCCAGGACAGATTATTAATCAAATATACTGGGAATCAAGCTCCCTGCAAAACCCAATTCTCCAAAGTGCTGACATGCCCCACAGCAAATGCTTGTCTAACCTATTAAGTACAGCCACTTTTCATTAAACTACAACTGCAGCTTCATATAACTAACATGCTAACTACATTCAGATATGGGTGATCAAACTTACTCTTGAAATACACAGACACTGGAATTCCAGCCACTGCAGCCATCCCATATTTTTACTGCACATATCCATTGGTTCCAGTGCCAACACACTGATATTTACAATACCTAGAAACTGAGACTAGATCCACATAAGATGTGTCATTTATTTATTTTTATCAGTCACTAGAGCATTGTTCATTTTTTTATTTCCATTCATGAATGACATTCTTTTCAACCTTTATTTTAAAGGGCCCAGAGCATGGACATCCTTTAAAAAAGAAAAGAAAAATACTGCTTAGCTTTGCATGTTCTTCAGGAGGTCACAAAAACCCATTTACATCGATTTAACCCAGAACAACTTAGCTCCATCCATTCATGTTGAAGTTCCAGTTGTCTGGGGCTGTTTCTGTGTTCTTGCATTACAACATCTTCCATAGCCAAGTGCATTCCAATACTCAAGGAAGAAAATATATTACAAAATAATTCAGTACTCGATCTGCAGGTAGGAAGGTTTAGTGGGGAATTCCCTGAAATATTCCCATGATTTACTATAACAGAGTTATGACTAGCAGGCGATGGGAGGTCAGACCCAAAGCAGTGCGTTTATCATATTAATAATTAAACTGAGCACTTAAATCTGTGAAAATGAAATCATCAAAGAGGAGACCCCACTTAGATTGACAAAGGAGACACCCTGAGTAGGGGCCCACTGATATGCCCATGACTCTGTAACTGGGTAGATGTGCATGTTTGTAATTACAGTCTATGAATATTTTAAAAACCTTACTGTTAGAAATGAAAAGGATAGAATTCAGTGGATATACTTATGATATAAAGGGCTATTTCTACACATTGGCTCTATCGAAGAGATTATACCCTTTACTATGACAGATACCAGCTAAAGACAAATGGTTCCGCAACAAGGTTGTGTCTGTTTCTTAGATCGGCTCACTTCACCTTCAGCAACAGCTCCCATTCTATTTTTCTGCTTGGTCCCAAGCTGTGCAGATTTTTACTGAAGAATGTACGAAGCTGGTTTTTAGTTAGTTGTTCAGCTGCTGGCTTATGACGTTCAAACAAAATGAATTATGGTGCAAACATTGTGGCTGATACAGAGGCGATATCAATGATTGTAACCTCAATCAAACACATAAGCAGTTAAATCAGACTTCGTTTAGCCACTTGGGTTATAAAATACCATTAAAGAATGTACAATATTGTGAACTTTCAGGCTTTTAAAACATTGACAGTGCTGATGGTGAAATGAGCTGTAGGAGACTAGTGCATGAAAGCGAATACAGAACACATCTTAAATGTATGATTTCCATCCTTGTGTTCTTGAGTTTGTTCTTCCAAGGGAATTAATGAAGAATGTTCTTTCCATGAAAGCAAGGTCATTTTTCACATTCTTGGCACTGTGGAAAAACCAGGACTGGCTGCTGTGTGTTGTGGCTAATTTGTAATCCAATCAGAACATAAATAATTTATATATCAATCTTAAAGGCAAAAAAAAAAAAAAATCACAAAAACTGCTCCTTAAATTGGACCTCTCCGGCAGCAGTAACAATGACCCTGAATGGAAAGCGGCATTTAAACTGGTATCATGTCCATAATGTGGAACAATGAAAACATGGAAGTGACATACCATGAACTTCAAACACTGCTTAAAAATCCCACATCCGAAGGGAAGGTACCACCTTAGCCTCTCTGACAAATAACACAAACAGATGTTGCCAAGTTCTGCAGCTGTACTATGTCTCAAATATATAAATGACTACAGATGTGGTCTGACTAGACACTGAGTCCTGGCACAAGAGAATGTTAAAGTGCTTCATCTGCTGCCCTATTAAAAGGCTCTCAGGCTATTTTTGGGTCGTGTACCTCTTGGTGAGAAATCGTTAACTGCTAGACATGCCTCTTCCACAGTTCACAGACTTGACTGAGAGAAACAGGATGTCATTTTGTATTACTCACCATTTAGTCCAATCTGACCAAGGCACAGATGACACAGATGATAGAAAGAAACCTGGACTGCTATGAACTGGAACCATAATGCACTGAGAGGACTCAACAATAGTACAGCAGCACTATCCTGTAAGACCTGGGAATAGTGTTTTTATTATGGTATAAAAACTTTGTGGCTCCTTAAAAATATTGTTAATGCATGCAGGATGAAACTTAGATAGCTGATCCATAATGTAGCTGGAATACCAATATTTTTGATCTATAAAAAAAAAAAGTAAATGTGTTGGTAACATTTAAATTACTGATCCACTACTTCAAATAATTGCTTGATTTGATTCATATATGCATCCATAATTTACTTTTATTTCTTCTAGCTACCATTTACTTATTATGTCCAGTTTAATCCAGTATCACATGAGTGTAATACAGTCTAATATATCAAAGTATTCCTGCTGTAAAAAAAACCACACATTGAGATGAAACGCAGCTAATTTTGTGATAATGGGCATAGTCATTAGCAATTTGCATTATGTTGGATGGAAATGATGTCACGAACATCTACTAATGGGACATCTGCTGGTTGTTTGAACTGATTTAGCATAAGGAATCACCCATCAGTGGCAGATCTTTGGTCACATGCTAAGTGGTTTCAGTTTCTTTTCTCACTCCCTCTTTAATTACCATTTATTTCATGATATCTTTCTGTGAACACACCAATGAGAAATTCCATAAATCACAGCAGCCAAGTATCAAGAATTAACTTCCAGACACATGCATACAGAAGTTTTTTTTTACAATTTCCCAAATCATTGTTCTCCTAACATAAATCTAATTTCATTTTTGGCAAACAATGCTCTCTTATGCCTGCCTTTGAAGAAGATACACACATTTGGCTTGCAAATTCAGCACTATTAAAAGCCCTCCCTCTGAACTAAATGCACATGCTGACAATGTTATAATCCAACAGGGTTTGAGGCATAGAATTGGTGTGATCTATAGATGCAGAGATTGCTGTCAGCTACAGTGGAGTGTGCTGGAGAGCCACGCTTACCCTTCGCATGGCTTCCTCCTCCTCCTGCCGCTTTTCGTAATGTGCAAAATCATCAAAGATTGAGGTGGTATGCTTGAAAGTAGCAATAATTTTAAGCACTTGCTTTGCCTTCTCTAGGGGCACCTCTTGAGTGTCCCTGGAGTTGGTGACTGGCTTGTTGTCATTGTTCTCTAAGCGGATGTGCCGCAGCTGGTTGTTCGGCACGTCCTTGACAAAGATCCATTTCACTTCAAACTTGCCCTTCCACTTGTCCTGAGACCAGACGCCAGCATAGGCATTGTAGTCCACTGTGGACTTCATCTCAGCCACACCGCAGAAATGGCCACTGCCGTTGACGCTGAACAGCAGGTAGAGTGGGCCTTTAGCCCCCAGCGAGCGGTAGGCTGCATCCAGGCGCTTGTTGCCATGCTCGGTGCTGCACCAGATAGAGTACTTGATAGAGCGGTGGATGTCGTCCTCAGAGTAGCTCTTGATTATGAATACCCGTCCATTCTTCAAGTTCCAGTCAAAGTCTTTGGGGTTGTAGTTATTGAGAGCTTTGAGTTTCTCCAGCACGGGATGGACCTCGCTGGCTGAGGGCGAGGTACTCAAGGGCACACCAGGGCCTAAGCCAAAGTTCTCAGCCCCGCTGTTCTGGTTAAAGGTTGCGACCCTGTTCCTTGGGGCCACCCAACGGTTTTGAGGTGGTGCGTTCTGCTGAGGCAGTGGGTGTGGATGTGGAGGCTGGGGAGGACCGGGCTGGGAGGGATGGTGCTGGAGAGGGTGATGGTGAGGTGGGCCTGGAGGAAGCTGCTGAGGGGGCTGAGGGGACTGCAGCTGGAGCTGCTGGTGCTGAGGCTGTGGAGGCAATGGGCTTGGCAGTAATGGCTGAGGCTGGGCCAGGAGTTGCTGCTGCACAAGGGGCTGAGGTGGGAGCATTTGTTGAGCAAGGGGAGGCTTTGTGATGGAGCCTTTGTCATCCCAGGTACCAATGTTCATATTATGCTTTATAGGTGGCGGAGGAATCGTAATACCGCTTCCCATGCCGGTGTTGGCCTTAACCTTTAGCTTGGGCTGCAGTTTGGCAGGTTTCCTAGCTATGGCTGCCCATGATGTGGGCTTAGGGGCAGAGGAGCTAACAGGTGGTATATTGTTGGCTGCCATACTGCTCATACCTGCAGTTCCTCCAAGAGGGGAACCCACGGTTTTAGTGACGGCTGCCATGTCGGACCCAAGTTTGAGTCCTGCCATGCCCTGATCAATACTGCTGAGACCCGGAACTTTACTAAGCTGCGTGTCGCTGCCAAACCCTGCCTGTCCATCTGCTATGGCCCTGCCCAGGGAACTCGGTGCATAGCCGTAGCTGCTGCTGTATGCTGAGCTCTGCGTGGACTGTCCCTGTGAACCACTGGTACCCCAAGTTGAAAAGTCTGCATTGCCGGGAAAGAAGTTAAATCCATGTTGGCTGAGAAAGGGAGGTGTGTTGCCTAGAGCACCAGGCTGGCTGAACACTCCATCTGGGATGAAGTGGTGTTCACCATTGCTCATCTGTCCATAGGTGGTCAAGTATGGCATAGGAGGATCTCCTGCAGTGGACCAAGCAGCTTCACTCAGTGAGTAAGGGAAACCGATGGATGGGGCATAATAGCTGGGCATGTAGGGGTCAGACATTGGTGGGTAGCTATTACTCTGTGAGAAATATTAACAAAAAACAGTTGTTACAATAAAAGTTGTAAAAAAAAAAAAAAAAAAGAAAAGAAAGGTTTCTATGTAGCTTTAAGTTTTACAAATAGTTCCCATGAGGAAAAAAAACAACATTTTTTTTAACATAAATGTAGTTTTAGACTGGAACAGCAATCATCCAGTCTCTAAGACACAACATAAGCCTTTTTTAAAGCTGCATTATAACATTTAGAGCATAATTTGAAGCTCATGAGACCATTCCTCACCTGATTTGTCTGGCTGCTTAAGTAATTCTCAAAGTCATCATCATTTACAGCATCCTTCTGATGCATTGAACCGTTTTGCACTGCAGAAAAACAAACCAAAACAGTTAAACAAGCATGAATTGTTTTTCCTCCGAACAGTATCTTTCTTGCAGCATTGTCTAGTCACACGATAATGTTGGAACATTCAAGAAAATACTTACTACTGGTAAGCAATGCAGGTAAATTAAGCATCATGATACACATTCGTACAATATTTTGTTTTTCTGAGGATTGTGAAACAGCTGTAAATGTACATATTTCACCAAAAGGAATTCCACCAATTTTTCCCCCAAACGTGTTCATAATTCAGACACAGTGGTGGCAAGTAAAATTTGAAAAGTGGTTTAATGTGAAATAGCACAACGGTGGTGATGGATACCTGCTGTTTGAGCTTTTATATATAATGCTTGTTGTAAAAAGTTTAAGGAATATTTTTGCCTGATAATGCTGTTCCAGGTGGCCAAGTGGTAAGAGTGCGTTCCAGCTGCTGCTTGGGCACCGCGGACAGGGCTGTGCACCGCTCTGGGCAGGTGTGCTCACTTTGAATTTACTAGCGTGTGCTTCACTACATGAATGGGTTAAACACGAGGGACGAGCACAGTGTATCTACACCTGTGTTTACATTTCAAAAAGATCAGCACCATATTCAGAAGAACCACCACTGTGAACAAATCTGCACCTCTACACAGCAGAGCTTCTCACAAAACCTTATTTTTTTATCATTATGGAAACAACAGGGGGGGTAAAACTGATCCACTGATCTAAGCTGTAGAAAGGCTGGAACAGGCTGAGATAAAGACATTTTTCAAAGCACCTGCCTCAGAAAAACAAGATGAAATCAGGACAAAACAAAAGATCTGACTCCCAACAGGTGACGTACCTTTATTTCCTTGTCCTTTGGGTCTCTGGAGGCGCGTTCGCAGTAAATGTGGACGACAAGGAGAGAGAGAGAGAGAGAGAGAGAGAGAGAGAGAGAGAGAGAGAAACACAAAAAGAAGATGAGAGCGTGTAAACACGGGGAGACACATTACTAGTGGACCGATGTGTTGATGCTCACAAGGCCCGAAGAAGAGCGGCCTCCTGAACACACCACCACACACTCCTGACACAGCAGCCGAGCTCCACGCGGAGTGGAAACCGTGTGCTGACAGTGGAGTGTGTGGATATGTGGAGGGGAAGGGAAGGAGGGAAGGAGGGAGGGGGTGCAGAATGGTTCGGCCTTGCGACAGATAGCCTGTTAGCTGTAACCGCGTTAAAGCCCGACCACAGCAGGCTGAGCAGCTCCAGCAGCACCACCAGCAGGCTGCTGGAGAAGGACGACAGCAACATCTACCCAGCTCATAATCACACCCACGTCTCTCACCTGATCCACAGTTGTGGCAGACATCCTCCAGGAGACCGAGCTGCTGGCTATGCTGAGAGTCCACGGTCTCTGCTGCCACAGTTCCCCGCTGCCCGAGCGCTGTGTCCCCGCCTGGCTCTCGCTCTCTCCCCGCCGCGCCTCGGACACCTCCGGCTCTCGCACGCTCAGACCACGGAGGCCACGGACGCCGACGTGCAGGACTGCAGAAAGGGCCTCGAGCCGCTGCGGAACATCCACTCAGCGCGTCGCCTGATGGGGAGGAAAACAGCGAGCCTCCGTTTTTCCCCCACTTTTGCTCCACAATGGCGGATCGTGTTCGTGTCTTGCTTTCCGGTTGTGTTCGCTGACCTTCCGCCGATGACGAGGGAAAGTGGGTTTGTATAATGGCAGGCTCTTCTTCCCTCCTCCGGTCATGTAGCCCAGCTGCCTCTGCTGGACGGGGCAGGATTCCTCCCCGCAGCGCAGCGCCCGCCTGGATCACACAGTCTCCGAACTCGAGCTGGGGGTTGGACGGGAACGATGGAAGCTCTGATTTACTGCTGGCTTCCAAATATATGAGTAACTCCCCGGGAAAGATGATCCAGTGATGGAAACATAGCAAAAACAGCTGGTTTTGAATGGACTGTGTGACATCAAAACCACCTACATATTTACATACAGCAGCGTAGCCCCGCCCACTGGCCCAGTCTCATTTACATGTGTGAGATAGATAGATAGATAGATAGATAGATAGATAGATAGATAGATAGATAGATAGATAGATAGATAGATATTCATATAGATAGATAGACAGACAGATTGATAGTTATTCAGATAGATTGATAGTCAGATAGATAGATAGTTATTCAGATAGATTGATAGTCAGATAGTCAGATAGATAGATAGATAGATAGATAGATAGATAGATAGATAGATAGATAGATAGATAGATATTCATATAGATTGATAGTCAGATAGATAGATTGATAGTCAGATAGATTGATAGTCAGATAGATGGATGGATGGTTTGATGGGTGGGTGGATGGATGGATGGATAGATAGATAGATAGATAGATAGATAGATAGATAGATAGATAGATAGATAGATAGATAGATAGATAGATATTCATATAGATTGATAGTCAGATAGATAGATTGATAGTCAGATAGATTGATAGTCAGATAGATGGATGGATGGTTTGATGGGTGGATGGATAGATAGATAGATAGATAGATAGATAGATTGATAGTCAGATAGATTGATAGTCAGATAGATGGATGGATGGTTTGATGGGTGGGTGGATGGTTAGATAGATAGATAGATAGATAGATAGATAGATAGATAGATAGATAGATAGATATTCATATAGATTGATAGTCAGATAGATAGATAGTTATTCAGATAGATTGATAGTCAGATAGATAGATTGATAGTCAGATAGATTGATAGTCAGATAGATTGATAGTCAGATAGATGGATGGATGGTTTGATGGGTGGGTGGATGGATGGTTAGATAGATAGATAGATAGATAGATAGATAGATAGATAGATAGATAGATAGATAGATAGACAGACAGACAGACAGACAGACAGATAGATATTCATATAGATTGATAGTCAGATAGATAGATAGTCAGATAGATAGATTGATTGTCAGATAGATAGATGGATGGATGGTTTGATGGGTGGATAGATAGATAGATAGATAGATAGATAGATAGATAGATAGATAGATAGATAGATAGATAGATAGATAGATAGATAGAGAAAGAAAGAATGCACTGTACAGTTTGAGGGCATGAGGGACAAAAGCATTTGTAAGTCTACTGGTCCTGCACTTGGGAAGGAGCAGTTTGTCACTATAGTCTGTCATTGTTCTGTTCAAATAAAATGTGACAATCTCAGAAATCTGGACAATAACTGCCTGTTTCTTTCGATTATTTGTGTATTTTGAAGTGCGAGTTAGAGCCAAACATCCCGGACCTAACAAAACCACAACAATCTGCTCAAGAAGTGTTTTGGGATACTCACTGGATAGTTTTGAGGTAATGGTGGAAAAGAGAATACTCAAACTGACCACTATCCTGGACAACCCATCTCACCCTCTCTAAGAATTATTGGTCAGACAGTGGAGTACGTTTAGCTACAGGCTCATTCAGTTCTGATGTAGCAAGGAGTGGTATAGGAGGTTGTGTTTACCAACAGTGATCACACTGTAAAACTCCTCTTCACTGGGTCAGGACATTAATGCACACTGAGCCACTACCAGATCACTGAATATGGCTGAACATTATTGACTCTTCTATTCAAATCTCTTTGCTGCTGTAGGAAAACCTCTGCAATGGCAATGCTGTGGCTGCGCAGGGCTATAATGAATGTTCAGAGGTATATTATTCACTGTCAGTTGCTACATGCCTACAATAAAAGACCAATGAAGCTGGAATGGCTAATTAACAAGCCCTTTCATAGTTACAGGGGGTGTGTTAAAGCAGGAAATCCACTAATATGTGCAGGGCATGGGTGCATGATGGACTAGGGTGAAGAATCGCTGAATTAAGCAAGAGAGAGTATTAAAACAGTTCAGAAAACTGCTGATTGCTGCTTTCATTCCCCTTTGAGTAGACTGTTTGTATCCTACACAATGATTGACTGCTAGCATCATGAGTTTGATCAGAAACATTACATTACAACTGGATTGGGTATTTATCGAGTGTAGATGATTTATACAGTTCAACATTGTGAACCTTGTGAATAGTTATTGAGACATCCTTAAAGTATTATAAAACAGTGAAGGGTGAATTCCCCAATGTTGATAGGGGTCATGTTGATAGGTGGTTGCAAATTACACTTGCTTGATCCTAACTTCAGTGAGGAGTCAAACATGCTAACCAACTGCATTGCTTCATTACAATCTTTGCCTGCAGACATTTCAATATACAGTGAAAACATAAGAGGGCATCTTGTTTCAACTGGTGGTACCAACCAAACCATGAAGTCCAAGAATTGTCTGTAGACTTCCAAGACTTGATTATATTGAGACACAGATCTGAAGGTCCCAATAAGCACAGTGTCCTCCATCATCAAGGAATGGAAGAAGTTTGGAACCAACAGGACTGTTCCTAGAGCTGGCCACCTGGTACAAGGGCCTTTGCCAGGGAGGTGACCAAGAATCCAGTGGTCATTCTGACACAGCTCCAACATTGCACAGTGGAAAGAGGAGAATCTTCCAGAAGGATACCTATTTCTGTAGCATGCCACCAATCAGGCCTGCATGGTAGAGTGACCAGAAAGAAGCCACTCCTCAGTAAGAGGAACATGACAGCCTGTCTGGAGTTTGCCAAAAGGCACCTAAAGGACTCACAGACCATGAGAAAATCTGGTCTGATGAAACAAAGATTGAACTCTTTGGCATCATTGCCAAGTGTTATGTCTGGGGGAAACCAGGCACTGCTCATCACCTAACCAATACCATCCCTGCAGTGAAGCATGGTGGTGGCAGCATCATCCTGTGGGGAAGTTTTTCTATAGCAGGAACTGGGAGACTAGTCAGGGTCCAGGAAATAAATAAATAAATAAATATATTATGTTATGTTATAATAAATAACATTTTGAACTTATTGAAAAGTTTTGAACTTTGAAAAATATGTTCAAGAAAAGATCATATCAAAATACCTGTATAGAGTAAAAAGCCCATAAATATTTGGACAGTGACACAGTCTTCTTGATTTGGGCTCTGCATACCCCCACACTGGATTTGAAACGAAGCAACTAAAATGCAATCGTAGATGTTCAGGTGTAAGTTGTGTTTGGACAAGGGTTACTTTTGCTGGACCTGGCAACCTTGCGCGCTGAGCCTCATCCGGGCATTTCAGCACCGACCCGAACAGCGCGCTGTCAGCGGGTCCGCCGTGGAGCATGAACAACATGCTCACATTCATTTCAAACGTGCTCAGAGGCCCTGCCAGCAAAAACGTACGTACTGTTCGGTGTGTGTGTGTGAGAGAGAGAGAGGGGCTATACGAGCAGACATTTAAGTGACGTAGAACCCCCTCGGTTAGCTCGTCAGCTGACGTTACCAGATAAGCTAAGGTAAACTCGAGTTGACCTTGGCCTGCTCTGCCCTGCTGTCGCCACAAAGCTGAGATCTCAGCCTGCTTTCGGGCAGCTCCTGCAGATGCTGCTGGTTTGGGGAAGCTGTGAGCGGCTGCTCTTCCTCTACCGCTTCCTGTGGAAGTTCAGGTTTAGCCCTGTTTAACGGCTCCGGTGGTGGGAAGTCCGGCTTAAGAGTCGGAACACGATCACTGAGGGACCCTGATTAGCCACGTCTGAACGTGCCCAAGTCTGTCCTCCTCCTTTCTGAACGGAGTCTCCCCTCCATCCTCCAGAGAAACCCCCAGAACAGCCCCCCTCACAACCGTCACTGAAAAGCTCTGATCCTTTAGGACTGAAGATGGTTCCTCCCCTATCAAACCTGACTCTTACCTTCAGCTAAACTCCAGATGTTTTAAAGCTGTTCCATCTCCATGGAGCAGTAGGTTTGTGGGCTGATGTAGATCTCCAGTGTCTGTACAGGACTAGGAGAAATGGGACGTTAATTGGATTATAGTTACAATTGTGAGAACACAGTAGAAAGCTATGGGAATATTGGTGTATATAAGCATTTATTAAATGCATTAACTCTGGATCAGCATCACAGAGAGAAATCTAATTATGTTACAATTACAGGTGCAAAACAGAAGAAAGAAAAATGCAGTTGATTTAGTATATTAGTCCAGCATTGTCTAAACGTTAAGCTCTTCTGAAGTTCAGTAAATGCACTATAAGCACAAATGTTTGTGGACACCCCTTCTAATGATTACATTCAGCTACTTCTAAATCTTCTGAAACTTATGTCTAATGTCAGGCTTGACTTTCAGATGTGGTGCAGTGGAACTGTGGTCTCTGGAATGATGGAGCTCCATCCATTAGCATGAGTTGGGGAGTTGGAACAGCAATTCTCCAAATTCTAGTAAAAAAAACAGTGGAACAGTGGAGACTCCATCAAACGTTGACCAAGAGTAGTGAGTTAAACTGCTAAACAATTTTGTCTTGTTTGTATCAGTCAGCTATATTGAGACTAGCTGTCATTTGCTCACAGTTTGGTGACAGATGAACAACAATTTTTTTCAGAATTGCATGGGGATTTACATTAACCTGTGTCCAAGACTGATTTTTAATGAGCTATTTCATGCAGTTATTTTATGGATTCCTTGGAAAATATAGTGGAAAATAATGCTGGAAAATATTTTCCTATAAAGATAAGAACGTAGTGATGTGATGTGTATCACGATACAGGGCTCACAGTTCTATACTCACTGCTTTCAAGCACTTTGGGTTTAAAGAAAACAAAACATTGTCTGACACCAATCTTTACATGTAAATTAGTAATTAAAAGTCAATACTGTGTTTTTGTTGATGGGTGATGCTATCGAAAACGCCCTTAAATATTAGTGGGACTGCTTATTGCATTTACCAAATGCCTACTTTATAAAAATCTTTTACTGGATGTAGTGCAGTATGCAAATGCATATTAATAAATATGAAAGTCTTGTGATCTACAATTTATTCCATAAAATAGGGCTGGGTGATGTGGACAAAAAACAAATCGTATCCCGATATATTTTAGCAGAATGGTGATGTATGATACAATATTTTAAACGAGTAGAGTGTATGTGAGAGCATGAATCAGCAGAGGGCAGAGCAGGACAAGGGAGCAGAAAATAGAGTTCTGCATGAATGAATGTATCGCCTCAACCCACATCTTGATCTGTTTATATATCGATATAAGTAAGAGTATATACCATATAACCAAGCCCTCAGCTCTAGTGCTGACGATACCCATGATATACTCAGAAAAGCCTGCAGTGGTGCTTACATATGGTCACGTTACTCACTTTGCATGTAATCAGATTTTGACACTTGTCACTTTTGTGAATATATCACTGCTTTAAAACAAATACATTGTAAATTTGTTGTAGGTTCCTACAAGTTCCTAAGATTTAAGTCTCAATGTGTTGTTTTCTTTCTATGGTTGCTTTGTAGGGTGCCCAGACATTGTCAGAGGTAAGAAGTCATTGAGGCTGTAGTGCATCAGTGCAGTGTTGTGCATATAGCGTTGAAGCCATTTGGTATAACTTGTTTCTTCCCAGTCTTTTGTACTGTTTTCCCACTCTCACCAGGGTCAGGTCTTCCAGGCTCTCTACTGTATTTAGCTGACTTGTTGTCCAGCCACAGTTCTTACCTTTCCAGCTGACCTGGTGAAATGGCTGTTTTGTAGCATATGCTGTGTGTCGGGCTTGTATTGTGGCTGTGTCCTAGAAGTGCCTGTTTAGGTCATGTAGCCCTGTAGAGAAAGTGGACTGTTGCGGTGTTCCTGTGGGGAAGCTCCCGTTCTCCTGCTCTTGCACTGTAAGAATGTACATATTGAGGTATATTAGGTGTATGTAATGATTAGGCAGTTCTTTACACTGGCCTCATCGGCTGGTTCTTCTCTCCCCAGTCGTCCACACACAGAGCTGTTCTTCAGCTGCTGACGGCCATGTCTGAGTTTGCTGACTTAACCTCTCCACATGATCCAGCAACACCATCTCAGCCTCCCCTACCATCAGTTAGTACCAGAGCAATCTATAGATCGTGATGATACAGGTTTCTGCACCCTCTTCTAGGTGTAGTTGAAAAAACAGGTCTACAGGATTATCTGTAGATTTAGGAATTCCCTTCATATATTTTCAGAATGCAGAGCCTCAGCAGAAGTACACTAATTAGGTTATGATGCCACCATTCAGCAGTGCATATATAAAAAATATCTCCCTTATTTAACCAGAGACATTTCTGGTCAGGTGTTCTTTCTCTGTTTGTTTGTTTTTTTCATGCTAGTTTTTGATTAAAATCCTTTGTTTTTCAGCTTTTGTCATACTTATCTTTGCATGCCATTGGATAATTGATAGCTTACATACCATAATAATGGTAACTGGTGTACAGCTGCAGTTTTGATGCATTAGATGGAAACATTAAATCTATTTTGTGGAAATCTGGAAATAATGTTTTCATTTATTATTTTTTCAGCTCTTTGTAATTGGGATTTCTGGTCTCCTCACACACCTGCTTAAGTCTGCTCTTTCCCTTCAGGGCTCAAGACTGGTGGTCTCATCCCGCTCCTATGCAGACTTCACTCCCCAGGCTAGCTTTGACATCAAGGTAAAGAGTTCTCAACCAAGAATTCATAAAGGAATTTCTTGTGAAAAAAAAAAAACAGTTGAACACGTATCCCAGAAAATCCTGTAAAATGTGAAATTTTAATGAATAAAAGTCAAGACTATATTCTGTTGTTTACCTTTAAATGAGCTGCGAGGCAGTAGGCAGTGCTTGACTTGTCTGGCTTATGTAAACTTCACATTAAAGCATTTAGATATTATAAATGATAGAATGTGATGTAATGTTATGGAATATCATATTATGGTTTTGTTGAAAAGAGCTAATAAAAGAGCAATCCTCATTTGTTAAACCAAAATTTATGTTGAAAGGGCCTCTTTCATACAATCTCACTTTTTGAAATGAATTTTGATGCAGTGTGTTCAGTGAGATATACATATACACATACATGCACACACAAAAACAGGGAATTTAACATTTTTAATATTCAAAAATATAATAATGAAGTGGCAAAAACAGCCAATTTGCGATTCCCTGTTTTTGTGATGACACATGAACCGAAGCATTTACATATATCTGCCTAAGCAGCCTGCCGGGGTTTGGCTCTGCCCACCAGTCTGCTTGCACTGTGTTTTGGAAAAGGAATTTAAAAAAGCAGCCAATTAGATAAAAGTATGAGTCAGAACCTTTACATTAATTGGTCTTAAAGACATAGTAATGAAAATCTCATAACAATCTTTTGGACTTCTTTTCCCTTTAAGAAGTGTGAGCTGCATCGCTTGGACCAGGGCCCACCCTCACAAGCTTTGCTGACAAGAGAGGAGGGGCTGAAGTACTACCGCATCATGCAGACTGTGAGGCGCATGGAGCTGAGAGCTGACCAGCTGTACAAACAGAAAATTATCAGAGGCTTTTGTCACCTCTATGATGGACAGGTGTGACTTTGTAGTTTATGATGCTGCTGTTCCCACTAATAGAGTTGTACGAAAATATCAATATGTATATGACATCAATTAATCACAGTAAAAATAACACTTAAAAAATAACATTGATTAATCCGCTTGGAGCCCTTTGATCTGGCGCATGATTAACAGTCATGTCTCCCACATGCTTCCTAATTTAAGTCACTAAAACAGCACAGAGACCTAGTGCCCAGTCACGTAACTTCAGTATAATATTTCTGACATTAAATTCAAAACAAACTGATTTCTGACACTTATTGGTCATATAGCTAATTGGTCAGATTTCAGTTAGGCTGGATTGTAAGATATTAGGTACACTATGAACCAAAAATTTGACAAGTCTCTACTAAACCAAATAAATGAAATAATGTCTTATTATAATTAATGTCTTCTTATATAAACTGTTACAAAATCTGTAAAATAAGAACTAAACTGATTTTACTTTACATTTATGACATTTGGCTGATGCTCTTATCCAGAGCAACTTAAAAAGTTACTCATATTACAGAAGTGGGCCAGAGTAGTGTTAGGAGTCTTGCCCAAGGACTCTCATTGGTGTAGCACAGCATAGTTTCCCAAATAGGGACTCGAAACTTTGTCTCCCACCTGGTGTCACAGCTCACTGGTGGTGTTCTCTGTTGTGCCGCACCAAACACAACCTGTATTTATTAGCTTCAGTATTAATTAGCAGCACATCTTATCTAAACTGTGGGGCTGTATTATTAATATTAGTCTCTACATTAAGATACTCTGGATTGGGGGGGCAAAATAACTTGATCAGGACACATCTACAAGTAATGAATAGATTTGTGAAGCATATTTTGTATACCTCAAACAGTGTACGTTTGATTTCACAAATATTAACCATATTGTGCCAAAGGTCGATTCCCCATTGTTCCCCCTATCAAATTGCTCATTAACTCTCATCCAATCAGGAGACTTGAGGACAACTAACAAGCTCTGTTGCAGCAATTACCAACGCTTCAGTAGCAGAGAGCGAGAGAGAGCCTCAATATTCCAGTTTAAGACCAAGTTTAAGTAGTCGGGTTGTAGGATTTTCAGCTGCTCAGTTGTTAGTCTTTTGTGCGTGCAATCACTTGAGTACTATCTAGCATTGTTTTAAGAGATTCTAAGCTAATGTTGAATGCTAAGTTGATAGGTAGTTACACCACGCTATATAGCTAAATGCATACCCTTGTTTACGTATAACAGAGTGACTGCTGTTCATTTAAGTTTGATTACTGTTATTACATAAAGACACTGAATAATAGTGCAGTTTATATATGTACACTATGCAGTATCTCTGCTATAATATAGTTCTGTATGGGTCTTATTTACTCAGGTGGTCCATGGCCCTATACTCAAGGCAGTGCAGTAGTTTACATGGGTCAGAATTGTCACTGTGTGATATAGGAACTGAAAAAACCCCCAAAATGAATCTACCCTTGTAATATGCTATTTAAAAACACTGCACTAAATACAGTGTTGTACAAAAAAAGCTTGGATTAACACATGGAATTTTTTGTGTAGTATGAGAACTCATGATTACACAAATTTACATTCACAAGCATGATACACTGATCATTGTTCTTGTATTTTCTCTCAGGAAGCTTGTGCTATGGGCATTGAGGCAGGCATTAACCCCACTGACCACCTCATCACAGCATATCGAGCTCATGGGTACACCTACACTCGAGGTGTGTCTGTTAAGGAGATCCTGGCCGAGCTCACAGGTTTGTCTCCTTTCATTTGAGATTGTAAGAGGAGGAATGGGTTGATGGTTTCATTGTAGTGACTGTGTTTCATAATGTTTTCTTCTTTAAACCACTATTAACCATCCTTTCTGGGAGAGTTAACTCCCTCAAAAATATAGAACTTATATTTATTCATGTATATACAGTAGGAAATAGCCTTTTCTTAGTAATGGTCATGTTTATATCTATAGTTCTGATGAGCTTCTCAAATTGTGCTGTAAGCTATACATGCACACAACCCTTCAAGCACCACACAGAATGCTGATTAAAAACGAGTCACTACTTTTGAAAATTGAAAAAATCTTTGTTTAACGCTTAACCTGTGAACTTGGATAGTACCATTTTAATTTTTGGTAATGTAACAAATTGAATTTTCTGAAACCATCAAAACAGTATTTTAAGGCAAGGATTTAGCAAAGCTTTTCTGTAAGAGCCTGTTTTTCCAGGTATATATTATGCCATTCTCAGAATGAAAAGGATTTTGAGTGAGGAATTTAGTTAGAGTGCATTTTAGTCCATGACTATTTTTTTTTAATAACTTTCCTCAGGCCGAAAGGGAGGAGTGGCAAAAGGTAAAGGGGGCTCTATGCACATGTATGCAAAACACTTTTATGGTGGCAATGGAATCGTGGGAGCCCAGGTGAGTTTATTAATCCACATAGAGATTTATAACCTCTGTAGTACTATGATAGGACTGTGGACATCCTTCACGCCACAGGGGCTGGACCAATATGTAGATTGGTTGATGTTCTCAGGCAGCACTGAGGGCCTGTGGATTTGTGTGTTAAGCACTAATATTAAATTACATGTTCTTATAATGTAATGAACCTTTAGCATGCAGGTAATATATAACACAAAGGACTGAGCAATTAAGACCCTGTCCACGCATTACCAGTGTTTTTAAAAACACCATTTTCTGTGCGTTTTGATCTCCTGACCATGTAAGCATATATACCAGGTAAAAATGCTGACATCATAGAACCCTTATGATTCAGGCTCTCACTAACCATTTGTTATTGTAGTGTTGAGAGTTTGTTGTCATTTTATAGGTACCTCTTGGTGCTGGAGTGGCTCTTGCTTGCCAGTACAAAGGCAATAATGAAGTGTGTGTCACTCTATACGGAGATGGAGCTGCTAACCAGGTCAGAAGATGTTTATAAAGGCGAGCTCTGTCGCAGTAGAGAGTACATGACATTCCCGTGTTAATATCTTGTTTTGCGTTCTCACCAGGGTCAAATATTTGAGTCTTTCAACATGGCATCACTGTGGAAACTCCCCTGCATATTCATCTGTGAAAACAATAAATATGGCATGGGAACCTCAGTGGAGCGAGCCTCAGCCAGCACTGACTACTACAAGAGGGGAGACTTCATTCCTGGACTGAGGGTAACCTTCATATGCACTCCTAGTTATTCTAGGCCTTAACAAAAGCTGAAGCAAGGAGGAGATCAGAATGTTTTTAAAAGGAACACTGCCTCAGCTGCGCATTATGATTTTGTTTTTTCAATAATGTCCATGCGTTGTCTTGCATAGCTGATACTCTATCCATTGGATCAGATAGGGGGTTCCCTGATTATGAGTGTATTACGTTATTTTGGCCTGTACATACTGATGGCATAACTCATTTTCAGCATGTCTGGTGGTTTTTTAAAAGGAACACTGCCTCAGCTCTTGGAGGGAGGGAGGGAGGGAGAGAGAGGGAGAGAGAGGGAGAGAGAGGGAGAGAGAGGAAGAGAGAGGAAGAGAGAGGAAGAGAGAGGAAGAGAGAGAGAGAGAGAGAGGGAGGGAGAGAGAGAGGGAGGGAGAGGGAGAGAGAGAGAGAGGGAGAGAGAGATGCAGAGAGAGATGCAGAGAAGTCTGGGCGAGTCTCTAAATGGAAGAAATATGATCACAGATTGTAATCTTTTTTTTTGTGCAATAGTTCTATTGGTAAAATAAACAGGAGAATGTTGAGATCAGCAGATTAGACAGTACATCATTTATTTGAAATTAGAGGCGTTAAGAAACTCAACCGTGTTAATTGATAAAGCAAAGGAACGGGTAGCTTAGCGTTTTATGAGGAAATCATGGCCAAGATTGATTTGATGGAAACATTTGTGTGCAATTTACATTGTCACTTCATACAAATGTACTATTTGGCATTAAAACAAATGTTAAAAGTACAGATTGACTAGTTTTACAGTGTGTTTAACGGGGTTTGGGTATTGCTGCTAATTTACAAAACAAATTGGATTCCAATTCACAAGGTCTAATTCACTTTTTTCACAATTCACTTATTATAAAAGGTTTTAGCTACACTTTAGATACATGAACTGGAACACTAATATATGCCACTGGAGTAGGCAAATAAGTAGCAAATAAGCTTATCAGTGCCATTCATGCTGTTAATTACAAAACAAAACATGGATTTATGGGATCAAATGAAGATGTTCTTTACTGTTTTATACAGACGGAAGCGCTGCTGTGTATATAATGAAGTGGCAGGCATGTTGTGAGGAAGGGCAGCCTTTATTTAGAATTTTTTAGTTTTAAAATCCTTTATTTTTTTAAACTCAGTGTGAAAACAACCAATATAGGGATGGAATGGGAATTTGCCTTGTAATCCTCCTGTGAGAGCTGCTGGACCATGCTGTTATTATATGCATGGATGAAATTGGGTGAGTCATCAAAGCTGGCACTGTGATTGAAAGACTGAAGCATGTTTTTGTTATTTTTTGATTTTCTTACAAAATCTAAAACTATATTATGCTTCACCCTTTATGTATTTGAAAAGTAGTTCAATGTAGTTCAAAGTATGTTCAGTGTTTCTGAGGGGTGTTCATTATGTTTCTAGGACAAAACATTGAAGTGTTTGTTTTTTCCTATTGACAGGAGCACCAACTCTAGAGGTCGAGAGATCAAGCTTTATATGAATCGATATTCTCTGATTCAAACAAAAATTGATTTTTAAACCCATCCCTAGTATTAGCAGTATATTGCTATGATATGATCTGTGTTTCAGCTAAATGGATAGGGTGATATGAGAACTGGCATTTAACAAAGTACCAGTTTTTATTTGTAACATGTAAAACACAAATTGTTGTGTATATACATATTAAATATCTTTCTAACTTATTACCTAATTAACTGTTTACCACACAAACAACCCACTCACATTCTTTCTTGGGATCAAATGACATAGATGGTAATTAGGAATTCTAGGAAAGTCGTAATATTTTCTTTTTTATTATGTCTTGAAGAAAGTTCAAACAAGTGGTCAGTATCAGATTTGTGATGTTTATTAGCCTTGTGGACCCCTAGGCCAATTTTGCAGGGTGATTTCTTCTTTTGACCATCACTTGTTTAAAATGATAGTATTTATGAGAGTCACACATCAGATATTGTTATTGTATTCATTTGAGAAGTGAATATTAACAGAACCTAGATATTTGTACGTATTTGATCATGTTTTGATGAAAACATGTTTTGCCTATAAGACAATAGAAATGATTCACACCTGAGAAATTGTGTTTTGAGCTAAAAATTCACAGTTTTGCTCTTATTATGTATCTTGTTGCCCTTTTAAACAAATCCCACATAAAAAAAAATTGGTGAATGTCAGAATTGTCATGGGTTTTAAGACGAAATTGTAAAAAGACTTGTTAATGATTGTTGATATTGTGTTGTGCCTGCCACCTTCTACTCCATTCATCAGTGGAACAGGACTTCTATAGGACCAAATGTTATTTGGGTAGTGGCCCTCTCTCTCAACACTAAAGCTACAGTCTCTACTTGTATGCCATCAAGTCAGGTGTATTTTACAAAGTGTCCAATAATGTTGAATATTATTGTCTTCCAGGTGGATGGCATGGATGTGCTTTGTGTGAGAGAAGCTACCAAGTTTGCAGCAGATTATTGCAGATCTGGAAAGGTAAGTTTTCACCAGAGTTCAGTATGAATACCATCCAAACTCTACATCACTAAAAAACATTGAGCTTTAGACTGCAGCGTGCTGTAGGTTTTCGGGGAACAAATATAACTCTTGGGCTTTGTTGACCACTCCTGACCCATCCGATCCAGGGTCCCATTCTTATGGAGCTCCAGACCTATCGTTACCATGGACACAGCATGAGTGACCCAGGGGTCAGGTGAGGTTAGCTTTTGACCTTTCCCCAGTGGCAGTCGATCCCCACCTCCTCCGTCCACCGGTGCTGTTTTTAATAAGCTCAAACCCATATATCGTTATTTCTCCCAGCTTTCAGTAGTTTTAGCTTTAAGCGCTGTAGTTTATCCTGCTTTTACAGAATGTTTCATTGTCTCATGTCTCATTTAATTATTTTTGTCCTTCAGCTACCGGACACGTGAGGAGATCCAGGAGGTACGCAGTAAGAGTGACCCTATATCCATGCTGAAGGATCGAATGATCAGCAACAATATGGCCAGTTTAGAGGAAATCAAGGTGTGTCTACATTGTGTACTAACACAGTTACTAACACTATCAGGACAGGATAGATATTGAAATATTATCACCCATCTCTATACTTGGCATGTACACTTGTACATTGTTTGCTCTGATTTGAATCCGTTAACCAGTTTGTAGACTTTGAACATATTCTCCTGTTTCATGTGAAAATGTTATCCCCTATTATTGGTCAAATCTGTCTGGAGCAGAAATAAGGACCTGTGTTCTGGACTATTTTGGTTTGGAATGAATCTCTATTTATGTTTTGGAGCACCAATGAGTGTCAGCCATTTTCCTTTGAGTGTCTGAATCATAAAATTGAATTCAAAACATGGGCACTAAAATCTCCCACAATTCAGTGGTATTTATAGTAAAAATAAAATCATAGCTCACTTAACGAACTGAATATAGACCAGAATGCAGCTGAGAGTGTTGTTACTAAGCATCACAGTGGAACTGGTGGAGCTGACTGTTTGTTCATTTATCTAGCTAAGCCATTGATAGATACAAGCCACTGGATGCTGTGAGGTTCAGGGGTTTTCCCATAACATCAGTTTATTAATGGCTTATGTTTGTAAGCATCATAATCAAGGATTATTCCATGAATATCACATAGCTTAATACATCTGGGTTTCTACTGCTACTTGGTAAATTAAAATGTCTATTTCTATATACAGCAATACTATTGAGGGAACAGGGATCCATTTCAGTGATAGCCTTAAATTTTTTTGTACATTTTATATGTTGTCCTGATCCCAACTGGAATGGTTAACTGCAGGCTCCCATGCTTAACATTGAAATTGGTATTATGAAGGGACCTGCAAGTATTACAGAAATGCATACCTACTCTGAAGGGTCTCAGTGGAGCTGTTTGTCCTCATTCAAATGTGATTACTGTGTTCACACTGGCCTTAATGAATCACAATAAATTAAAACAAACCATAGTCTAATTTAACTGGACTAAAATCACAGGAGTTAAAATGCCCTTAAATACATTTTGGTTCCATAAAAAATCCTGTTTGAAATAGGTGTGAATGTGAGGAACCCAACACACTAGTCATTCTGACTTTCTTCTGTGGCATCACACAAATAACTTTTTGGAGCAGTTTTGTTTTTAACAATGTGAACTTTACACATCACTTATTTACTCATTACATCCCTCATGTTTTTACCCTCCTCAAAACAGGAAATTGATGTGGAGATTCGTAAGGAGATAGAGGAGGCGGCTCAGTTTGCCACGTCTGACCCTGAGCCCCCACTGGATGACCTGTGCAACCACATCTTCTCTAATGAGCCACCTATGGAGGTGCGTGGTACACACCCCTGGTCCAAGCTCAAGTCTGTCAGTTAAAAATTCACCAGCTGCCCTAGCCCCCCCCTCATGAGCACCTTAGAGCCAGCTGTGAAGTCTTATCCATGAGCACTGATGTCCAGAGTTGTTTAACTGCAAACGCACAAATCCCAGGAATGAGTGAAGCATTATACATTCCTGAAAGCACCCAGTTGTATTTATGTTCCTTGTAATTCAGTGTTTGGCATTTAAATAGAATGGGGCTATGACTATGAATACACACTATATGGACAGAAGTATTGGGACACCTGCATATTGATTGATTCCTCTAAAATCAAGGGTATTAAAAATTGTATCCTGCTTTTTTTGGAGCAAGTGTTTCTCCAGTGAAGCCGTTTTACTAGATTTTGAAACATTGTTGTGAAGACTTGATTGCATTCATTGATGAGCATTAGTCAGGATGTTGGATAATCACCACCCTACCTCATCCCCAACTCATCCCAAATGTTATGGATGAAGCACCATTCCAGAGTACAATGTTCCACTCCACCACAGTTATATGTTTAACTGTTCCAGAGAGTCCAATTCTGTTGCCAATACAGTACATGGTTGTGTGTGCTTCTTCACATCTGTGTCAGCAATGGGTCCAACTTAAAGTAGCTGAATGCATTTATTAGAAGGTGTGTCCACAAACTTTTGGACATATTGTGTAGTTGCTCTGCCTCTATTCAGTTGTTAATGTGTTTTAGAATCCTGATGTGTATAATGTAAGGAATACATCAATATGGAAACTGTCTCTGTTTACAAGGAATTTTCTGGGACATAAAATCATACTTTGATCTTAATATCAGTTATGTATTGGGCATCATGAAGTAATATTTTGACAAAATGACAGTAAATTTTATACCAGGGTGTCAGCCAGTACCCAAGGTGTGCATGGTTTTATTTGTTTATAATTAGAACTGATTTTTATGAATGGTACTGGCTCCATCAATACACTAAAATTATTATTTTTTTTATTTATTCTCTTCCTTTAAAATTGATTGAACACATAAACTTGGAAAAAACTATGACCAAATTGTTTTTTTTTTTGAAATGCCATTGAACACAGCATTAAAAATATTTTTTGCTGCTATTGTCAGAACTTGGCATATACTGCACTTTAGACATGCACTAATAGAGTAAATGCAGCAAGTGTGACAGAGAACCCAGAGTTTAACTTAATAAACTTGGACTTCAAATTCTAATGTGTGTTTTTTCTGTCGTTGTTGACTGTGGTGGTCACAATGTAATTGTTATTTGTGAATGTTTAGTCTAGAGATGGCATATTAACATATGATGGGTATCAGTATCAGGCTGACATTGGTATAACTAGGATCTTATCTTCACCCACACATGAAATTTTATATTTTGATACATTTAAAATGTATAGGAATGGGAGAAGGTCATGTGGTCAGATGAGTCCAAAATAGAACTTTTTGTATCAACTCCACTCACCTTATTTGGAGGAAGAACAATTAATACATCCCCAGGAACACAGTGCCAACTGTGAATCATGGGGTTGGAAACATATAAACATACATTGGAGGTGCTTTTCTGCAAAGGGGACAGGATGACTCAACTGTTTTAAAGGAAGGATAGATGGGGCCATGTATTGTGAGATTTTGGTAAACATCAGTAACAACTCAGTAAGAGCATTGAAGGTGGCTCATGGCTGGGTCTTCCAGCATGACAATGACCCAAAACACTCAGCCAGGGCAACTAAAGAGTGACTCCATAAGAAGCATTTCAAGGTCCTGGAGTAGTCTAGCCAGTCCCCAGACCTGAACCCAACAGAAAATCTTTGGAGGGAGCTGAAACAACATTGCCCAGTGACAGCCCTGAAATCTAAAGGTCTGGAGAAGATCTGTATGGATGAGTGGGCCAAAATCCCTGCTGCAGTGTGTGCAAACTTGGGTCAAGAAAGTGAAGGTTTCTGTACCAAATATTAAGTTCTGTTTTTCTATTGTATCAAATACTTTTCATGCAATAAAATGCAAATTAATTATTTAAAAATCATAATGTCATTTTCTTCTCTAATGAAGATTATTAGGGGGTCTGTTTGTGTATTCACACAAAAGTAGCTCATTGAAAAAATACTGTCTTCTAGTTTCTACTCTCACTGTCCAGTTAATAAACTCCACTTACCATACAGGATCACTGTCCTTCTGTGATTACAGACTGTCGTCCTGTTTCTCTGCATAAATTGTTAGCCTCCTTTCCCCCTGTTCTTCAATGGTCATGACTGCAGGACCACAACAAAGCAGGTTTTATGTGGGTGGTGGGTCATTCTCAACACTGCAGTGACACTGATCTAGTGGTGTGTTAATGTGTGTTGTGTTGGTACTAGTGGATCAAACGCCGCAGGGCTGCTGGAGTGTTTAAACCTTTCAGAGTCACTATTGGACTGAGAATTGTCCATAAACCAGAAATATCAGGCCAAATGCAGAGCAGACCATGTTGTACAGTCTAACAGCAGCAGGGTGGAGCAGCTTGTCACTGAAGGAGCTGCCCAGTACTGAAAGTCTCTTTCATGGATTCTCCAGCA
This sequence comes from Acestrorhynchus altus, assembly GCA_034509495.1. NCBI lineage: Eukaryota > Metazoa > Chordata > Actinopteri > Characiformes > Acestrorhynchidae > Acestrorhynchus > Acestrorhynchus altus. The sequence continues at coordinate 19,133,078 of CM067503.1, forward strand.
TGGATGCCAGCTTGGGTAACATTCTTCTGTCTCCCACCTCCTGCACTGGGTCTAAGGGGTATCCCAGGACAGAACTGGCCCTCTGTATGAGTTTGTTGAGTCTCTTCCTGTCTGCTGTCAAAATATTACAAATAGATGGGATACAATCTGTAATTATAGAACTACAAAGTGGTCAGAGAAGTTTGCTAAAATGTGTATGAATTGTAGAAACAAAGCGATGATCATAACACTGACTGATCCGTGTATATTGAGTATTTTGTATCATTTGTATTTTGTATCATTTTGTTCTCATGCCATTTCATTCATTCCCAAAAGTCCTCTTATACAGTTATATACATTTAATTATATTATATAAATCTATAGTAATGTGGTGTCTGATCTAGATGACTGGACTTCAAATCTGTTCCAGGGGTGGAGTGTATTGCACTCAATGGTGTTTTGGTGGTTCAAATTTTGCCTATTCATTTGCAGGTATAGTGGTTGTGTTTCGGGGAAAGGGTCAACCTGAGGTCCCTGCTCTGGACTGGCTTCCACAAAGCATCATGGCTTAAACATGATGTTCAGTGACAGATCGAGCAGCGCGCGTGCACACACACACACACACACACACACACTCTCTCACACACTCTCTCTCTCTCCCTCCAAGTTAAGTAGCATTTTGGAAGCTGGACCCTAGTTAGGTTACTTAGTGTCTGAGAGACGGTGCTGCAGTACAATGAGCAGCCAGCAGATGTCGCGAGAGATCAGTCACGAGCACGTCCACCACTAACTGGGCAACACTCGAGGGAAATATATTGACGATTGTGGATTTATATAATATAATAAGAGGTGAGCAGACACGGCCGCCTGGCTACCTTCCCAGCTGCTGATGACGTTGAGAACGAGCTCACACTTCCCGAAGGTGCGCGCCTGTCTCACCTGAGAGCGGGTGACTCACCTGCCTATAGGCTGCGCGCCCCGCCCCTCTGCCCCGCCCTCTGGTTGTGACGCAGCGGGAGGATACCGCTGACTGACAGGCGGCTCAACCAATGGGAGGTCTCCGACCGCGGTTAAGCGGAAATGAGGGCGCGTGCGGGGTTGAGTGGAGAGGGGAGAAGGGTAGGGAAGGGAGGAAGGGAGGGAGGGAGATAGTGGACACTTCACAACCGCTCTCCAGACATTGGCTGCCCGGTTACAGTGGACGCTTTTGCGCGCATGAAATCGTTTGGAAGTGTGCAGGCTTGCAGGGAAAGTCTTTGTTGATCTCAGCCGGCGCTCTAAGTTCAGCAGTGAAGATGCCCCTGGCGCAACTCGCTGACCCTTGGCGAAAGATGGCCATTGGCAGCGCGACGAGCGAGGTGAGTAGAGAAGTAAGTTGCGGCACCTCTTTCTTGGGGCCGGGGGCTTTATTCGGGGCGTCACTTTGTTCCGATTGCGCGTTTAGTACCGGGAGCTGGCGGACGGGCTCCGCGCGAGACGAGCGCCCGGGATATTGGTGTGTGTGTGACGTAAGCGTCCAGAGCTGGAGCACACACACAGATCAGTGAGTCTCCTCAACCAGCTCTCCTCTTCCTCTAGCTAAATGACCAGAAGTGCAGGAGGAAGTTTGTGTCCGTATTAAAGCTCCAGCACGGCTCTCTTCACTCTCCTTACTTCAGCTGACTTGTAGACTGAGAGCTTTAACGTCATGGCATCAATGAATCACACCGTCAGCCTGCCTGATTCATGCCTCTGCTTTCACTGAGTGAACATCTCTCAATAGCAGTTAGTCATCTCAGCCTGGCATGGTCAAGTCCACAGCACGGACCGAAAATACCTTACACACACACACACATACACCTGTTATAATTATATACACTCCTTATGCTTCAGTAATTGAGATGTAAACAGTCATTCAGACTGCCCTTGTGTGAGCTGCTTCATTGCAGACACACTCACTGACTAGTTTACAGTAGAGGTAGAGGTGGGCAGTATGTGATTCACCTGCTGTCATACAGCATGGATTTCTCAGCACATTGTGGATTCGATTAAACAGCTGCATGCTGGTCTTCGAAGCTTCGTGTCCCAGCATCTGAGTAACCTATTGACGCGACGTTGTAACAAACTCCTTTCCAGCTAAATGAAATCCCAGTTTGAAGTCCCGTGTGTATGTTTACCGCGCTGTCCACCTGTACTTACTCAGCCTGCATGCAGACTCTGACTGATCTGCCAGAAGGGGCGGGGCTAATGATATTGCTGTCCCAGATGTTGGGTTATGGAGGAAAATGAGAGGGAAGGAACAGTTTGTTATCTTTGTTATCTTGTCACCTCGCTCGTCTATTTCAGAACAAAAGTTCAGAGAAGGGACAATACTGACACATAGGTGAATAGAAAAAAAATAAGGCCATTTGTATTCTATTATTTTTTTTTCATTTTTATTGACCAGTGTCAAGTATTTTAAAGCTTGTATTGTTCTAAATGGTCTTGTTAATCTAATCATTACAAATAACTCCTTTCAGTTTCAGCGAACACAGAAGTACAAAAGTATTCACCACCAATGGGCCATAAAGCACATAGTGGGTCAGAAATGCCGCTTAAAACCATAGAAGTCCATGTGGAAAAAAAAATAAAATAAACATCCAGAACAATCAACTGTATATAGGCATAAATATAAACAAACAAATAATAGCATTGTAGATGTAACAGAGAAATGTAATTATCAGTTGAAGTGCAGACAGTTGGTGAAACAGAGACATAGAAATTATTTAAACTGGGAAGGTTACACTGCAAAATCATCCTCAAGTAGCTAGACGTCCCCCTTTTGAATCTAGACATGTTATCTGATGTTAGCAATGCATCTTTACTGTTCTTTTCTTTGACATACATTTGGGACAGATTTTCACAAGACTGTTTCTTTGACGATATTGTTGAGGTATAAATTCTTATGTTTTCAGTGTCAGATCTTGAGAAGTAGTAAAAATGTGTGCGGTGGAAAATGGTGAGAACCTGTGCTTTAGGCCACATCTTTCTTGAATAAAAATCACTGTGGGAAAGCATTTGTATAGCAGTTTTTAAAATCTGCCACTACTGATGATTTATGCATACCAAAATCTTGTGCTGCAATATTTTTTACCACATTACCCAGTCCTCGACAGGAACCAGGGGTAGCTATGCCTGCAGTGCAGATATCCATATAATTTCCTTTCCAAAACCATAAGTAAGCCTTTATGAGCCTGTGTTTTTACATCTAATGTTGGTAATGCTAAAATTGTACATCTGCAAAACATAAGTTTTTATCGGGGATTATTTTTTTAAAAAACACCTCCACCATGAAAAAAAACTAAAAACAAAACAAAAAAAAAACCCAAAGGTCTCAAAATAGTTAACAATAGCTCAGGTGACACACAGTATATTTATAACCACTTCAATAATGTTCTGTGAGGAAGCTTTGTAGAGGCATTAAACACTTCATCTGTCTGATTCTTATGTGAACAATTGTGACAAAGTTTCATCAGAATGGAGTGCTTAATATCTAACCACCCTAAATAACTTTATATTAATCATTACATTCTTCTCATTTTGAAGTTTGAAAAATCACAATGAAAAGAACCAGCACTGGAATCTGGAGCAGTATTCCATCTATCATCAGAAAAGTTGTAGCATTTGTTTGTTCACATCAGTACCTGACCTCCCTAAAGCTCCTTTGGCTGATCACAGTTAAAGCTTTAAAGTAACTTCTACTGTAAAGCCTTCCCAGAAGAGTGGGAGGCTGTTACTGTAGCAAAGGGAGACAAACTCCTTATAAACATCCTGGATTTAAGCTGAAACCTTGAATGAACTAATGCCTACATAATATTAGGTATGTAGTATGTAGCTGGTCTGGATATCATTACTAGCTTTTCATTATTAAAGTGACATATAGAATAGTTATGGCTACAAAACGTGCTGTGATATTGATAAAACAGTAATAAGGCAGATATTGGACGCTATTTAACAGAAAACGTGATGGAATTTAGGCAACAGATCTTTATGCAGGCCGGGTTCTAGTTACTTATTATTTGCCCCTCTTACTAATTTACTCTAGCTGTTCTACTTAATATAGTCTAAACTCAAATTCCATCAAATGCTATTGGATTGTACTGCCGTGTTGGTTATCATTCTGTGAGATATCTGCCAGCGTTCAGTAATTATAAAGTTAGGGTGTTAAAAGTTCCCGATGTCTAATTTTGTGCAGTATAATATATTTTCGTATTGACCAGATGTCTTTTGCATGCAGTAACAAATTTGCGTGGGAAGTCTGTGTGTGCGGTAGAGGAGTGATTTGTAGACTGAGTGGCTGTGGCTGAGGCAGTCAGCAGATGGAGAAGGGTCATCAGTCAGTTTGCTGGTGATGCAGAGACGTAGAGGCTTGTCTGAGACTCCGCCCGGTTAAATGGGCTCTTAAATGCTGGCTGTGTGGTCAGTGACAGCATGTTGTAAAATTGGACAATGCACACCTTCAGAGACACGCCCTGGTCTTTCAGAGTGATTGTGAATATTGTATCTGCTGTAGACTGACACTTAGGCATCACAATGTACAAAAATGTACACAGTTAAGTTTGATATAGAACGGTAGAGCCTTTATTCAGTGCAGTTTCTTCCATAATGCAAAGTGCTTTAAAATTCAAGTTAGGGTTGGAGAGTTAATGACGAATTAATCAAACTGACTTTCAGAACCTCTAGCCGAATTAATCTTGCTCACATTGATTATATGTTTTTTTGTTTTTCATATTCTGTTAATATTTTCTCCACTATGTGTGTGTTCATATACTGTCACATGACTCTGTCCCATCCAGTCAACATGGAAACAATCTGAAGAACTTGAACACTGATCCAACTGAGCAACTCATGAATTATGGATATTATTTGTACAAAACACACACATTGTGAGTCGACGTTTAAAAAAATGTGAAACGTGAATGATACAGACTCTTTAAAACACCAGCTGAGCCAGAGAGCCGTACACTGCCACATTATTCTTAAAGAAGTGCAGTATTTTTCAGGCTAATCTTAGTCACTGCTTAAACATTCATTTCTTTATAAATGTGCTTCAAGCCAACATGTTTTCTGCTCTGGCATGTTATTGTCTGGGGTTCCTGACCATGAGTTCCAGATTCTAGAGATAAAGAATAGATCACTGATAGAATAGATCACTTTAACCACTGTGTTCTCCGCTGTGTGCTGTTAGAACAATGACTGTCTCTGACAAGGTGATGTTCACATCCAGTGTTGTTATAGAAGCTTCACACAGTACTGTGTTGAGGTCAGTGTTAGTCACTGTGTAAGGGGTTATGGTGTTAACAGTGTTGTTCATTGTGGTTGGGGAGTGTATTTACATTTTGCACTTTGTGACCGCAGGATGCTCATCATGTCCTGGAGGATTCTTTAGAAGATGATAACCTGCCCTGCCAAGTAAGTCTCAGTCTCTCTCTCTCTCTCTCTCTCTCTCGCTCTCTCGCTCTGTTTCATTCTGTCTTCCTTCATTTCCTATATCTTGCTCTTTCTTTCTCTCCTCTTTTTGCTTTCATTCTTTATCTTCTCTCTCACTTTCTTTCTTTAACTTTACACCTTTTTCAGTCTCTTATATTTTCTCTCCTTTCTTCTTCCTTTCTCTGTCTGGTTCTCTTCCATGTGATCATGTCATGGTTATTGTACTGTTTAGGGTGTTGACGTTGACTTAAATAATGTTGAAACAGAAAGTTTTATTGAAGGTTACTGTGAAATACTGTTTTTTGCAGGTTAGTAGCATTCTACCTTTTCTTATGTATCAGCAAACAAAGTGACAAACGGAAGTTATTGATTATGGAATCCCTTTAGACAGAGATTACATTGATTTGGCTGCAGTTCAGCAAGGTTTAGTGAATGCCCTTGTGCTCTGCTCTGCTCTAAAATTCTGTCTAGTGCTGAGTGTTTGAGTAGGAGTGGTTCTTGTGTCATCTGTATAACTACAGTGACTACACCTGGAAATGTGGGTAATATTAGGATTTTTGTGTAAGGCAAAACAAAAATGAAACATTAAACTACACATTAATAAATCATACAGGGCTTTTCAGAGATTCCAGATGCTCCAGTGTGGTGCAGCTGCCTAAGTGTTGGGCCTGTCAGTAGTTTGATCCCTGGTTGGCAAGGACCATCTGTGGCCAGGAGTCCAAGAGAACTACAGCTGCCTCACTCTTTCTGCATCAATGGGGGGACAAAAATGAATGAACAAAAATATGGAAATAAAACAAGAAACAAATATAGAATGTGGGCCGTTTAATGCACTTTAGCATCATACTCATGTTTGTAGACCTGCATACCTTGTGGAAAAGCTCTCTCAACTGCAAGGCATTGATTTTTAAATGCATGGGAGATGGGTCTATAGATCTTATAAAGCAAGCTTCGATGTCATTAGAAATGTCTCCAGAGTATTTGTTTTCTCTTCTGAAAGTGCACACGCACGCAAGCACGCACGCACGCAGGCACGCACGCACACACACACACACACACACACACACACACACACACACACACACACACACACACACACACACACACACATCGACTGAGAATTGTCTTTGGTCAGCAAAAGGACATTCAGCTGCTGTTTTGGTGAATCGTCGGCGCTCTCTCTCTCTCTCTCTCTCAGACCTCTAATTTCAGCTTGAATGATTGTGCCTAAATCTCCTAGAGGCATTTGGAACATGACACTTTTAACCTCTGTCCCACAGACTCTAACATATGGGACATGATTACATTATGGGAATTGCATTTATTTAATAATATATGTCATAAAGGATGGGTGATGAAAAAATGATATTTAAAGTCATTTGCATGTAGCATAATATATTGTGATGTTTTGACACACCAACAAAATCTGCTATTTAAACAGTATCCAATACTTGCTACAGTGATTTTTTGTTTAATTTTTATTTACGATTTTATTGCACTAGATCCAATTAAACAGGACTAATTACTCAGCTTGTAATGAAACATGTAGTCGGGGAGTGTTTAATGATATCCACAAGATGATCACAGATGTATGGCATTTATCACGAATCAATAGGATATTGTCTCATTGACCACTACTGTACATCTGAACAAGATGATGATAATGATTTTGATTATTATTGTTGTTGTTATTATTGCACATGGATACTTAAAGTATACATACACCAAGTATTTTATTAAAAACACTTGTACATCTAGTGATTCAGATAATTATCTAGTCAGCCAGTGTGGATAAAATAATATAAAGCTGGTAAAAAGTAATATTTACATAAATTATCAGGACGGGACAAAATGTGAGTTATGTGATTTTGAGTGTGCCATGATTGTTGGTGTTAAATGGCATGGCTTGTGTTTTTCTAGAACCTCCGTCTGAACATTTTTAAAGTTTGCTAAGAATAGGGAGGGAGGTCAATGTGAGTTAATAGAAAGGCCCCAGTAACTCATACAGTATAATCACCACATGAATCCATGGCCTCACAACAGTTTTCCTTGAAATATTAAGTCCAGAACAGAGTTTTGTTTATCTTGCACCTGTGACGTGTCTCTGTACTTTGTGATGGCGCAGCATACAGCTGTTCAGTGATAAATGCTGGGAAATGGCAGTTTAGGTGTCCACTTAAGGATGGGTTATATTTATTATTTTGATGAATGTTTGTTTTATTCAATTTTCCCTTTTTGACATAATGTAAGCCTGTCTGTTTTTTTTACACTGGTGGACAGTTTCATGATGAATGGACCAATAGAAATGCTCCACAATCACCTGAAATGAAGAACTTTAAAAAATAGCAATTTTGGTAAGACAGTGCTTTTGTGTGACTAATGACATGCTCACCTTTTCTTTTTGATGCTCTGCGTGAAGGATCATACATTAAAGTCAGTTAGTGTGTGTTAATAAGTGAGTGAGTATGTTAGGGGTGTGCTGATGGACCTAGTTAAGTGGCCTTAAATCAGGTCACTCTTTCTACTTTGTCACGCGTTCTCTTGCCAAAGGCCTCTGGGCAGAATGGAGTGTGTGAGGGACATATGGGGGGGGGGGGCAGTATTGAACTAGACTTCATTAGGATAGAGCAGTGAATGTAGAAAACATGGACCGTGCTACAGCTCTCAAAAGTGAAGCAACCACAGAGGTAGTAATTAACTTACTTGAACTGCACTTTTAGCATTAAAACACTTACCAGACAACCTGGGTATCCAGTGGGAAATCTTACAGTGCTTCTGCACTGTAAGATCAATGAAGGCAGTTTTGAGACACAAGCGGGTGGGTCTGCTGAACAAGTAGGCTAGTCTGGCCCCACCTCTGGTTCACCTGCTCAGCTTCTTGTTACAAATTTGACAACATGGCAGCAGGGGTGGTACTACTGGCAGGGATGGTACTTTTTTTTCCAATAGTCCTTCCCCTACATCCACCACCTACCATCCACTCCCTTTCCACTGAGCACGGAGTATACCCTTAAGAGGCCAGTTTTGGGCATTGGGAGTCAGCAATCTAAATTTGACCATAGTGTTCCCAAAAAGACCAAAACTGTGTATGACCAGTGCATGTTAATTAATGTGAGACCCGGGTGTTTCCTGTTCCATGTAAGTTGTTTATTTTTATGTATGCGAGAGCAAATCAAACCCTTATTCTCTCATTCTTGTCATTATTCATCTAAGAAAGCTACCTCTGTCGCACCCTCTGCTGTGAGCCTGATTGTGGTATAAATAGCCTCAGAGATTCAAACAATGCAAACCTGTATCAGGAGAAGAGAATGAGCGATTCTGAACTGAACCTGTAACTCAGGCTAGACCTGACATGACTATATACTGCCCCTTCCTGCTTTCTTAATAAGACGTGCCTGTGTGTTTTTACTGCTTACCCTGTTTACTGTCATCTGTCACCAGCCTCCAGTCTGAGAATGACACTCACTGAAAGAGCGCCTGCTTTTGGAGCATGTGTGTCCCGTGCATGTGTGTGTATCCCACGAGTTCGGCCATGTCTGTTCGCATGTTAGTTGTGTGTTAATGTTTGGCTCCATCTCTAGATCTCTCTGGCAGATGGTATTTAATCTTCTGCGGCCATCTGGACTCACTCTCGTGCATCTTTAGCACCCACTCATCTATCTATCTAGCTCTCCCTCTCTCTCTCTCTACCTCATGTTTTGCTTTGGCTCTTGCTCTCTCGCGCTCTCTCTCTCTCTCTCTCTCTCTCTCTCTCTCTTTCTCTTTCTTTCTTTCATTCTCTGATGTGTCAGTGAGAGTGGCAAAGCATCACACTGTATGTTAACTACACATTAGCACTGAGTCATCCTCGCAGACTCACAGGCAGACTTTTTTTTGTCATCACATTTTGGCCAATATCAGACCTTTACACTCAATTCAGATTTCACTTCTTCATTTAAAGCAAATAAAATATGAATGGTTGCACCATGTGACAGAGAAAACTAGCTCATTGCTGGGAGATGACAATCATAACCATTTATTTACCAATATGAATGTAGCATCAAACTCACAAACTCATTTCTTTTGCTCATTTTGCTCTTTTGCTCATTTCATTTCTTTTCAACCGGATTGATTGTGTTGGTTGTTTTTGTCCCTTCTCCCCTGCAATGGTAGAATTTGGTCTCCATCCTGACTGACTTTGTCTTTCTGCTCTCACTCTCTCACTTATAGAGAGCTATACAGGGAGAGAATGTGAGCAGAAACACATAAAATGAGTCAGAAGTCAAGACCTGTGATCAGTATTATGAGTAATTTGGTATTGACATAACATTTCATGCACCATGTAGGGCTCCCTTACTGTGAAATCTAAAGGGCTAAAGTGGTCACTTAAGTGGTCTTAGCAAATATAACTACATTGCTGCCCTGAGTAATGTAAATACTGAAACTTTTCAAATGTATACCATGAGCTGTACATCTTTTGAAATTCTACAGAAGCTTTTTTTTTTTTTATTAAATATTTTTATATTTGATGGCATTTTCAGATTAAACTAGTTTCAGGGTCCTGCCAATTTGTTCTCATGTCATGTCCTCTTTCTTGAGAGCAGTGCATTTAATTTTTCTGTACAAGATGAAACTCTTCATATGCAAATCTAAAAGCTTCTTTAAAATGCCAAGATTGTCAAGGCTTGCAAAACATAATGGAGCTGACAAAACAGTGATTAACAGGGCACACAAAACAAAAAATCTAATATAAAAGTTGATTGCTAGTTTCTCATTTGTTTTTTTTTTTGTTTGTTTGTTTTTTTATTACAAAAAAAACAACACTTTCATAAATATATTCGGTCCAATTAAGGCTTAAGATGTCATTTTATGGTTTGTTAAGAGAACATTCATATTCACATTTCTGCCATTAGACCCATTGTAAACCACTTGTGTTTTTGTTGTAACAACAGTAGAAACAATGACCTGAAACAATGTTCTATGGTCACTCAGGCTACCTGTCACTTAAACATCCCTGTCAGTGTAGGTAGTTCCAGTCTGAGTGAGAAATCCAACCAGACTCCTCGGAAATATCCAGATGTTTATCTTGTAAGGCTGGTAAGAATGTGGATAGTTGCTTTCCTTGCCAGTTCCAGCACATGGCACAGCTGGGATTTGAGTGTGAAATAGAACCAGTGCTTTTATGACACATGATTGATTCTATATTTCTGCAACTGTTCACATTTTACAGTGGACCAAGATGCTTCCTAAGGCTATGTGCTTAAATTCTTACCCTAGTTCCTTTGCTTCACTCTCCAATTCAAGAGTAATGATGCCCTATTGCCTGCCATCACACAGAGTAATAGGAGACTGTATTGAAGGTGTACTGGCACATCTCCTGTTTCTCCCACTCACTGGATGAAAAGATTGTATCACATGTATGAATGGTCACTTTATTCTTTATGAATGAAATCATATGTTTATTACTATCAGGTGTATGGTAAAGTGTTTTATATGGATTCAGTGGAATTGAAATTCTGGACTGATGGTTGTTTTTTCAGTATGTTTTAGATATTTAACAGTGCATAAACATTTATCTCAGTCTAAATATGTAACAGTATAATCTCAGTGCAGTATAGGATATTTGCTCATATTGTGTAACAGTATAGTGTAGTGTATTTGTACACTTTTGGCAATATCTGCTTGTGCATTCTGCTTCCCAGAGGACGTCTCTCCAATCTGTCCATCATCAGTCAAAGGCCAAACGATATCCCGCCATATGCTGCAAAAATCCCTAAAAGCTTTCAAATAGGCAGTGTTTTGGAAGAGGCCATATGCTCTAAGCTCCTGTAGCCATTTTAAAAGGTTAGAGGATCACATTAACTGTAATGAGTCCATTGATGGAGTTTGCCATTGTGAAGCACCTTTAATAAATGTGGCATTGCTTCCATGGATCAATATTGGATTTTATGGGTTACTCTTCTTCTGGAGTCTCTCTTGAGGCTGTGGTGAGTTCGGCCGTAAATAACTTATTTAATGCTTACTCCATGTTCCTCTGATTGTTTGGGCTGTTTGTCTTTTGCTGGCCCTAGAAATTGAGATTTTCAGACCTTCTATGTGGTTCATTACATGATTATCAATAGTGGTTAAAATGACATACAATATTGAGATAAAATTTTATTACAATGATTTATCAGCAAGAGTGAAAGAGAATGTTCACAAGACAGTAGTGAGACCTGCTATGATGTATGGTTTGGAGACTGTGGCTCTGTCTAAAAGACAGGAGGCTGAGCTAGAGGTGGCGGACATGAAGATGCTGAGATTTTCATTGGGAGTGACAAGGATGAGCAGATCAGAGGGACAGTGAAGGTGGAGATAAAACTAGAGAGCCCAGGTTAAGATTGTTTGGACATGTGTTGAGGAGGAATAGTGGATATATTGGACAAAGAATGTTGGAGATGGAGCTGCCATGCAGCAGAAGAGGAAGACCTCGGAGAAGGTTTATGGATGTAGTGAAGGTGGACATGGAGATGGTTGGTGTAACAGTAGAGGAGGCAGGGGATAGTGCAAGATGGAGGCAGATGATCCGCTCTGGCGACCCCTAAAGGGAGCTTTATAGGGTTTTACTGTATAGCCTGACTTTTAAATTAAATTGGCTTCAATCAAAACAAGAGAGGTTCTTATTTAGACTTTTAAATGCTAAATATGTACTTAATTAAAATAAACATGCTGCCATGTTTATTTATGTAAACAGTGTTATATTTGATATTTTTTATAAAGATATAGAGAAAAACAGAAGCCGGTCAACATATGATCCAATGCCCCAGGATAAATAACGCAACAGTTTGACATAAGACAGTTAGGCTAACAATTATTCAGTTGATTATATCTGATGAATTGGGGGAGCAATAATTGTGATTGCAGTTAAAATACCATTACTTATGCAGTGCTACTAAGAGTAGGTTGACCAGTACAATGGGGAAACTCAATGAGCAGCATGGGCTCCATTCTTATTCACCTCTTGACTAACACTTTTGTGAATAAGGCCATTCTTAGAATGTTCCACTGTGAGGACACCGAAGCACCTTCTTTAAATGTCCCACCCTACCAGGGCACAAAAGCATTGAGCTGGCTCTGTGTGCACGACTTCGGTGTGGGTGTGTTACTAAGGCTGAGACAGATTCTAGACCCAGCACTGGTTAACCCTGCTTTTTTGTTCTCTTATAAAAAGCAGTGGGAGAGCGTTGACTCTCACCGTTGATTCACTCTCATTCCAGTTCTCAGAAGTTAGATCAGGCAGCCATTAATGCACTGCTGCCTCACACCTTTTGAAGGTGATTGCTTGCCTTTTGAATTGCAGAGTTACGTGACTTCCATGAAGCTTATTATATTATTATTTATCAGCTTCCACCACTTAAGACAACTCTGGAATACAATTTGCATTGCTTGAGTTTAAAATGGTTTCCAGCACTGCCATCTCTAAGGGCATTTTGATTCTCAAAAGACTCAAGAAAAATCTGGAAGAAGTTCTCACATGAATCCAAATAGGTTTCTACCAACATCATATAAAAGGGCAACATTATTCTCAAATGGCTCAAGCAAGGTTCCTACTACTGGCTTCTTTAAGGTCAATGCACTTTTCAGATGGATTGAAGAAGCTTTCCACACTTGTAATTTTGAAGGGCATTCTGCTCTCAAACAGATGGAATCAATTTTCTGTTACCATCATCTGGAATGGCATTCCCATTTTCCAAATGTGTTAAGAGATTTATATGTGTGTAATTTGAAGGTCATTTCAGTTCTCAATTGGATTGAGAATTTTGTATCATTGTCTTCTTGACAGGCAGTCTGATTCTCAGACGGGTCGCGAAAAGTTTCAGCTACCACCATTTTGAAGTGTAATCTAATTCAGTCATTTTGAAAGGAATTCACACTCTGAAAAGTTTTGAAATGTTTCTGCCATGGCCGTATTGAAGGTATTCTGATACTCAAAAATCTTCAGGTACTTTGACAAACTGATTTTCATATAGAAAGATGTTTTGGTCACGAGAGGTTGCAACCACACAAGTATTCACATTCTCAAAGGGATTGAGAGGTTTCTGAAAGACATTTTGAACCCCAAGGGATTCTTTTTGAGACTGAAATTTTATTCAATTTTGCAAGACTAGAATTTCAACAAACAAAAATGAAGACATTGCATATACCAAAGGAACATAAGACTAAGACATCAGTTTATGAAGAGAATAATAGAATGACAGTTGGGGAATGGAAAAAGTGTTGTAGGTGGGATCAAAAGAGCAGAAGCATGGATGAGTGTATTTGAGTATCTGCACTGAATGAAGCCAAGCCATGAGTGTCCCCAAGAGCTTTTAATGTACTGAAGAATTTTTTTCCAAATTCAAATAAAACCATAACATTCTGCTCATGAGGCAGAAGGACACATGCTCATGTGCTGCCACCCTAGCTAGCAGATTATGTCAATCCATGATTGATGGTGCTTAAGCTGATTTCCTTTGTTGGATAAGTAACCTCCTACTCAACACGAGAGCAGTCTGGATCTATTCTGTATGGATGGATGAAATTGTACCTTTCAGGTTAAACAGGTTCCCCAATAAAAAAAGGTGAATGCAAAAAGGGACTTCCCAGCCAATAACTTTCTGAATATAATCACAAAATAAAGTGCAATAGTCCTGTACTTCGGCGTAGTACCACAAAATGTGGGTTGATGTACCTTTGTCAAGGCACTTTCAGCACCCAGGGTCACTTTTAAGGTTAACCCTATACTACAATTCAGAGAGCGTCCAGTACATTCTATTAATTATCCTAAATTGAATCAGCCTAGAGCAAATGTCAGGTGACATGCACTTTGAAATAAAGCTGGATGTTGACCCATTTTTTTTTTCTTTGAATATAATACAAAGGTCCTTTTCCCACAAGTTTTCAGGGAGCTATTAGTACTATATTTCTGGTAGTGTGTACTACCATAGATTGAAATAATATCAGCGGGGGTCTCTGTCTTGTGAGACACTTGGGTGTTTCTCCTGGTATCACCACGACCCTTCAGTTAGATGCAAAACTGTACCATATCATGTGAAACATGCTGATATTTTGTCATAGCCCTTGGATAAATAGTATCTCCATTAAACACACAAGATATACATGGACCAACCATAACATTATGACCACACCCTTGAATGTAGTCATACTTTCCATTTTATCTGCTCAACTTACCATAGAGGAGGACTTGCTAGTTCTGTGTTTACAGAGTGTAGTTAATCTGTTTCTTCATACCTCCTTTCACAAAGTTCTTCAACGGTCAGGACCACACAGGACAGCCAGAGAGCAGGCATTATATGGGTGGTGGGACATTCTCAGCACTGCAGTGACACTGACATGGTGGTGGTGTTATAGTCTGCAGTGCTGTTGGAGTGTGCAGTGTCCACTCAATTAGAGGGGTATAAACACACCAGCAGCACCGCTGTTGTGCACTCCACTTGTACAAACACAACACAAACTAACACACCACCACCATGACCTGCAGTGCTGAAATAGCCCACCACCCCTATTGCTTAATTATAGAATAGACACTGTATTGTATAGAAAATAGCAAGAATTGTTAATGCACGTGATCCCAAATATTTTAATTGTTTTGTGTGTATGTGATAGATGAAGGTAGAAAATCAGGAATGTTGGCACAAAAATAAAAAGCGGCCACTTGAACTGCTTCTACTTTATGAATTGTGGCCCTTCTACAAAAGAGAGAAAAATAGTAAAGCTAGAGGGAAGGACTATACAGAACAATCACCAGGGAGAGAATGTGAGCAATAGAAGTGTTTTACAACCTCTTTTCAAACCAATAAAACAGTGTCAAAACAAAAGAGATTGGACAAGACAATGCATCAGTCTTTCTCTCCACTAATGCAAATGCCTCTTCTGTCTGCACTAATTCTACATCTCAGTCCAGCCGAGTCATAAACCCCTCCCTATTAGAGAGCAGTGGCTTCATGCCATAAAAGAGGATAATTGCGAGTGGCTCCTGCAAGGCTTTCGATAAGACGGGGCTGTGAATTCAGAAAGCAGCAAGAGAGCACTGAGAGGGCTGGGGAGATGCTGCTATTTTGTGCGGGTGCCCTGTCTGGGCTCTGTCAGGATGAGTAAGTGGTGTCCTCTGTGTGTTAATGAAGGGCACAGTTGCTGGAACACCACCAATCATCCAGAGGGCACTGTCACAAGTCCAGCAGGTCTGGTGCCCAAATCAATGCCAGTGGAGGATTCCCCAGTCTGGAGGGGTCTGCTTTGGTGACCACAGCACAGCTGAGTTCATGTGGGACCAATTTGTATTGTTTTAATCTTCAGACACAGATCAATCTCTCTGTAGATTTTATTTCTATTCAATAACTTTAGGGGTGATGGTTAGCTGTCTGCAAGTAGGAATGTATGTAAGAAGACTGTAAGGAGGACGAAGCTGAAGTTTGATCATGTTCTTCAGCTTCTTGTTGGAATTTTCCTTTTCCACCTTAAATGGTGCAGTCTTGGACACCAGAATGTAGCTGCTGCAACATTTAATGTGGAATGGAAAAATTCTAACAAAAAGCTATTGAATATAATGCTGACTTTAGCCTGGTTTAAGATGGTGCTAATCTGTTCTGAATTTACAATTTAAACAAATGCTGGAACTTGGCTGCAATGCATTACTCAGCATTAGCAATTATTGTGGATTAATACAACTAGTACAGCAAGTTATTGTCCCCTTTTACATTAAATTATCATTATACATCACATAAACATAGAGTGAAGGAAATAATTATTTGATCCCTTGCTGATTTTGTAAGTTTGCTCACTGACAAAGACATGAACAGTCTATAATGTTAAGGGTAGGTTTATTTTAACAGTGAGAGATAGAATATCAAAACTAAAATTCAGAATATCACATTGTATAAATATTTAACATTTATTTGCCTCTTGCAGAGAGAAATAAGTATTTGACCATTAAGAGTTCTGGCTCCTACAGACCAGTAAGACGCTCCTAATCAACTCATTTCCTGCATTTAAGACAACTGTCTTAAATTGTCACCTTTATAAAAGACTCCTGTCCACAGACTCAGTTAATCAGTCAGATTCTAACCTCTACAACATGGGCAAGACCAAAGAGCTTTCTAAGAATGTCAGGGACAAGATCATATACCTGCACAAGGCTGGAATTGGCTACAAAACCATAAGTAAGATGCTGGGTGAGAAGGAGACAACTGTTGGTGCGAAAATGGAAGAAATACAAAATGACTGTCAATCAACATTGATCTGGAGCTCCATGCATCATGAGGAAGGTGAGAGATCAGCCTACAACTACACAGAAAGAACGTGTTAATGATCTCATGGCAGCTGGGAAACAAGGCAGCAAAGTCACAAAGAAAATTATAATGGATTAAAATCCTGCAGTGCCCACAAGGTCCCCCTGCTCAAAAAAGCACATGTGCAGGCCCGCCTGAAGTTTGCCAATGAACACCTTGATGATTCTGAGAGTGAATGGGATCAGGTGCTGTGGTCAGATGAGACAAAAATTAACTCGCCGTGTTTGGAGGAAGAGAAATGCTGACTATGACCCAGAGAACACCATTCCCACTGTCAAGCATGGCGGTGGAAACATTATGTTTCTCTGCTAAGGGCACAAGACTACTTCACTGCATCAATGGGAGAATGGATGGAGCCATATACCGTAAAATCCTGAGTGACAACCTCCTTCCCTCCGCCAGGACATTAAAAGTGGGTCATGGCTGGGTCTTCCAGCACAACAATGACTAAAAACATACAGCCAAGGCAACAAAGGAATGTCTCAAAAAGAAGCACATTAAGGTCATGGAGTGGCCTAGCCAGTCTCCAGATCTTAATCCCACTGAAAACCCATGGAGGGAGCTGAAGCTCCGAGTTGCCAAGCAACAGCCTCAAAATCTTAATGATTTAGAGATGATCTGCAAAGAGGAGTGGACCAGAATTCCACATCTGTGTGCAAACCTCATCATCAAGTACCATAAACGTATGACTGCTGTGTTTGCCAACAAGTATCAACTCTTGTTTGCCAGAGGGATAGTTCTCTCTGCAAAATACAAATATTTCTATTTATTTATATTTATATTATTTACCTACCCTTTATTATTATATACTGTTCATGACTTTGTCAGGAGAAAATCAGCCAAGGATCAGAAAATCCCTAGAAAATCAGCTAGGGATCAAATAATTATTTCCTTCACTGTATGTTTTGATATTTCTTTGCATTTTATGATCCTATTCCTCTTTCTGAGCACAGTGTTCTTTAAATAATATTGATGTGGACGGGACATCTATTAAACTGCTGCTCTGACCATACTCTCTAGAGTGTCATCCATCTGGAAACCATAGCATTTCCATCCAAATGATACACTACAAAATATAACTCAATATATCAATATTTTACAATCTATTGCCCGGCACTACCCTTAACGCCAAATTAGTAAGCTAATGCTGGCTGTGGCCAGGAAAATCTACTTCATACCCAGAGGAAGGAAGCTTGGGGAGACCCAAGACTAACAAAACAGACCCTCTGCTCATCACATAAACCAGTTACATTGTGCAATTATTAATAGTTACCAAATTTATTATTAATAGTAATAACCATAAACAACAACCACCAAGCAACTGAGTTTATTAAATAGAAATTGCAGTATTGGTAATAAAGGTTAATAGACATCACTATTCAGATAATATCAGTAGAAAATGCTGGATCAGATATTCAAGGTGATATGGATGAATCTGATTTAGTTCTTAAATCTAACACACACTGACACTGTGTGATGTGGTGATGTTAGCAGTATGTTTCTTCCTTTGGGGTAGAAGAGCGTTTAATTAGTTTGAGCATGAAAGTGTGCTTGTGGAGAAGCTTCAGTTGAAAATAGCTTGTTTTACAACTCCAGCAAAAGTATTGGCATGGTTCAGTTATCATACTGAAAAAGTAAAAGTGCTGTCTACAGCACAAACAAGAGGCTACAGTGCCAAGCAAAAAAATTAGTCATAGATTACTCCATGAAGAGCACAACAGTTCTAATAGCTTAGTACATTACTGCAGAATTCAGTAAGTGTATATTGAGTATTTAACTTCTGGTCAGCACTCATCTAATCAGATTTTAAGTAGATTTGTTCTTAATACAATCTTTTCAATTCCAATACCGATCCAGTTGATTGCCACCTTCAGCTAAATGCTACATAACGCTCTGAGGCTTTTTGACTCTAGTGCAGCTAATCATTCCCTCTCTGTAATTGCTGCAAATAACCTCTGGCATGCCCTCCCTCAGACGAGAGAGTGTGGGTACGGACCCTTAGCTGCTGAGTCAAGGCTAATGTTTTTCCACATTTGAAGTGGAGGTGTTATGGGACAATCCTGGCACTGTGCCTCATGTGCATGAAGAGGATTTGGGAGGCAGTGTAAGGTCAGTTGTTAGGGTGATGTAATGCCTTCATCTGGGCGCCACGCTTCCTGAGTGCTCTCCAAGAATGGCGGGCTGCTGGGAGTCCTCCCTGCACCGTCACTCTGCACAGGAAGCAAAGTGAGCTGCTTGGCCAAATAATGCAGCACATTTGAACTCTTCAGAGTGTGACCTGGATCACCCCAGCCCATTGAGAAATGTGGAAAAGGCCAAGCTTTTTCCATTGTAGAATGGATTGTCAGGCCTGTATATCATTTTTAAGTGAAACAGACGGAATTTTAATTACTTTCAGGAACTTTTGGAAATTATACTTTAATCTATTCCATGTATTAACTGTAGTTTCTCTCTTACCACTCACTTCTGTTGAAAATTTAATGTGATTGTGTTTGTGTAACAAAAAAGAAACCATCAGAACTGTGTTTTATCCCTTTGTTTAATCTATTGTATTACAGTTAAATGTTTCTTGAATGTACTCATTGTGCGCTTTATTATAATGACCCACATGGCACACATACCTATTCATGCAAATATCATCATCCAATACATGAATCATGAAGATATAGGCAGCAGCTTCAAGTAATGTTTGTCAACCATGAACTAATACTAGTACATGTATTGGGACACCTGCTCAATTTTTTCTAAGAGCAAGGGTATTAAAAATTTTGCATTGCTGTGAGGATTCGCTGGAGCACCATTATTCCAGAGAACGGTTCCATTGTTCAATATCTGAAATGCTGTGGGCATCTACCCCTCTAGCCCACACCTGTCATTGGGCAGGTGACTAGACAAGCTGTGTGTGCATTTGCACATCGGTATCAGCAACTGGTGCAACTTGTAGGCACTGAATGCATTTTTTAGAATGGGTGTCCACAAACCTGAAAATAGCTATAGTAACACAATTATGGCATAGGAGTGTTTTTAGATGTGAGCATCAGGAACCTTGTTTGTAAAACACTGGTTCACATTTCACAGCCAAAAATGTCTCAACATGTGGACACTCAAATTCAGTGTTTCCCATTATTATTGTTAGTTTTTGAATAGTACTTTTTTTGGAAGCTAAAGAACAGAGATTGGTTTCTTGTGTACTATTGCAATTTTTGTTCTGTTAACTGAATTAATTGCATAGCTCATTGTATAATTAAATATGTAATCAGATACTCAAATTTTGTATATAGTAGGGCAGACACAAGAACTTTACTTTTTTGAGTATTTGAGGTATTTTTCTTTTTTTTCTTCTTACATTTAAGGTTAGCCTTTTTTTTCTGAACATACCACCTCAACTTATGTCATTAATTTGTTTGATGAAGATTACTTCAGTCTAATTAACCATTTATAAAAACAACATAGTCAACCTGTTTCACATATTGAGTCTTGTGTTCACACATGCTTCCAGCATGTGTCTTGTTTTGGTCTTGTCTCCACCTATTCCCAGCTGTGTCCTATTGGTAACCCTGCCCCTCTTGTAATCATGTCCCAGCCGTGTTTAATGTTCCTAATGTGTGTATATATACTCCCTTGTGTCAGTCTGGTGTTGTGAGTCTTCTCGCCTGTTACCCGTTGTGCTAACTGCTGTGTTATCTGCTTAATGTATTCCTGTGTTTTGTTAATAAAACCCCAGTGAGAACTTCCGCTTGACCCTTGGTTTGTTCGGTACCCCGCGCACGTTACACCTGTAAATCCCTTTATTCAACCCCTTGTCACTTGTAGATAGATTTTTTTTAGTAAATGTATACATTTTATTTGGTACTAATGATAACTGATTTTTTGGGAAAAGTATATTGTCCCACAAATAATTGATCTAAATTATATTATTGGCATTTTAAGACCATTTTATGCTGCTTATATAGTGACAATGTAATAGCATAGTAATGTAATTTCAGCCTTTTATAAAGCAATGAACATTTGATCATTAAGAATTTTACCATCAGCAAAAATTATTGCATTATATGGTAATATATTGTATGATAATTTCAGATGTAAAGATACAGCAACAAAAAAATTTTACATGCACCTGATAGGTGACATCAGTTTGCTTGATGGGCCGGAGGTGAAAGCAGTGGTTTTATTATAACCACCTTATCTTCTAGTGATATTGTATGAGACATAGTAGCTCCAGTTGTAGCACTAGCAGTAGGACTTTTCTTCATAGCTATGGGGACAAATATTGAAGTCATGAATTAAACATACTGTAAGCAAGACACTGCTACACAACACAAGTTTGAACCAGTACAACCACGCCACATAATGCTCAAAATAGTTAGCAGGCCAATGTAAAGTTGCTTAAGCTGACATTAGTCTTAATTTTTTCCATATTTTATTAACAAAAAAGCCAAGAAACTGTCCAAACTACTGACATGTTTCTGTACGGTCTGTTGATGCTGCATGGTGACCTCACCAGAAAGGTCTTGCCTCTTGCAATTGTGGCACAAAATCTATGAGGAAACTAACATTTTAAAACGAACTCCATTCTGGAGGCCTTATTCTCCACCGTTTTGGTGGTTCTGTTTTTTTTTTTTTTTTGTTGTTGTTCTTTTTTTTACCTCCTTTATGTGGAACGTGTGCAGAAAATTGTGGGACAGGAAAGATCCATCAGTTGCATCCTCTGAATTGCTCTGAACGTAGGCTGCATTTCTTGGCGAAGGATCCTTCACTTTGGAATTAGCTTTTGTGACATAGTAGCCAAGAAATGCAGCCTACCTCAGCCTGACCTTTTTGTACGCATGTGTGTATGTGTTTGTGTGTGTGTGTGCGCGCGTGTGCGCGCACGTGTACAAAGGAGAGCAGGGACAGAGGGAGAGAGGGAGCCACTCTCCTTTATTCCTGCTGAGGCTTCTAGAGATCTGGTTCTGTCCATTCAGCACAATTTCATCGAGCAGGAAGTGCACCTCCGCTCAAGGCAAACTGACAGGAAACCGTGAGAAGCAAATGCCCCCGCTACACACACGCACACACACAATCACAAATGCAGAAGTATTTGCTGGCTATTAAACGGCCACTAATGGAGTCTGTTTTCATCTATGTCTATGGTGGCCTTTGTCATGATAATATTTTACAGTATTAAAATTGTACTGCTTTAAAGTAATACAATTACTCCTAATGTAATCAGTCAGATTAGACATGTTTGGTGTGTAAAGAATCATATGCTGTGGACATGGTACTGCAGTCCTGAAACACTCTCCACAAACCATGTAGAGTTAAAGGGGAAGTTGATTGTATTTCACATTTGAGTCTTTCTGAATGCTTATTTAGGCAACTTAGTTTTAATGTCAATTGCTTAAGTAATTTGTTAAGACTAATTTAAATGCAGCCGCCGCTGCCAAATACTATAGAACTCCATTCAGTGGTAAAATAAATATACAGATCAACCAAACATTTATGACCAATGTACCTGTCTCTATTTTCACAGTACATTTTATCAGCTCCTCTTACTATACTTTATATCTCTATAATTACAATTACAATTGTTTCTCTTCATACATTGTTAGCCTCCTTTGAACCTGATTGTCAATGGTCATGACCACCACGGAGCAGGTATAATGTGGGTGGTGGGTCATGCTTACCATTGCAGTGAGTGTTTAAACACCTCAATCCTCCTGTGGGCAGCGTCTTGAGAGGTCCGATAAAGGACTAGAAGGTGACCAACACAAACTTTGCAGAAACTGATGAGCTTCTGTCTCTGCCTTTACAAAGTGGAGCACCCAAGTAGGAGCTTCTATTAGAGTGGGCAGTGAGTGGACAGCAGCATTGATGTGTCTGTTCTACTCGTACCAGTACATCACACACCAACATCCCACTACTGTGTCAGTGTCAGGGCCAAGAACACCCGATAAACCCAGATAAGCCCATTTGTGCTTATATTTTTGTATTTTTCAACATGAATACATGATGATTAAACCGCTCATCAGCCACAGGTAGTCACGGACTCACGATTACTGTAAACAATTCATCATGCTGTTTAAATGACACTGAATCATAAAATTATCAATCATTTATTTTCATGTAAAAAACTATTTATGCATTCTTACACAAAGAAGACATATATCAACTAGAAGTGTAGAACTGTTCGTGTTTACTATTGTTTTGTGTTTTACACTTGTTTTCTTGCCACATTCATCCATCTTCATTATTTATTTATGTCAAACGGAAGTATAAAGGAAACAACATTCACCATTAAATTCAGATGAACATTGGCGGTCTCTTAAAGACGACCTGCAGGCCGGAAATCAACCTGTATGTGTCCTGCACCCCTCAGTCTCTCCGGACTCCAATTCCCAGAATCCTTCAGTTTGTTAACTGACTGATCATGTGACTCACTCACCTTCCGATCGCCGGAGTTCTGATTGTATTCACCTGGTCCGGAGAGACTTTAATCCACTCTTTCAACCTGTTCAGTGTCTAGCTTTGCCCGTTGCCGCTGCCCATGTTTATCGTTATCAGTCTGTCTGTTTGAGCCGGTTCCGTTTCTGATCCTGTCTTTCGTTTCGTTCTGTGTTTATTCTGCCGGTTTTTGATCTTCGCCTGTTTTTCGACTCCGTCTCTGGTTTGTCCAGTCTGGTTTTGTCTCTCCTGCCTGTTATTGATCTGGACTGTTTGACTCTGTTTAATGCATTTGTCCCATTAAAGTGCTGTGCTTCATGCTGTCCGGACCTGACTGTATGAACGGTTCTGTTTTATATACCGGCGGCTTTTTTCTAATTCGCATTCAGGATAAATTGGCCCTCAAACATCCGTCGAATTCGAATCTGCTTTAAAAAAAAAGTCGAAGTTCGAATGTCATCGAATTGGAGTTCGAACTTCGTCACATCCCTAATGAGGACTTTGACACCTAATATCTCAAAACTGATACAAACCGGATTCAAAAAAGTTGGGACATTAAAATTGTGAATAAAAACTGAATGCAATGATTTGGAGATGGCAAATGTCAATATTTTATTCATAATAGAACATAGATGACAGATCAAAAGATTAATCTGAGTAAATGTAACATTTTAAAGGAAAAATATGTTGATTCAAAATTTCACAGTGTCAACAAATCTCAAAAAAGTTGGGACAAGTAGCAATAAGTGGCTGGAAAAAGGAATTTGAGCATTTAACGAAGAGTTGGAAGACCAATTAACACTAATTGGGTCAATTGACAACATGATTGGGTATAAAAAGAGCTTCTCAGAGTGTCAGTGTCTCTCTGAAGCCAAGATGGTAAGAGTTCCACCATTGTTGTGCAGAAAGCAATACCAGAATGGTGTTAGCCAGCATAAAATAGCAAAGACTTTTAAGTTATCATCTTCAACCGTGCATAACATCATCAAAAGATTCAAAGTATCTGGAACAATTGCTGAGCGTAAGGGTAAAGGCCATAAAACTCTACTGGATGCTTGTGATCTCCAGGCCCTTAAACATCACTGCACCTCAAACAGGAATGCCAGTGTCAAGGAAATAACAGAATGGGCTCAGGAATACTTCCAGAAAGCATTGTCAGTGAACACAATCCACCGTGCCATCCGCTGTTGCCAGCTGAAACTACAGTGCAAATAGGAAGCCATTTCTAAGCAAGCTCCACAAGCTCAAATGTTTGCACTGGGCCAGGGGGCGTTAAAATGGAGTGTGGCAAAATGGAAGACTGTTCTGTGGTCAGATGAGTCACGATTTGAAGTTCTTTATGGAACAATGGGATGCCATGTCATCCAGACCAGAGAGGACAAGGATAACCAAAGTTATCAACGCTCCGTTCAGAAGCCTGCATCACTGAAACAGGTCTCTGTCCCCAGACGTCTGTTGAGTGTTGTAAGAAGGGGAGGATGCCACACAGTGGTAAAAATGGCCTAGTCCCAACTTTTTGGGGATTTGTTGACGCCATGAAATTTTGAAACAACATATTTTTCCCTTAGAATGATACATTCTCTCAGTTTAAACTTTTGATCTGGGATTTGTGTTCTATTCTGAATAAAATATTAGATGTTGGCACCTCCACATCATTGCATTCAGTTTTTATTCACAATTTTAGTGTCCCAACCTTTTTGGAATCCATTTTATATATACATATAATATATATATATATATATATATATATATATATATATATATATATATATATAAAAATAGAGAGAGAGAGAGAGAGAGAGAGAGAGAGAGAACCTTATAACTTAAAGGTGACCACATGTTCCCTGTAATAACTTTGTTGATGGCTAGATGGCTAGTGTTCAGAATAGACATTCCAGGAGTCTAAAAACTGTAGTTTCAAAATTCAAGAAGATTAACAGAATAAACAGAACACCCAAATGAACACTGATCTGGAATCTAGAATCATAATTGCTGTGAAATGTTTCTAATAATGTAATTAGAGACCTAGAGCTTCAGCACAATACTGTAGTTCCTTCACCTCCCCAGGAATGACATGATGAATCCCAAACAGGGCTTTCAGTGTCTGAAACACGGTCCCCTTGAACAGTAGAGTACTTTCCGGGCTGCCCAACTATATTTGGGAATTGGGGATTTTGGGAGTAGTGTAAATCTGATTGCATTCAATGTGACTTACTGTTTACTCTCACTCATTGTGCCTTTTTGGCTGTTTGATTGGCTAGAGGCAAACAGACAGGAATCTGAAAGAAACAAGCCCCTCCTTCTCCATAAAGGGCAGGCAGATTCCACTGTTGTGGTTTGTCCATAATAAACCAGGGTCAAAAGGGCCTGTGTCAGTGGGTGTGGGTGCGGGTGTGATTGTGAGTGTGAGGTAGTGGAAACCTTTGAGAAGAGGGGTGAGATGCTCTCTCTGGACAGCTGTGCCTCTTCCTGTGCAGATGTTGCCAGGGGAACAAGGACAGGACATGGTCTAATCACGGTGCTGACCAGCAGCCTCCAGGCCTTTCCTGGGCAGGCCCTTCCTTTGCCTTTCTTTTGTGTGTGTGTGTGTGTTTGTGTGTGTGTGTGTGTGTGTGTGTGTGTATGACTGCGCATGGGTGGAAAGGCTTCTGCCAAGCTGTCTCAGCATGTAATTTTTACTGTCTCTGGTCAGCAGCCGTAACGCTCTGCTGATGGTATGAGGACATGAAGATGCTTAAGATGTTTCCGATGCGCATCAGGCACAGGATCATGCAGGTAGGCTCTCAAGGGTTTTAAGAGAACCAACTTCTGACTGAAGCCTGAAGAGTGTGTATCTAACCTAACATTTAACCAGCTGAGCATTCATTCACTGTAAGGGATCAAGGCACAAGTCTTAAAAAGAATGGATCAGAAGTTTATAAAGTGATGTTAGATGTTTTTGAAGGCTTCAGCCCAGTCGTGTGAGATGCCACACCACTCCAGTGGATTGAGGAACAAGGAAGTTCAGGTGATGTCACGAACAACCAAGTGCCGAGAATTATAAATTCCACTGAGGGCTTGTGGGAGAAGGAATATTCCAACAATTCCTGCCAACATATGTTCGTAAACTGCTTTGCTTTTCAGTGGATTTTGGAAGATGATAGCAGGGAGGGTTACATGCAGGACTGGCAGCTGATGCCTGGAGACAGAAACCCACATGAAACAGTTCACTTGTTCCTGAAGCAGTTTAGCCTCTTTCACTCTTTTGATTTTATTCTCTTTTGTCTTTTCTGCTTATTTAATCCAGGCAAGTCAAGTGAAGTCAAACTGGGTTTTGAGTAAGGAATGAAATAAGAAAATGTAATATTCCTCTACCACTACAACCCACATGCTTATTTTTTACTCTTAGAGACTGTGACACTCTCTCTCAGCATGCCCAGAAAAAGCGTGTCATTAATGGCATCTCAAAGCATGACTTACACTTTCAGACTGTATTTTTCTTATTTATATATTTGACATACTTTAAATGACACTTGTGTGCTTGTTGTTTTTTTAAAGGATCTGTTTTAAGGCACCTTGACTGCTCTTGAGTATGAATGGTGCTACATGAATAGAGATATATCTTTAAGAGATCAGATCTTTCCATTTTTTTTAACAGACAAAACATTTTTTTCATAATTCACAGTAAGATCAATATAACAAGACCAGAAATGCTTGGCCATCAGTGCATATGCCAGCGTTCTTACTTGTAGAGTCTGTGTTGAGTGTTTTTTGCTCAGTAATTAGGAGACATTCTCTCTCTGTCCCAGAGCTGCTCTGTTGAGTGTCAATGAAGCAATGAAGCGCAGAGTGAAGTTCCTAATGAAGAGAGAGTGAGAGAGAGAGAGTAGTGTACACAGATTGATGAGAAACAATGCGCCCTGTGTGTGTGTGTGTGTGTGTGTGTGTGTGTGTGTGTGTGTGTGTGTGTGTGTGTGTGTTTATATATATACTTGTATGAGTGTTGGGTGCTGAACGTTATAGGAGGTGCAGTACACAGTGAACATGTGATGTGACATCACGTGTCAGAAACTTTGCATAGTGTCAAATCCCTGATCATATATCAGATGTTTTGTGAAGTGTGTAAAAATGTAGGCCATGTTTTAAGACTGAATGTCCTGTTAACTGCTTACCCCAACCCTTGTCAAATCTTGCCAGCAGGTCTAGGTTTCAGCCTTGATTTCTGTCTGCCCCATTCATAATATTTGATCCTTTACCAAAACCTCTCTTTATTTAGACAGAAACAGAAAAACTGAAAAACACATGGGTATTTTATTTAAAGAGCACCTCTCAGGTTGACATTAATCTATTTCTGGCACCAGTTTTTATATATATATATATATATATATATATATATATATATATATATATATATATATATATATATATATATAATTCCATAACAAAGTGAAAAATGGGACAGTTATTCTTAGTATGAGGTAAGTGTAACAAAGTAGGGGCGGTTGTAAAATTGTTAATCTAATGCAGAATCAGACTGAATTCAATAGAGTTCAGTGTGATTTTGAGTCAAAGGCATTCTATCCTAAATACAGGGAAATATACATATCAGAGTAAATATGATTTGTGAAAATCAGGCTTTTCCCAACACAAAATAGAGAAAAATAAACAAGATTTTGTTTTTCCTTGATAGCAGGAGGATAGTGGATCACTGTTGTCCACTACTGTGGCTGTATTTAATTTTCACCAACAGTCTAGTTAGATTTTCCTTATTTTTATTTATATATTTGCATACATTAGTTTAGGAGAAAATTTTTCAGTTTGTAAAATATTTTAAATAAACATTTTATATCAGACCTAATCCATTCTTCTTATCTCAGTTGGTTTGCAAATTTGTCTTAGTTTATTTTTCTAAAAATCATATTTCATAGTCTGCTTCCCTGCGATCACATTCACACTATGGAGGGAGCATAAGTGTGAGAATGTGTGAGATGAAGATCAAATTTCAGTGAGTTTAAATAAAGTAAAAGACATGAGAAGTATTTCATGGGGTGTCCTCATTTTTCACATCATATATCATATTGTATATCATTATTCGGCTAAAATTAATTGGGATGTTTGGATTTGTCCAGGTCTATATTAGGTGATGATGTGCTGTCCTCTAACTAATTTTAGGTTGTAGAGTTAGAATGATGATTTGGATGGATTGCTAGCCCTAGGGCATTAGGGTGAATAGTTTTAATTTGAAGTAACTGAATTGAAAATGAATGTTGAGTCGTCTAAAGGACAACTGAACGTGTAGTATAATGTAATGGAAAGTCCCTGCCCCGCTGAATAATGTAGTTGTTTAATTCATTAAAACATGGGAAAGGTAATAATAGTTTATACATCAATCACTCAGCTGTGATGTGTTGCCAAAGTTTTACTGACGAAGCAGTGTCATCGCTTTCCGTTCTTTATGCATTTGTGTGTCATCCCCGACTGACATAATGTTCCACCCACAGCTGATAGTGAAGAAGCTTTTTCTGAGTCATGTCTGTCCCTTCCCACAGTGAGTAATTGTTGTGTACATATGCACACACACACACACACACACACACACACACACACACACACACAGACCATAAAAGCAGGCTAAAATTCATAATTGAATGTGTATGCTGTCGCACAAAAACTCCATACAACTCGGTTTAAGATTAAATTAAGTCATTTTGGAGCATTTCTATTGGTCCATTCATTAATATTTTTTGCACAATCTGCTGTCAATTCATATTATGTAAAAATATAAATGTTAAAAATGGAGATGCTAGGTTTTTGTTTGAAGGGTATGTGTATGTTATTCATCATGGTAAATATTGTGATACAAATTAGAGCTAATATCCCTCAATGCTACCACTAATTCACACACAGACAATGGAAATGCTGAAAGCATTTCAGACTATGTGACCTGAATCGGATGTTTTTTCTCCTCTCCTCTGACATCTATTTTTAGTTACAAAGTTATGATTCAGAATCTTTCAGTGGAAACATTCTAGAGAGAGAGCAAGGGCTTGGGGCACAGATTGTACCACGTGATTAGAGCAACTCACTTATAATTGATTACTTGAATTGATCTTCCTGTGTCCTCACTCGGAAATGAATGAATAAATTATGCTTCCCTCTTTCCTCCTCTTTGCCTCATATTAGGGTTTTCTGTGATGTAAATTGCACATTGTTCTCACCATCACTTTTTTGTGATGGAAGTGTGAGATCATGTGAAATGTTAAATCTTCTCATTTCCTAAATCAGACCAGTGTAGGCAATCTGACAGAGTCTGACAATGTCTTTCCTTTAGTCTCTGAGTGCATCTGTTTTGTGTTCTGAGAGGACAGCATAGGGCCGATATGAAATGGACCCATCAGTGCTTTTGGGGTCAGTACAGGTCACTCATCGTCTTTCATCACTATCAGCCAATCGACAGTATTAATTCAGGGTGTGGCTGGGTGCCCGTTAACATGTCCAGGGCATTACTCAGCTTAAGATCATTGTGCAGTGCTTTTGCTTAATCGTATCAAGATTGTTTCTGAAGATGGTGTATGTATTTGAAATGTGCTTTTTGGGAATCAGCTATATTTAAAGCGCGTAGAACTTAAAACATTCTAAGAGGCTGTGAATTCCCATGCTAAACACTGTATCTTAGTGACGTTTGTGTTTGCTAGCTCTACTGATACTCACTGTACTCTAAAGAGGGGTATCCATTCATTTTGTTTTCTCTGCTTCCCCATGAGTCAGTCTTTGGGTTCTACATATGAGCCACATATGGTGAGATACAGCTGTCAAATTGACAGCATTGAGTACTTTGAGTAAATTTCACCACTGGCTTCAATGAGTTTCTGTAGCTGTGAGTGAGGTTTGTGTTGCCTTCTAGTTGTTCACTGCAATGTCACGGGATGCTACATTTCCTCAGAGCTGCAGCAGCTTGCAAAGCATGGTTAATGCAGTAATAATTGACCAGATGTCAGAATCAGCCTAAATTATCAGCAGATCACATATTTGGGTTGACAATCACGCAATACTTATTCTACCATCTATACTATTTGGATTGGTTTTAGCAGATGAGTAATTTGTAAGTGGTTTGACTGGTTGTTTACTGTGGACTATGTATGTACAGGTGTTGGACAATGAAACTGGGAAACTGGTTTTAAACCACAATTTATTAGTGGTGTACTAGGGCCTCCTTTGCGTAATGCAGCGTCAGTTCATCTTAGGAATGACATTTTGGATATAATCTGGGTTAGCACCCGAACATCCCTTTCAGACAGCTTCCTCTTGCATCCACAGTTAATCCTGTTGGATGTGGTTGATCCTTCTTGGTGGTGCTGATTACCCTGGATACCGTGGCTCTTGATACATAACAAAGACTTACACTGTCTTGGTCACGAGATACTTCCATTAAAGCGTTGCACCAACAATGCTCTTACCTTCTAATTGAACCTTCACTCTGCTCTTACTGGTGCAACATGCAATTGTGAATTGGCCACCAGGCTGCTCCAATTTAGCCATGAAACCTCCCACACTACAATGACAGGTGTTTCAGTTTCATTGTCCAACCCCTCTATCTATGTGTAATTTATTACAAATTAGCACGATGCTTGAAATTCAGCAAAACAAAGAACTTGAATGTGTATTTCTTTATTACATGACAGACACTTTGGTTTGGGTAGTAATGGAATACATGTAACAGCATTATGGAATTGGGATACACATCAATTTCAGTTACAATGAAAAAGTAAGTGATTACTTGCAGGATTATTTTCTCACTGTGGGGTTTTTGATTTGTGAGATGCTTTTGTTGTTCATCTTTCTTTTAACTGTATCTCAGGGAGCTAGTTAATGCCACCCTCCTGTGGATACTTTTGGGGAAATATCACTGTTAATATCATTGCAAGTGATTGTTTACAACAGTCACTTTGAACAATGTGTTGTCTATAAACAGTGCCTGGGTGGTATGATGTATTTTCTATTTCCTTGCAACTGGTCACTGACTGATCACTAAACTGTCTGTTTTTATCTCATTAATTCATTCATTCATATCATTCATTCATGTTCAGAAAAAGCTGATTTTTTTAGTGATTCACTGGTAAAGGCAATTATTACAGTCAGACATCATTGTGCCTTAAGCATCTCATCTGAAGGCTTTGTTCACATGCATTTAGATATTTTCAAGGAAATTTCTGTCTGCATTTTGATATCCTGTCCACATGAAACACTGTTTCGAAAATACTCTCTAAGGTGGTGATTTTTTAAAACAAAGCTCTATGGAAATGTTAACGTCAGACCAAATGAATGTTCCTGACACTCTCTTCTTCTTTCTCCCTAAATATTAAAGTACATAAAGCATAAAACATCCACATGCAGATGTAATATATTTCTACATATGAAAAAAATGTAAATACAGTTCCAATATACATATTTAATACTATTTTTCAAGTTGGACACTTGCATAGTATTTTGTATTGTATACATTTGGTATTTGCTTAGTATGCCATACAGAGATAGTATGTCCATGCAAGCATTCTGTCTCTGTCTGTAATAAAATATTTTCAGAAAGAGGAAAATCCATTTTTATAGATATATGTATACATGTGGACCCAGCCTGAGCTTCTGGCTAAGCCTTTTCTTTAAATCACTGTCACACACAAAATTGGCAGGAACCATCAGCACAGGGTGGAATTTCTCTGCTCTGACACAACAGCTAAATCTGGTAATTAACTGCCGAATTAAATAATCCAATTCTAGGACTGGAGTTTGCCACTCTTTCTTGAAACAGAATAATTTTGAGGCACAAAATGTTAAATGTCTGTAAATGTACATTATTTTCACATTATGAAATGCAGTCTTTCCAGTTGTAGTGTTGCAGTGTGTTAATTTTCACAGAAGATGAAATGAAAAATGACCATTGATGAGCTTTAATTGGTGTCAGGTCTTCCTTATTAACTTGTTGTGTCTGCACCCTTCATGCATTCCCAGGCTAAACAAATTGCTTTACCGTGTAATTGATTGCATATATTAGAAATTCTCTGCTGTTGTTACTGTTACTGAGTGGGTGGCAGCCAAGTACAGAAAACATTTCATTCAACAGTTATTACTGTAAAACCACAGACATTGTGATTTCTGCTGGATAAAATCATAGATATTGGTGGTAATAAATTAAATCACCACCAAAAAATGCAACTTAAACAAATCGGTTGAGTAACTATACTTGGTGTAAATGTCAAAATGTCTGAGTAGCTCAGGATGTCAGGTAGGGCTTTGCACTTGAGCTTTGGTGGAAAATATGTCAATCCCTTTGCTCAGACTAACCTTTACTGATACAATAAATGTAACTGGAGTCTGGGAGGTCTCACAGCTGCTGCTCTACATTACATAACCCTCACTGTCACACACACACTCATCCCAAACTCACACAGTCATCCCAACAGGACCACAGTACACCCCAAACCCAATGACTCACTTCTCTGTGCCCATGCCTATTGATATGTGGTGGTGAATCCATTTGTCGGCTGCCATCACAAACCCACGTCCATTCGACCTTTGGAATCAAGTGCTGGACGTCCATACAGGGCGGGCCTCGCTGCAAACCTGCCAGCATGCGGGCTTGCCTTTCACTCCCCGGCCCTCAAAGGTTGACCAGCGGAGCTGCTAATTGTGTTGCGCAAAGCAGCTCTCCTGAGCAGCTCCAGAATTCCTCACGCAGCTGACCGCAGGGCAGTAGAAACGGGCTTTTGTGTTCCCTTTATGTAAACCTGACACCTATAATGCTCTCTGCAGCTTCCTCTTGTAAGAGGCCTGGCGAGCAGTTTAGCTTGTTTATTAATAGCTATTAATTAAAGTGGATCTGTGGATATGATGGACTGGTACCATGTTTCTAATTCAAACTTTCAAATGCATCCTCTGTGGTTAGGAAATTGTGCCTGGGGGGGATTCAAGTAGTGTGTGTGTGTGTGTGTGTGTGTGTGTGTGTGTGTGTGTGTGTGTGTGTGTGCGCGTGTGTGCGTGTGTGTGTATACAGATGTGTTGTTCCCAGGCCATCCCTGGAGGGAACGTCACTTCATAATCAATGTTGAGTGTGCATATAAAGGTCGAACACATAATTGGTTAAGCTAAACTGAATGAAATATGAACATTTTGTCACAATTTACTATTTACTTCAGTTTTCAGTGTCCATGTGCACAGACAACTATTTTACAGACTCTAGTTCATGAAGTGTGAGTCTATAGTTATAGAAGAATTTGGTATGTTTTGATCTTGCTCTTGTGACGCAGGAGGAAGTCTTGGCTCTCTGCTTGTTTGAAGGGGAGTAGTTACAGCCTAGCACTGCTTGGTGGTGTGCAACAGGTGCTTTTAATCTCAGCTGTAGCCCTACATCTTGGAACAAGTGTGTGTGTGTGTGTGTGTGTGTGTGTGTGTGTGTGTGTGTGTGTGTGTGTGTGTGTGTGTGTGTGTGTGTGTGTGTGTGTGTGTGTGTGTGTGTGTTTTTAACTATGATTTTGTAAACACTTTGTACAATATTAGCTCAATGTTTTTGTTTAAAGCTGAAAAGAACAAAACCATTAGATTAGGAGTTGTGCTAGAAAATCTGTACTAAATCCTTTCTTCTATACATAAGCGGAAGTTGGAAGTTTAGGTCAAACCATGTGTTTGGTGCTTAGTGTAAATTACTTTGTTATTCACTTACTTAGTTAAATTAATAAAATGTGCCATTTGAACAGGGGCTCCCAAATTTATAGTTTGTTATTTTAGTAAAGGTATGTGAACCAATCTTCAAAAAGAAAATAAACCTATATATCAAATTAATTTATTAAATTAAATATTTTTTCAAATATTATTATTATTATTATTATTATTATTATTATTATTATTATTATTATTAATAGTAATAATAATAATAATAATAATAACTAATATATTTATTAAGTTAATGTTTCTTGCCTATAATGTTTGCAGTTTCAGAATCCATTTATACTGCATACTATAGAAAGTAAAGCTGGGTAATTAATTGATAATGACATTTCAGAACCTCCTAAGCGATGTAGTCTTTCATTTCAGTTATTCATTTTTTTCTTCAATATTTTTTTAAAAGATTACACTTTCTGCTCATTCATTTTGCTTGGGCTATAGATTGTAAAATTTCCAGGTATAGTGACCATCAGTAATTTAATATTTTAAGATAGTTCATTAATCATAACCTCGTTAAAGATCAGTTAATCATAATATTAATGTCATGTTGCCCAACACCTAAGGACAATGAAGAAAGATTCCTAATCCTTATCTCTTAATTACTTAATAAGCCAAAACAAAATACTTTAAAATCACCATTATGTTATGTCCAAACAATGAAAGAAACAACTATTTTCGAAGGTCAAAGTAAGTTTAGAAGAATGTGTGTCTGTAGTGGGCAGTGGTCAGCTGAGCAGGTGTATG
This sequence comes from Acestrorhynchus altus, assembly GCA_034509495.1. Classification (NCBI taxonomy): domain Eukaryota; kingdom Metazoa; phylum Chordata; class Actinopteri; order Characiformes; family Acestrorhynchidae; genus Acestrorhynchus; species Acestrorhynchus altus. Next base: position 19,167,673 of record CM067503.1, read on the forward strand.
GGGATCTCCAGCTTTCTTGGAGGGGCTTCAGAGGAAAATTTCAAGCTGGGCACACCCCTCTTCTGGGCTTCCCCTTTAGTCACACACCGTCATACAGCTGGACATATGAACACTCACTCCACACACTCTACCTCACTAACACACAAACTCTGACGGCCTGTTGGTCCAGGGCTGAATGGACAAGCTATTAAAGGCTGAACACGGCCACTGGAAGGCTGGTATGTGCTGTGCAGACCAGGCTGAAGGCTTTCGTGGGCTTTTCCACAGACAGCCTCCGAAAGATTCCCTGGCCCAGCTGTGAAGTGGCTCTGTGGACAATGATCGGATGTCTTCAGACTCCAGCGCTGACGTGGAGCTTAATGCGTGCTGACAACCAGGGTACTGGGTGATAAGTGCCTGTACTGGTATACCAGCATTTGTTACAAGACAGTGATTAGTTTTGTGGTGTGCTGCCTGAACTCAGAACATTGGCTGATAGAAAGTATTGATAGTGTTCTTATGTCTTCTTCAGTTTAAAAACTGATTGTGTTTAAGTGCTTGAGTTTGTTGAGATAACAGTGTAATGAAAAAAAAAAAATAGGACACTAACATTGTATAGGTAAATCAAAGCAAATCACGTTTTTACATACTGTGGAGGATTCATTTGAGTGTAAGACGTCAGCTTTGGAAGCAGTTTGAGAGTGCAGGTTAAGTTTTCTGCTCTTTTGCAGGAAATGTGTATAATGTCTTCAGTATTGACTGCATGCTAGAGGTTCCCTGACACACATTGCAGTGAGTACATCTACATGTACTCAATAATCCTATCTTAATTGGATTTCTGCAGTTGCCAGTCATTCGGGTGGTCATGTAAACTGCATACTCAGATTTTGACTAGAGTAGGTCTGCCAAACATGACATCCAATAAGAGAGCTGGATTTTAGCTCAGTAATCCCATTTCTCTGCACATATATACATTATTCGGATTACATTTTTCAGTTTTCCCAGTCTTCACATGCACTCTTCCTGATGAGCTGTAGCCAGTAACCAGCATCACGGTCTTCGCCTGTTTTCCTCCCGTCCCATTAACCTTCTTCTGTATGAGATTATTGGCTGGTTGCAGAGTAAATCTGATTACCTGACTTATGTAAATTCAGACTTTCAGTTATCTGATTCCCCAAATGTAGTTATTCAGTGCATGTGCATTACAGTACCTTCCAAAAGTATTCACCCCCTACCCCACCTTAGCTTTTCACCAGTGTTATATATATATATATACCCTGAAGGAATTGCTGTCCATATGACCACTCTAAGCCATATACTCTCTAGAATTGTAGAACAAAGCCTTTACTTACAGACAAAAGTATGAATGTTCATTTTGAGTTGAGTAGGATGTATTGAGGAAGGTACTCTGGTCAGATGAGACCAAAATTGAACTTTTTGGCCACCAAGGAAAACACTCTGTCGACACAAAATAACACATCTATCACCCAGTAATACACCATGTTTTCAGCAACAGGGACTGGGAGTCGAGGAAGATGAATGGTGCTCTGACCTGGGGATATTTTTGAGTAAAATTGGTCTGTCAGTGATTTGAGATTGGCACAGAGTTTCACCTTCCAACAGGACAATGACCTAAAGCATACTGCTAAAGCAACACTTGGTGGTTTAAGGGGAAATGTTTAAATGTATTGGAATGGCCTAGTCAAAGCCTAGACCTTAATCCATTTGAGAATCTGTGGTCAGACTTTAAGATGAATAGTTAAGCACACTGGTTTCTGTTATTTTCCTTCTATTTATTGTTTGAACATTAGATGTGTGTGTGTGTGTGTGTGTGTGTGTGTGTGTGTGTGTGTGTGTGTGTGTGTGTGTCCATGTTAGCGGTCTCTTCCACTCTTTCTATGCTTTTTCTTTTTTCCTGCTTCTAGTTAGAGTATGTTAATGTATTTTCACAAAATCCATAAATTCAGCCCTGGTTGTGTTTCAGCTTTGTGGTTTTTTTATTTTAAAGTGTGAGGAAAGTTCAGTCATAAAATTAGACTTGTGGAAGACCAGTCTTTCGTTATTACCCAGAGAGAACAATAGTGGGAAAAGATGAAATATTAGCTCAACAGTAACTTTGTCAAGAAACTTTGCTTTCTGGATGAAGTGAAAACATTACATAAATTTCTTAAATTCTGCTTTAACTTAATCCTGGGACTGTCAACGAAGTTAAATTCAAAGCACTGACGTGCAAGCTGATGTGGATTGTACTGTCTGAGGCTTTTTATCTATTCTGTTTGCATTCCAGTCTGGCCGCTCAATGCTACATCCTGGTTTCAGTTATTGCTGTTTAATTGCTGCTAGTTGTTTTGGTGTATATTCCACAGTCAGTGTGGAACTGCTGCAGCCTCATTTAAATAAGTGTCTCTCCAGCGTTCTGTTGAAGAGAGGAAACCTCAGTGCAGAGATCACATACTTGAGCACTACAACTGACTCTCCACGGCATACTTCAAACGCATATATACACACATTCTCTGGCCCCACTCATGCTGATTCTCTGAACATTCATAGAATACAAAATTATCTCTAGAGCTCTCTTGCTCTCCTCTCTCTCTCTCACACACACACACACACACACACACACACACACACACACACACACACACACACACACACACACACACACAGTGTGCTGGAATAACTTGGCCAACCCCTGGCGCTGCACAACTCTAATGCTGGATTAAGGCTGTCACAATGACGCAGTTGAAAGATACATGCAAAATTTACCTTCTCAATTAATTAGCAGTGATTAGTTGGCAAGGTGCATGATAATGTTGCCGATTTTTATTTAAACATGTTCAATGCATAGTATTTATTTGTTTGTTTGTTTGTTTAAATGTGTTCCCTTGATGAGTTTCAGAATCTTTGAAAGACTTAGCATGGTACAGCTTTGATCATCAGGAAAGTAATTGCATTTTATAAGCTGTCCTGTGCAAAGACATTAGGCATCCTGTGTGAATGAGAATGAAATTGCAGTAAAGGAGAAGGAAATTTTCAATTTCCTTATCTGGGCAGTGAGTGTTGCTTACCTCAGGTAAACACTAATATTAGAATAAACACAAGTAACATTTCTACAGAAAGTCAGTTTCATTAAATCATGTCCAAAACTCTCCTCATGGGAGTCTAGTTTTCATACAGCACCTGGTTTGGTAAAACAGTGCTTAGTGATGTTAAATGAGGTGCACTGATGATGGAGTTGAATACATCTAGACGCTGGCTGGGGCATCCAGGAGAAATCTGGAACCAAGCTTTGTTTTCCAAACTACCTCACAAGATCTTAACTCCTTTCTTCAGAATGAAAAATACTTCTTCCTCTTCACTGCATTTCTGTTTACCTGCATCTGTTCTAATGTGGACTGGAATTTCTACACTAAACTCTCTTATTGATAACTTAAATGTGATTAGGTGCCTAAAGGTTTTGCACAGTAATATACCCTTCCATATCAGTTAGGTCCTTAAATGAAGTATAATTCTATTGTTTGGCCTTTTTTACATCATTTTTATGTCTTAGTAATTACTCCATTTAATTAATGGACAAAGTACAAGTTCGATTACTTGAAACTAATTATCAGTCTCAAAGCAATTCACTGGTTATAATTACTTTTTACTACTTGTTAATAATTACTTTTAATAGTTTCTTAATATTAGTATTGTTATAAATCTCATGTCTTTTATGTAAAGTTTTAAGAACGCTATTCAGTTAATTGTAAAAAATAATTGGTACATTTCCTTGCTAATACAAACTGAGGGATCATGCTAATTACAGGTTTTCTGGATTTTATGTTTCTTACAATTGGTAGTGTTCTTCCATCAGTCTTGAATAAGGGTATTTTTATTGATTTGCCTTTTTTTACATCTATTATAACATAAATATTTGTCACTTATGAACAGTGATAAAGCTACTCACTAGTTATCATTTTAGAGCCATAATATTGATACTGTTTAATTTGTTTTCTCAATTAAACCATGTTTAATGCTTTGTTTTGTTTGTTTGTTTACTTTTCTCCTTAATATTGATGTTGTTTTTGTATTTTGGTCTTTTTTTATTTTATATTTGATTAATCATCTAAATATTTGGTCAATTGCATGACAGCTAATTTTAGCATCTTAAAATGAGACCTTTATCAAAGATGCCATGTTTTCATTTTTACATATACAGTGCTAGAATACCTCAGTCAACCTCTGGCATTGTGTAACTCTAATATTGAATGTCCAGTTGCTTGAATGATAAGGCAGATTAGCTATGCTGCTGCTAGAGGCTGCTGGGTGCTGTCTGCAGCACAGGTGTCCTTTAATCCTGTGATTAAGAGGTGGGACGTGAACATCCTGGACCGCCACCATCTGTGGACTGAGTCACAGCTTCTGAAATACCAGCTCTCTCTCTCTCTCTCACACACACACACAGTGTATACACTCTGCTTCCGCCAAGAGCAGTCACTGTCCCTCAAACAGACAGCACTCTGGGATTAAGTGACATCCGGTGACTTAAACTGTGTTTCCTGTCTATTTATGTTTGTTTAGAGTTGTTAAGCAGAGTATAAATGCCCCCTTAAACTGCAAGGGTCTGTATGTAGCCCACCCTTCAGTTCTGCACTCTCATAGCTATGCATCTTTAATAGTAATACCATAGTAGTTACAAAATAAAATGTTTTAAATCAACAGTTAAAATAAATAACACTTAAATCAAACTGCTGAAGCATGAGGCTAATGTCACGAACATGTCATTGAAATGTATAGTAGCCAATTAGCATTTGTGGATGGCTGCTACTATTCCTTTTATCTATGCTGTTCATTGAATAATGCATTTATGAAGGAGTATATTAATATTTATACCAGCAATTGCCTCATAGCTGGGCTTCTGCCTCACAAGTTCCATTACTTGGGAATGTTGCTTCAAAATGGTGCTGTCTTAGTTCAAAGGAGTACTTCATCAAAAAATCTAATGAATATGATTCATAACTGTCCCCAGATTCCATTGATGAGCCAAGATGGGTTTGGTATTTGAAATAAGAATGAACTTTCCTTGAATGGTGGGGTTGTAGTTCGGATAGGGCTGGGCGATATATTGATATCAACAGCAGGATATAAACATAGCAATGTGTGGGCTGAGGTGAGATTGCTTATATTGAATTTTAAAGATTTAAATACTGTTCTGTTTCAGTCTTGCAGAAAATCACTCTCATGTACACACCATTCAATGCATTTAAACAGAGTAAAAAGACAGAAGGATTTCATGGGTTGTCCCTTTTTCACATCATATAAAGTGTCTTATCACCTTTCAGCTGAAATATACTGGGAAAAGATTTTTTTTCCATATTGCCCAACCCTAAGTTTGGAGTACCCAGCATCATTAGTCACGTTCCCAAGACCTATTGTGTCCAGACAGTGCCCTTTACTTTAGCTTGAACTCTTTATGATGTTCACAGTCTCACCAAAGACTGTGTATTTTTTTTTTATTATGGTTATTCATTTTTAAGATTAATTACTGAATAATAAACATAGCCAATTTAAGGAGGTTAATTCTGGGTTGAGACACAGGTAATATAATTAATGTGACTTATGTAGGTGAAGAGGTCTGAACTTAACAGGCAGTTAAGTGGCATCCATTAACCTCAGCTCTTCTTTTGACAATTAGTTGGACCTGCAAGTGCTGAAACTTCATTTTCATATAGAGGCGTCAGTTTCCATTCTGGGTTTGATTAAGATGAGGTGTGAATTCTGCTCAGTGAGAGGCGCAGGGAGGGGCCGGATGATGGTAGCGGCGGTGGTGGTGTGGGTGTGCAAGATGATGGCACACTGCTTTCTCTCATTCTTTCCTTCTTCCCTCCCTCACTCACTTTCTTCTTCCTCAATTGGTCTGATATCCCTCCTCTGTGAGGTGGAATTTGCTAAGTGAAATTTGGAGGTGCACACACTGCAGTACATGGCTAACCTCTGGACTGCGTTAAAGAACCACTGTGTTGCCTTTTCTGGCTCTGCTTTGGTTCCATAAGGAAACAGAATAATCATAAACAGTGTGCCGGCAAGTGTTGCTTATGAGAATCTCGCCAGATCTTGTTCCTCAGATTGTTGTGGAGTTTCTTACTGTTGTGGACTCTACAAGGGTGACCAGAAACCATTGTACAGTCCAAGCCATGACCTCCAGAAATGTGGTGGGTGGGTTTGGGCCTGAGTGGGCCTCTCTCCTCATGGTAGCATGCTGGATTTGAGGAGGGATCCTATGCAGGCTCAGAAAACCACCACTTCTCAAGACTCCGAAAGGAATGCCCAGGTACAATGGGGCAATGAGAAGGAAAGCAGGGGTGGGTTTGGGTGAAAAAATAGCTTTCAGATGTTTAGGGATGTCAATGAGTAACTGAGGAGGATCCTTCCAGAAAATGGCATGCAGGTACTGAATCAGTCACCATTCTGCTATTCTTTATTTTGTATCATAAGTAAAAATAATAATATAGCACTGGAGTAACAGTACAGTTTGTATCATTTTAAAACACAGTGTGGACCAGATTAAAGTTTGAGTTACAGATTAGCACAGGGATCTAACAGCTAACAGCAATGTGTCAATGCTTATACCTGTAAACGTCACTGTCCTTTTGTAGCCGAACACCTGAGTCTGATTCTGGTGCTGTTTTCTTTAAGTGTGTGGAGAGAGAACGGTGAATAGTGCGAGAGTGGTGTGTATTGGGAAACTTCTAGCAGTTTGATGAAAGGCACTTTGTCAACACGCCAACGTGCAATGACATCATGGTATACTGCAAGGAAGATGAGTGAGAGAGATAGAGGGAAAGACAGAGAGGTACTGAACAGGAGCCCGAACGCCAGCTCTTTAGTCACTCTCTTCCACGCCCACTGATGCTGTGATGGAGCAGGAGGATTGGGGGCGGTGTCATGGCAACCGTGTAGGAAGTTGTCCGTCACATGGGCTTTGTGCAGAGTGAAGCTTGCTCTCTCTCTTTTTTTTCCTCTTTCTTTTACCCTTTTTGCTTTCTTTCTTGCTCCCTCGCCCAGCAGTCCAGTGGTCCAGCAGGTGCTCCAGTGCGGCTGAACGGGGGTTTGACCCCTTGCTGACCTATGGAGCAGGGCCTGACATCCCCCAGCAGCCCTGAGAGCGAGTGGGATAGTGCAGAACAGTGCTGTGATGTGCGTGCCGTGGGTGAGACTGAGCGGTTTGGGGTTTATTTCACTGTCCTCACTTCAGTACATGCATGCAGATTTCAGGACAAAGGATCTCGCGCCTCTTTCCATGGCTGACTGACCGTTCAAGGAGGAACTGGATGAGCTTTCACAAGTGCTTGGATTTTTATAGCTCAACACAGGCTGATGCGTCATTTTTAGACAGTAGCTCAAATGCATAAAAGGAGATCGGCGAGATTTTTTTTTTTACGACATGTGAACTCCTGAAGGTCCTCATTAAATAAACATGGAAGGTCTTGGAAGAGGAATTAACTTTTTCAAAATTACTTTGTTTATTGTGGAGATGTAAACAGCCATTCAGAGCGGGTTTGTGTGAATTTGTTCATTTTAGAGTTACTTGCTGAGTCAGATTTGTTAATGCTGGTGATGAAGGGAACCAAGGATCTTGATGCCATCAACAAAAATATACTTACTTTTTATTTGATTTCTTCAGTGAATCTGTGTGTGTCTTCTGAGCTGTATATCTAATGGGGGGTTTCAGGTCTATTTTGCCTGACATCCTTCTCACAAAACAGTGTCTGAGGCAACAGTCAACATACACTATATCAGAAGAACAGCATTGGGAGTCCTCTTCTATTCGCAGTACTTCTTTACATGAACACGACAAGCTGTATGTGAATTTGCACATCTGTGTTAGCAAGTTAAAGGAGCTGAATGAATTCATTAGAAGTGGTGTCCATTTCAGGTTTCTTTGGAATGGATGTCAAATCACTTCAGCTGAATTCTAAAATGCTATAAATCATTGGGATTCCTGTTTAAGAGGCTGATTCAAATGGCTACTGTGGTCTATATCAGGACAGATGTTTACTGTTGTTGTACCCTTTGTGTTGCACTATGCAGACAGTGTCATCATTTCCAAAAATTCACATCCTAATGTGACTATATGTAAACTTAGTAAACTTAGTCGTTTTTTTCACGCGAAATGATGTATATATGGAACTTTTGTGGGAGCCAGTGTCGATACTTATCTTTTTCATTCTCTCATTCCCTCTCTCTTGCTCTTGTTTTTCAGGATGAAGTGCCAGTCAAGGAGATCAGCATCACACACCATGTTAAAGAAGGTTCGGAGAAGGCTGACCCACGACAGTTTGAGCTCCGCAAAGTCCTTGGTCAAGGATCCTTTGGGAAGGTGTGTCACACTTTTTCTGTTTGTATGTCAGTAGGTGCAAAATCTCAAAACTTACGAAAAAGTATTTTCTTTTTTTTGTACAATTTGAAAACTTTAAATGGACCAATTGAAATAGTCAAAAGAATTTTATTTTTATTTATTTTTTATTTTTTATCTTTCTTCTGTAGAGTTACTGTTTTGAAGACAGTGTGCTTCTGAGCATGACAATATGTTACTTAATGTGTTTGTTGTTTCTCCCTTCTGTCAAATAAATCAACACTGATGTAAAAATAAGATAAAAGATGAAAGGTCGCATCAAACCTAGATGCAAAATAATTATTCTTATGCACAGCCATTCATTTTCCTGATGGTAATCACTGAAATTACACACCAAGGCCTTTTAGGCTGTGGTCACTATAGCTACTGTCTCAGCTAGTCTTAAAGCAGCAGAGAGATGACGAATTGTTTCTTGTGGAGTATGACACAAAAATTTTGTTTCAGGCATTCGATTCTTTGAACAAAGCTTTAACCTGCTTTTAAGAGTGGGTGTTGTGACAAACATACAACATCATGATACTTGAAGACTTTTCATGATGAGTTTCATGAGTTTTCTGAGGTTTGGAACAATAACACACAACAGCAAGAGTAGTGCCACATTTAGAAAAGGCTGTGTTTGATCTCCTATTTGAGCTAATTGAATAAGCTACTTGTTACTGTGCAGTTTATTTGGGATGTATAAATTTGATTTTCCTACTGATCTCCTGCACTGATTCAGTTCAGTGTTTATTTGATTTGAATATGATTGAGTTTAGTTTAATTCAATTTGCACAGATCTGTTCGTGTCTTTGTATGGAACAACTATTTGAACTATTTCTTCATCTTTATTTTGAACCAAAATGTATTACACTAAATGTACTGCAGTCATTTATACAGATGAAAGGAGTGATTTCCAAAAACAGCCCTGCATTTCCAATGGACTGTGTGTTCAGTTCAAATACTCATGGCCTCACTGAGCATGCCACAGTACATTTCACTAAAATGTTGTTTTGTGTATCTTCTGTTGCCTTTGGCAATCTTTAAGTGTGGTGTAGTAACTGCTAAGGCTGGTATTACCTGTGCAGTTTTCATGTTTTCATGAGTTGTTTTACCATAAGATTCAATTATATCATATCATTGTTAACCCTTTGAGCCATAGCTACACAAGTTGTGTGTTTTTGTGCATTTTTGTCATTGCCTCTTTTTTTTGTAACAACACAGTACTTGTTATTAGTCACATTAGTCACATGGCATATGATATCTTTGTGGAAGGCCTTTGGCTTCTTAAATATGTAATTACTTGATGTGTACATACTATCAGAAGTCTAATATGTTGATGAAAGTGATGAAGTTATCAAAAATTGCCAAACGATTTTTTTTTACTTATTTTTGAATGTGGAGACTTCACATTCAAGATGTAGACTAGATTTCTGAACAAAAACGTTGCAGATTGGTGTCTATAAGTTGAGAATCAATAACATATATGACATTGTATAATATAGCTTATTACTGTGACAAAATGTATTCAAAAATTCAGACGGTCTTAATTTTTTGGCTGTTTTTGGATTCATGCCCATCTCTAAAACTGCTTGTCATGGCAGCCCAAAACTTGAAATTATTTGTTCAGGGCCAACTTGACCAACATCTAAAAGTATGATATTCCACAATGAATTACTCTCAGATGCTTCATTGCTCTACAATATATTACTACTGTTTCTAACCGTATGTGATTTGTGCCAGTGTATCAAGGAATTCCTGACTTACAAAGCTGAGAACACAAGGTGTGATTGTGCCCTCACAGTGAGGGCTGAGGGCCGAAAGGGCTACGCAGCCAAATCCTCAATTGTTGATCCAGATTTCCAATTGACAGTGCAGTGTGTTGTATTATATTGTACAGAAGCATATTGCTGTCAAGTATATTATGTCATTATTACGAGAAAGTCTCATTATGAGAATATGAAAAAGACATGTCATAATTATGAAATTCAACAACTCAAAAGAGAAATTATCAAGAAAGTATCTGATGTACAGTGCAAAAAAGTTTTGAAAACTACTGAAGAATTAAAATGAAGTGAAAGTTAATGGCTAACTTTAAAAACTAGTATGAGTAGCATCTGTGACATTATAAAAGGAGGAATAAACAGGTCATTATTTGAGAAGTGAAAGACAGTTTATGACACTTAACATTGCATATGTTTATGAGAACACACAAACCTGCCCTTCACCAAAAAAGACAATAGACTTTTTAGATTTGTGGTGCTTTTGAATCATTATCTATTTCATGTTTATACTAACATGTTCACTTTTGCCATGGTGGATTGTGGGTGTACTTTTCTGTGAAGATTTTGGTTGCATGTTACCTTGTAGTTAATGCAGTAGCTTATGGCTAACATTTTAACTAATAAACTGAAAAAATAGGAATAAGGAATATTAACATATTAGCCTAAGACACATTTTCAGCCCCTCATTATTACTGCTGTATTAAGAAAGTTATCAAAACACATATTGTGACATAATTTACCACAATAATGATGACACCATTTCATTTCACCATAATGCCTGTAATTCTGTTAACTGATTCTGAAGATTATGATGATTTGTAACTTTAATATATTTAACACATATGAAGGCATATCAATGCTGTCAGACAAAAACATTGACTTCCATAGGTAGGTAGGATTTTTTTTACTTCTCTTGCAAAGTTGCTATTTTGGAGATGTTTTGATCTGACAGCAAAGAGACTGTCCTGTTTCCCACACTTAACCCTCTTCTTATGTGGATGTCATTGCTGCAGGTGTTTCTCGTAAAGAAGATAACAGGGCCAGATGCAGGACAGCTCTATGCAATGAAGGTGCTGAAAAAAGCCACATTAAAAGGTAGGTGAATGTTAAACTGGGTAGGCGAGAGGGAACCTGTGAGTGGAAGAAGAACTGGCTGAAAAGAGGAAGCAGTTTGAGTGTTTGCATGAACTTAGTTCTAGTTCCCATGGTTTCAACTGCTACCCTGTGGTTGAATCTAAATATTTTGGCGTTATGTTTTTGTTTTTTCTCTTCTAGTGCCGATATGTTTTGAGTGTGAACTGACCTAGTGCACTAACTTCAGTATCAACATGTAATCACAAAAGGCTTTTCTCAGTAACCAGAGAAAGATGGTCTTCTAGGCAGTGCAGCAGCAAGCAAAACAAAGCCTGCATAGTTGTAGAATTCAGATCCACCTGCTGTCTAAAGAAACAGTCTGAAGAGCACCTAGCTTGTAACTTTTTTCACTGGCCATTATATCAGAAACCCTTTTCAGATATGTTCCTGTCCCATTCTGCACCACCTCCACCAATTAACAGAAGGGGAACACCATAGGAACACCACTGAGGAGATATTAGGTTGTTGTACTAACACGTTGCTAATATGATGGTATGGAAATATGGGTTATGATGGTTTGAGTGTCACAGGTACACTCGCTGGATACTTTTTCCTCATTTTGGTCAGCTAGGGTTTATAACTGGATCCAGATCAACCTCACAAGGAGGTCTCCATCTGTTTGGTGGTCTGTTTCTGACCACAGATGTAATGTTCACTGATTTTACATGGCAAAGTGTGTGTAAAACCCAACAGCGCTGTACCAGGCACAGTTAGAGCACCAAAATGCACACAATTATGCAATTTTAGTATCTCTGTCTTGCTGAAAATGACCCACCAAAAAAACGTGGTCAGTGATGGTTCTTTTTCATTGATGGTCAGGGAGTGTAGGTACAAGGTAGGTGTACCTAATATATCTTATGACTAAGTGTGCATTCATATATATCCTCTTCATCCACACACACCCCAACGCTCCCTGTGGTCTTGGAGAAAGACCACGGTTCTGACTCTCTCTGCTCTGCATGTTCTTTTCTCTCTTTTATTTAATTAGTCATCCAGTACCATCTGTGTTCTTCTGCCTTGCCAGAACATGAGGGCTCTAGTAGGGTATAGAGGGGCAGTGTTGTTATTTTGGAGCTATTTACTAGAAAAATGTATTTGTGTGTATGTGTTTCATTATTTTCTTGATAAAAATATCCTGAATTTGTAAGAGGACTGGAGATAAACAGTGCTACCCTACAGGTCCAACAGCCTTCATCTGATATTGTGGCTGTACAAACTTTGTTGATTTTGTGAGGATCTGATTATATTCAGAAACGAGAGCATTAGTTTGGTCATAATGTTGGGTAATCACTACCCCACCTGACCTCCAAGTTCCCAACTCATTCCCTTCACCTTCATTCCAAAGAACAAAGAGTCACTGCTTGACTGTTGGCTTTATACCCCTGTAGACCACACCTGGTATTAGGCATGGTGCATGTTTATCCGAAAAGTCCTATTCTATTGGCAGTACTTCTCTGTAGGCACAAAACAAGCTTTGTGTACATTTGCACAGCTGTGTCAGTAATTGCTGCAGCTTAAAGGAGCTGAATACAATCATTAGAAAGTGTCTCCACAAACATTTAGTATAAAACCGGCTTGTGTTTTCAGTGCGGGATCGAGTCAGGACTAAGATGGAGCGGGACATCCTGGTGGAGGTGAATCATCCCTTCATTGTGAAGCTGCACTATGGTGAGTTTCATACATGGGCTTGGGCTATGTTCACACAGCAGGTAAAATTGGCCTAGATCCAATGTTTTTGTCGTCTGTGAGACAGAGTGTGCAGGGGTGGTATTAGGCTTGGGCTACATTCAAATAACCAAACATTCCTCTCAGTGCAGTTTGAGCTGCTTTGATATGGTACTGAAGTCCAACACATGTCCGATTTGTGCAATATGATTAAACAGCCAGTACAGAATTCCATGCAACTTGTATCTGAAGTTCGAGAAGGGAAAATGGACATCAGCAGAGTGCGGGAGATTTTCAGTGACGGGATAGGGAATGTTAACAGACCTCATGATTATTTGAGGAGATACCTCTGTTCAAACAAATTAAAAGGCACATTCTGCAACTCCTCTGAGGTTTACAAAATGTCTGGCTCTAGGAAGATGAGACTGCCATGTCAAAAGAAAATAAAAATATTGCAAGGAAATTTTAAAACAACCAAGAACACAAACCAAACGAAAAACATGCAATTTTCCCCCATGTTGTAACACATTCCTTTGTGTAGCAGACCTTTTGTTCATGTTTATCAGTTTAGAAGCTGAAAATATTCAGATGTATATCCAAAATGGGTCACATTAAAAAGATCTGATTGGTTGAGAAAATTGGAAATTGTGCCTTTAGCTGCTGTGTGAACGTTGCCTTTATAATCCATGTCACTCATTACTTTTCTGATAATATCTGATACTTAAATGTCACGCGTTATTTTTCTTTCTCTCTCTTTCTCTTATTCTTTCTCTTTTTCCATCTTCCCTGTCTCTTATTTTTTTGTATGTCTGTGTCTCAGCATTCCAGACAGAGGGAAAGCTTTATCTGATTCTAGACTTTCTCAGAGGAGGAGATCTCTTCACCCGTCTATCAAAAGAGGTGAAAATAGACACCACGGACTCTCTCACTCACAGATCTCTCTCTCTCTCTCTTTTTGTCTGTGTATGTCTTTATCCACGTAGTAAAGCATGTGTGTTCCTTCTTCAGGTAATGTTCACAGAAGAGGATGTGAAGTTTTACTTGGCTGAGCTGGCTTTGGCACTGGACCACCTGCATGGACTAGGAATCATCTACAGAGACCTCAAACCAGAGAAGTATGTTAAGCCAAATCGCTTTTACTACTCAAAGGGATTTTTTCTAACTTTGTAAATCACACTTGGAGTTGCTGTTTTAAAAAAAAGTATTTAGTTATTATTTTCTGGTACTGTTGTATCTGTGTTGTATCTGTGATGTATCTGTGAACTTGGAGATTTTAGGATGTGCAATCAAGTTTTCTGAGGTTGAAGGTCTGTTTCCTGCTTTGTTAGATTTGATGCAGGGCTATTCAGTCCCTGAAGCTCTATGATGTACTAAGTACACACACACACACACACACACTTTTTCTCTGTCAGCCAAGGTCAAGTCTAAATCATTTTGATAAGTGTAGAGAGGAAGGCAAGGTGAAGGATGAGTGCTATAAAACCTGTCTGCGCAGTTATGGCTCCCTAGATATAAACAGGTAAAACAAGAATGTAGCAAGATTGTGTGCGTGCGTGCGTGCGTGTGTGCGTGTGTGTGTGTGTGTGGGAGGAGGGTATGTTTCTGTAGCATTCTGATGCTTTGAAATTTCTGTCATTTCAGCATCCTACTGGATGAGGATGGCCACATTAAGCTGACAGGTTTGTAATTCCAGATTGTTTTTCTTCACTTCCTGCTTCAGCTGTCATGCTGAGTTCCTGCTGTATCCCTTCCTATAGCACCAGAGGCTGTATATGTAATTGTGTGTACTATCACTGTTACACAAAAACCTTTATTCTTTATTTTTTCACTTTTTCAAGTGAAGATCAACTGCCAGATTGTGTTAAAGGTTCTTGATGAACAGATCTGTAGAAATGCTCCAAAATTGCTTGAAATTAAATCTCTTAACGTTGTTGTGAAATGTTTTTTGAATGACAGCGACTATACACATATTAATACATACAAAAATGCCACAATAAAAGTCAATGCCATCATGCTGACATTAAGTGTAGTATAGTTGTAATGATTGTATCGATTGTTGTGTCTTTCAGATTTAAAGATGATTACTTACATAAAGGACAATTCTTTATGTTAATTCTACTTTAGTAATTGAGCATCAGAGTTTAATATATTTTGAAAATACATTGTCATTGGGTGGAAAAATAACACACAGCCACATTCATAATTCTTTATTATTATTATTATTATTATTATTATTATTATTATTATTATTATTTGAAATAATAACAGATAAACTGGGTTTGAATTGTTCATTGTTGTGGTCATGGAAACAAGGCAACAGAAGTATCTGTCAAATCAAATCTACTTATTCTGGGCCATTGGGCAGATATTAACTTGGAAAAGGGTAGAGCGGTGGAATTTGTTATGTTTAGATTTATGAGGAACAGAGAAAATACATGATACCAGAGTGTGGCAAGTGACACCAGCCGATCTAACTAACAGCCTAAATGAAACCAGTGAGAACCAGAGAGAACTAGTTCACTGCCTTTACTTTATTATGTGAAATTGTTGCAAATATGCTGCCTGGTGATGTTGAGACATTTCTTTATGATAGTTTTAGTCTAAAAATAAAAATACACATTAAGAGGTACATTCGATATGATGTATGAATGACTAATTATTAAATTATTGTTATGATTACTAATATGTTTTACAGGAAAATCATATAAATGAAGTACGTAGTAGACAGAGTGACCATTGCCTCCTACCACTACCACTGAGTCCGCATCCGAGTGAATAACTTGCTCCACAATGAACCATTTCATACGGTCAACAAAACCTTGTGTGTGTGTGTTTCAGATTTTGGGCTCAGTAAGGAGTCGATTGACCACGAGAACAAGGCCTACTCTTTCTGCGGCACCGTGGAGTACATGGCTCCAGAGGTGGTCAACCGCAGAGGCCACACCCACAGTGCTGACTGGTGGTCATATGGTGTGCTCATGGTAAGGGGTGGAGCTTCCTGCACTGTCTTTTCTGGTTCTGGTGGTCTGTCTCTTTGTGCAGAACTGTGCTTATTGTCACTGCCCTTTTTCTTTCTGTCTCCAGTTTGAAATGCTAACCGGAACACTCCCCTTCCAAGGCAAGGACCGCAAGGAAACGATGACCATGATTCTGAAGTGAGTGCTGAGTAGCTGCGTCTTTGCTGCCCCAGGAAAGATTTGGCCTGTATTGTGTTCTAAACGCCAAGCAAAGCTTGAGTGGTTCAGGGGGTGCTTAGGCAGCAGCTGAATGTCTGCATTGGGCCAGTAAGCAGTGCGGTAATGGAGAATGTGGCCACGGTTCAGCTGACACTGCTATTGAGCACAAGCGCCCTACACTTAACCTACAGTAAACCTGCAATAAAGGCAAAGCCACTAAAACACACTGGTTTTAGTTTTTCAAATGGCTTGATGTGAATAAGCTAGCAGTGCGTAATGCTGTCAGTACCCCAGGCTCAGGGAGAAGGTGACGGGAGTGTGGATAAGCTGTGGTAGTGGGGTTTTAGTGGGCTGTCAGCAGCTCTCCAGAATTCAGGGGCTGTAATATGATGATGATAAGAAATGCCTTATGTCATGACACTGTGCTGGACGAAACATTGACTCCATACTATAACTGACACATTTGGTGTGTGCAGAATCTGTTTTTATGTTGCTCAGACACACCATCCACAAGTTTGTGGACACCTGCTTTTCTGTTCCATCCTTTTTATCTACGTTCATTTGCAATAACTTCATTTGTTGTAATATAGCAATTTATGACTGTGCTACCTAGGGATGGGAAGACGCTACTGACTCAAAAGTACCATATTATCGCAGCACTTGGGCCACAGTACCATTCTATTATAATATTCAAACATGTACAGATATTTAAAGAATTCACAGCCTTTGCCATGACACTCAAATTTGAGCTCAGGTGCATCTTGTTTCCACGGATTGTTCTTCAGATGCTTCTACAGCTTGATTGTAGAACACCTGTGGTGAATTCAGTTGATTGAATATGATTTGGAAAGGCACATGCCTGTTTATATAAGGTCCCATCGTTATCAGGGCTTGTCAGAGCACAAACCAAGCCATGAAGTCCAAGGAATTATCTGTAGACCTCAGAGACAGGGTTGTATTGAGACAGATCTGGGGAAGGGTTCAGTGATCCTGGTTGGACGGCCTTAGTCAGGGAGCTGACCAAGAACCCAGTGGTCACACTGACGGAGCTCCAACATTGCACTGTGAAGAAGGACAGAAGGACTACCATTTCTGCAGTACTCCAATTAGCCATGTATGGTAGAATGGCCAGACAAAAGCCACTTCTCAGTAAAAGGCACATGACTGCCCGTCTGGAGTTTGCCGAAAGGCACCTGAAGGACTCTCAGACCATAAGAAACAAAAGGATTGAAATTTTTAGGCTGAATGTTAGCATCATGTCTGGAGGAAACCAGACACTGCTCATCATCGTCAATACCATTCCAACAGTGAAGCATGGTGGTGGCAGCATCATGCTGTGGGGATGTGTTTCTGCAGCAGGAACTGGGAGACTAGTCCGGGTCAAGGTAAAGATGGCTGCAGCAATGTACAGAGACATCCTTAATGATAACCTGCTCCAGAGCACTCTGGACCTCAGACTGGGATGAAGGTTTATCTTCCAACAGGACAACAACTCTAAGCACAGAGCCAAGATAACAAAGGAGTGGCTTTGGGACATTTTGGGAATGTCCTTCAGAAACAGCCTCATACTTAGTACTTTGCCAGAGGTTCCCCCCGTCCCAGTCATGGGTGGAAAAACTTACTACTGTAGAAAGCAGGTTTGACTTTGTGGGCCACTGTATTGGTGGGCTTAAAAAATGTTTTGTGGAAAACTCTTCTTATTAGGAAATTCGTCTTTCTGGTAAAAAGAAATATAGGATGCAAAGGTATCCACAAACATTCAGCTCTATTATTTTAAATACTATTTTATACTTTTTTAAACCAAAAAATATATATTATAAATGTACTATATAGATTTTTTCCCCACATACATCTATACCTACCAATCATCGTTTTAGGAGTTATTTGTGGTAACATGACCAGCCACTTTTATTCTTCCTCAATTAACGCAAGAGGCTGTGTGTTTCATTGATTGCACCATGATTAGGGAGTGTTTGCTCAAATACATGATAAATTGCACATTGTCAAGCAGCATATTAGTCAAATGTTATTCCATAAACAGCACTGTTTCCTTTATGAGTGCATTCGAACCATTATTCTTTTTTCCATGTTAGAATAATCCGATTTTTTTGTTGTTGTTTTTTTTTCTGTCTGTCTTGTTCCTCTTCTCTGACCTGCTGTCCTTTGCCCTGGTTGTCTTGCCTCTGAAGAGCCAAACTGGGCATGCCTCAGTTCCTCAGTGCTGAGGCCCAAAGCCTCCTCCGCAACCTGTTCAAACGCAACCCTTCTAACAGATTGGGTAAGCAGTGCTCCCGTCACATACTCACACTGACTAATGGTTCATCCCAAGTATGGCATTATTGAATTGAACACTTCTAGTGTGTTATAGTGCAGCAGCTGTCAAATATTTATTTGTGCAGGTGCTGGTCCAGATGGGGTTGAGGAAATAAAGAGACATCACTTTTATGCTTCCATTGACTGGAATGTAAGTGTGTTTGTGTGTACAATATGCACAATATGATTTTGTTGTTTACCACAAAATTTGTCCTTGCAATACTGATAATAAGTCCTCAATTACGGAAACCTTTTTTGTATCCTTTAAGTGTCTGTGGTCATTTGAGGCTGTAATGAACAATAACAAATATATATCAAACTATACAATCACACTGTGCTTTGCCGTGCAGCCCTAGTGAATGATTGGTTTGGAGTAAATCAGCAGTGAATGTTGGTTTAATGTGTATCATCGTCTCTTTGTCCCAAAGAAATTGTTTAGGAGAGAGATTCATCCGCCCTTCAAGCCTGCCTCTGGAAGACCGGATGACACATTCTACTTTGACCCAGAATTCACAGCTAAAACTCCCAAAGGTACCACAGTTGAATAGCCGCTTAACCTTGTGTTTGTTTTGCCCACTTAATCTTCCGTGAGTAATCAGCTTCTTTGGCAATTTGTAACATTGCTGCAAACAAATGGATAACAGAGATCAGAATGTTTTCTCATAAACCTTTAATCATATCTCTGTGTGTGTGTGTGTGTGTGTGTGTGTGTGTGTGTGTGTGTGTGTGTGTGTGTGTGTGTGTGTGTGTGTGTGTGTGTGCGTGCGCGTGCGCGTGTTTAGATTCACCTGGTGTGCCCCCTAGTGCCAATGCCCATCAGCTCTTCAGAGGCTTTAGCTTTGTGGCCATCAGCTCAGAGGAGGAGACGCAACCATTGCAGAGTAACATGAGCACAATAGTGCAGGTACACATTTACATTACAGCTTAAACTACAGCTAAAACTGTTCCTATTGCAGTGCCCTCTGTACTACAATAATATTTAACACTCTTATCTAAAGTGGCTTATAGTTTAGTCATGCTACACAGAAAGTCAGTGTGGTGTTAAGTCTTGCTTAAGTCTGACCTTATTTTGCCAGAAGGATAGCAGTGTTACCCACTACTCTAGACCAGTCTGCTACTTAAAGTGTATAAAGGCGAAAACAAAATACTAGGAAATATAGAAAAAGACTTGCTTTAAAATAAAAGTGCTGCCATAGAAGAAGCACTTATCATGTCATAAGATGGAAGAACCTGCAAATTGGTAAAGAACCTTTACATTAATGGAAGGTACTTTAAGGTTCTTCCCACCAACACATCTCTTATAAACACTGTTCTTTAAGGAAACAAAAGTGGTTCTTTTATGGATCCGATTAAACCTTTGTAGCATCTTTATTTCTAAGATGCCATGTTTTTTTTGTTTTTTTGTTCAGCTGGAACAATGAAGTTTAGACAGATGCTTATCATCAATAGAATGATCACTTTTACAATTACTGTTTTTTTGTACTGAGATTTCTAGCATCTGTGATCTATACAGAGCTTTACATGCATTGGTAAGAAACAGGATTGTTGCCAAACTGGCCCAGCATTCTTGATCGTAAAATGTGTAATCCAGGTGGCATTCAAAGTATTCACATGGAACTAATTACTTGGTGATGTAATGTTAAGATTAGCTATAGCTTAGCCTATAATATAACACACAGAAGGCAGCGTATGCACCATCCTTCCAGTACAGCACTCCCAAAGTTAAAGAAGCCAAAGCAACACATAGTTTTCAAAAGTTCCCACCTTTAAGGTGCTTAATCAGAAGGTTTTCCTACTCTGCTGAAAGGGAAAGCCTTTCAAATGGGTGAGAAAATGTATTGTGTGTATTTGAGTGAAGGAGTGTATTTGGACAACTTCCATCCAGAAAGCAAAAAAGCAGACCTTTTGTCTCTTTTGGGTTTTTTTTCTCTCCATAATATATGGACATTTAACTCAAACAAGCCAGTTCCGGTAAGGAAGATGGGCCCCTTTTTTTGAGTCTTCGTCTCAAGGTTTTTTCCGCATCCTGTCTCAGGATGTTTTTTTGTTGTCATTGTGGGGCTTTTTCATGCAGTTTTCCGGCTTGGAACTCTGAATAGCTGCTCTGTGACACTATTTATTGTAATCTACACGTAGGCAGTTAAAGACATTCTAGGACTATAGTAGGACAATATGGATAGAGTACTAGTCCTGCATTTGCAATGCACTGAAACCACATTGATTAGTCAATAATATAATTCTATTGCTTCTTGCAGTTTTTTGTAATAGGAGTATTGCACAGGGAATTATTGTTATGATTAACAGACTATGTATTATGCAGCTCTAGTTTGTCCTGACTTGTACAGACTGTAGCTGTTTGTTTGGGTGAGTTTTACGCCTGGTTACTCTCTTCATTGCAGCAGCTCCACAGAAACACGACTCAGTTCAGCGACTCTTATGAGGTGAGAGAGGACATAGGCATTGGCTCATACTCCATCTGCAAGCGCTGCATTCAGAAAAGCACTGGCATGGAGTACGCCGTCAAGGTGACTGCTCAGGTGTATTCCAAATGTTTTGTATGTAGTCTTTCTTCATCTTGGAACACACAATGACCATTTCCACATGCACTTCACCACCAGATGATCAATAAAGCCAAAAAGGATCCTACGGAGGAGGTGGAGATTCTCTTGCGCTACGGCCAGCACCCCAACATTATCACCTTAAAAGATGTAAGTGTGTAGAGTGGACAGATTTCAATTAAATGAATTGTAATTTAAATTGCAATCAAATGCCATAAACAAAGACCCAAGCTGTGCAGTGGCTTTAAGGAAAAGGAGTAAATAATGTCTGAAGCCATTGTCCTTTTGTAAACGTTTACAGCCAAGTACTGTATTATATTCAGTCATCGTTTTGCATTTTCCCTCTTTTATAAATAAAGTATTTCTGATTCTGATTAGCATTCATTTGGAATCATGTGAAGCATTGTATTTGTTAAATAGGTTTTCCATACATTTGTAGAGGTGAAGCCAGTCCTGAATACAATTTGGTTTATTGTGTAGGTCGGTTTCTGTGGAAGTGGGTGCTGGATTGCATTACGTGCCTTATTAAAAATGAAACTGAGATACACAAGAAGTGCAGGCGTGATGCAGTTACTGGTATGGCTAAGAGCATAATGGCCCTGAAATATGCGCAGCCTTCTGAAAGAAAGTGTGTGTGTACTTCAGATGGGAACAGTAGGGTTTAAGAGTGGAATAGTAGGAGTGTAAAACCCTACAGTCCATCATATTTCATCTGATTTAATCCACTGTTAAATTTAGACTGAATTCTATTGGGATATATTCGGTAAATTATGCACTTTGTGGCTAAAATTGAAGTCTCAGACTATTTTTAAAGCATTCAGTTGGCGTACTGCTTTTGACCTGACCTGTCACTTTTCTACACTTACGTGTATTTCACCATTCTGATCAGTAGAGAAATAATCAAATCAAAGTGAATAAGGATGAAATAAGATGTCATAAGGCATTGTAACATTTCCTGACATCTCATAATGTAGTGAAATTGGCAGCTCTGTTATGGACGAAGAGAAAAAGGAAACAGCTGTAAGCACTGCTGCTGATGTTTTTTCTCTCTTTGTGGGACATGTCCTTCAGGTGTATGATGACGGACGCTCAGTCTACCTGGTGACTGAGTTGCTGAAAGGAGGAGAGCTGCTGGATAAAATCCTCCGTCAGAAGTTCTTCTCTGAGAGGGAGGCCAGTGCAGTCCTCTACACAATCACTAAGACTGTGGAGTACCTGCATGCACAAGGGGTAAGTATGCCAAGTATGTGGATCTGCAGCAGTTACTGCTATTTTTGCGTTCCCAAATGATTGTTGGCAGGGTGCCACTGTAATTTAAGCTCTCAGTACATGGGTTACAACTCTGTCTCAAAACATCCAACAATACAGCCATAAGATGTTGTAAAATTTCTACGTTTTGCTTGCATCAGTGCTACTCATAATTACCCCTACATCATGTTTTGTGCAGGAGTAGGCACCTCTGGTCCTGGAGTGCCAGATTCCTGTTCAAGCACACCAGATTCAACTTACCTGTTATTTGCTAGGTCTGATTGAGCAGAGAAGCTGGCACTACAGGACCAGGATTGCTTGCCCTGGTGTAGTAGATGGAAATACTATGACTTATTTCACTATCACTGAAGATCACGGACACACACACATTTTTGTAAACAACCACTCCTTTGTTTGAACACAATTAAGCTTCTCTAATTTCAGTTGTGAACAATGTACATGCTATGCCCCCAATATTTCCATGCACACTAACTATAGGAATCTAAAGGGCAGAAATACAATTTCAGATGATCACACATTTTTACGTGTTTCATACCCAGATAATATCTAGATACAATTTGGCTAGAATCAATTTATTGTTCTCACTTAAAGATGTCCCCAGGGAGCTGAAGAGATCTGATTATACATAAAAGTCCCACATCCAGTCAACTTCCAGACACGTACAGTGAACAGTGTTTCTTATTGTATGTGTTGCTACCACTGGAAGACATTTTAATACAGGCAGCAATTCTTCTACATTGGTGAGCAGCTAATCATCTTGTCTGTGAGTCATAATAGAGGAAGCCTGTGTTGAATATTGTCAGGACTTGTCTCTAACTGCCTTTGAATGTGCTTATAGTGACCTGAGTGTAATCCTGTCAAAGTTTGTCATGGGTGGGTTTATGTTTTGCTTTTCCTGGACGCAGGTGAAATCCAAATGTGATCCCATCACCCAAAACGCATGTGAACTGTGTGTGTGTGTGTGTGTGTGTGTGTGTGTGTGTGTGTGTGTGTGTGTGTGTGTGTGTGTGTGTGTGTGTGTGTGTGTGTGTGTGTGTGTGTGTGTGTGTGTGTGTGTGTGTGTGAATTAAGAAACTTGCTGGCTTATGTCAGAAACACACCCTACTTAAGACACAAGCTTAAAGCTAAAGCTGATATTTCGTAGAGTCTTAGGGGTGGATAGAATGGCATATTTAATACTGTAATTCATGGACACCACTTCCTTCTACACAGTAATCACTGATCAGCAATAACATTAAAACCACTGATTTGGAATGGAGAACACTAAATATCTGGTTACAGTGGCACCAGTTAAAGGGTGAATATTTTAGGCAGCCAGTGAACAGGCAGTTCTTGTAGGCAAAGTGGTGAAAGCAGGAAAATTGGGCGGACAGGGTCAGAACATTTCAAAAATAGCAAATCTTATTTGGTGTTCCTGGTAAGAAGTGGTTAGAACCTACAAAAGGTTTTACTGAGGTTTCCTAGCATATTGGAATACACTGTGTCTCCAAAAACGTACAATGATTTTTATTTTAATGTAAAGCAATGAAGAATATTCACTTTTAATTTGACTGTGGGAAAACGCTGCTTGTAGTTTACAGGCTCACACACCAATGAGTGTGAATAAAAGAGGTTTCTGTTTGTTTACTTACTGTGTAATGCCATATTACTTTTCCATTCCTCAGGTGGTCCACAGAGATCTGAAGCCCAGTAACATTCTCTATGTAGATGAGTCAGGCAATCCAGAGTCCATCCGGATATGTGATTTCGGCTTTGCTAAACAGCTAAGGGCAGAAAATGGTCTACTGATGACTCCCTGCTACACTGCCAACTTTGTGGCCCCTGAGGTAAGCATGACTTTTTCTTTTCTTTTTTTTTTTTTTCCTCAAAGCCCCTGTTTTGGGGGAAAACAACTTTTTACCATCTGCAATGAATACTAAAATAGATCATTATTATTGCTCTCCAGGTGCTGAAGAAACAGGGATATGATGCTGCATGTGATATATGGAGCCTCGGTGTCCTTCTGTACACAATGCTGACAGGGTGAATATAGAAAAAGTGACCGCATAACCCATGTTGACGTGAAGTATGCAGTTCTGTTCAGCTGACACTGTGCTGTTTCATAGGTTCACTCCTTTTGCCAATGGTCCTGAAGACACACCCGAAGAGATTCTGGCCAGGATAGGAAGTGGGAAGTTTTCCCTGACAGGAGGATACTGGAACTCTGTCTCGCCTGAAGCCAAGGTGGGTTCACATCCTATGGTGAAATCAATAATCTGGTTTTAAGAGGGACCTGATAGTGGTACCATATGTTTTAGTGATTATCTGATTTATAGTCATTAAACTTAAAAGAACACTCAAGAATACTAAACGAGTTACTGTCTTCTATATATTACATCATGTCAGAAAATGTATAAAATTGTGAAAAGGTTCATTTATGTTTAGATTTTCATACAAAAAGATTTTAACTTCACAAGTTGATCAGGATGTCTTATAGCTCATGGAAATCAGAAATCCATAATATCACATTATAATTTTTAAATTCAGGTTTGACTAAATTACAAATCAGTAACAACTTTATCAATATAAAGAAAATAAATATCACTTTAACTAAATTATGACCAAAAAAAAATTTCATAATATTCACATTTTTGAGATGCTCTACTATTATATATAACCTGATGTATCAAAACACCCTTGCAAGAGATGCCAAATTTTAATACCTACTGCTTACTGGCTGCTGACTCGTGTATACAGCTTTGCAATAAGCCTAAAATAGTGGCCTTGTGCTCCAGCCCTGATCTTGCGTGTGTGTTTGTGTTAATATTCCTCATAGGACTTGGTATCTAAAATGCTGCATGTAGACCCTCATCAAAGATTAACAGCTGCCCAAGTGCTGAGGCACCCCTGGATTGTTCACAAAGACCAGCTCCCCAAGTACCAACTCAACAGACAGGACGCTCCTCATCTGGTCAAGGTACTGTGCTTACTTTAGAAACTGACTTTGAAAAAGTGAAATGTGTTTTTGTGTGTTTATAGACAACAAAACTGAAAGTAATAGATATGGCTGATATTTTTTGAGGGGAAAACAAACCAATGACCCATCGACTATACATACAGTCCATGACATGGCCAGTAATTATTTATTCATTTACATACATACATTTGACCTTTTTTCTAGTGAGTTATATTGTAATCTTTTTAAGCATGTTGTGTTATTGTCCATTAGTCCATTTTCACAGTTTGATTGCTTTTCTGAAACTCTTAATTACTCAGGTAAGTCAAAATAATAGGTAGATTACTTAACTATTTATTATGATTAATGTTATTATTTTTGAAATATATTGATGGAAACAACCAGTAAATAACATGCATCACTAATTTAACCAAGACTAAGAGCACCGTTGCACTCTCATTAGGTTAAAGAAGACTTCTGCCAATGTTCCAATAAATGTATCCAGTATATTTTTAGTGTTAGAACAAAATATTCTTTTTCCAATGAATTTTTGGCTTTTTTCATTTACATTATTTGAAAATACCAGCCGCCAATTACATTGCATCTACATTTTTTGATGCATGGATGAATCTTGTTAAATTAACTTGCACTGAAAGTGTTTTTTACATTCTATAAAGTTACTGAAGTAAAGTTTTGTTCAACAGTAGCTGCTAGCAATTAACGTGTTTATGGGCAGAGCATTTATTGGTCATTTCTGTGATAATCTGTATTTTTAGGAAAATTCCAGTTGCTACAGTAAAATACATAAACATTAGAGCATTTTCTGTGTTGCAGGGCGCTATGGCTGCTACTTACTCTGCCTTGAACAGAAACGTTCCTCCAGTGCTGGAACCTGTAGGCTGTTCCATTCTCGCTCAGCGTCGAGGAGTGAAGAAGGTGACCTCCACAGCTCTCTGAGCAACTGCCCTGCCCTCCACTTTCAACCACACACCTCATACCTGGCGGGACAACTGCCCCCCTTCTTCCTTCCGCCTGTCCTCCTGCCCTTTAAAGAAGCTTGGCTGTCCAATCCAGCTACATTCAAGGTCCAAATGTGGACTCAAAGGACCCCTGGTGGACAATCTGATTCATCCTTTTCTGCTGACAAAGAGGACCAACCAAGTATTTTGCTTGTACAATCATTGCTGCCTCCAGACTCAGAACAAGCAAAGCATTGGGAGCATTTTAAGGACTATATTTTTGGGGAAATGAGACAGTATCATAAATGCATATAAACTTGTAACATACTGTAATATCTATCTTTTTATAAAACTGATAGTCAGACATCATTATTAATATTAAGAGACTTTGGGCCGTTTAGAAAAGTAATATGTGAAATGCCATCAGATGTTGAGAAATATAAACTGTCCTCACAGATCTCTTAAAAAAAAAAAAAAAAAAAAAAAACCCTATCCAAATTGATTCAGTTTTCAAGTTGAACTACTCTGGAATGTTGGAACCAAGAGAGCAGGCCTTGAAGTTTCTCCTCTGGTCTCTCTAATCTCGTCACAGCAATGGATGCCCTGTTAAGGCTTCCTAGGAAGACGATGCCCAATTCTCATGAAGAGAAAGCAGAGGCCCAAACAAGAGAAACAAGTTCTAGCTTTACGAACTGGTTTTGCAGATCAACTGCGCAAAAGAGGTTCAGAGCACAAGACAGCACAGAACTGTAAATATTTAGAGAACTCAGGTTTATGAAATGCAATGCATTATTAAAAGAAGCTCTGAGAAACATGCTCACAACAGCGTTGTCTCATTTTCTCCTGGATGATCTGTATGTCTGAGGAATATTGTGCATTCCTCAAAGATGATATGGGTTTTGTAAAACTACTGGCATTTAGCCTATTTTTGTAACTGCATGGAATAGTTGCTTGAACTTGTATGAACTCATTATAAGCTAGTGGCTCTGATAGATGAACATGTAAGCATGGTTGAGGACAATTCCCCATTTCTGAATTGTTATTTATTTAAGGCGTTCTCAACTGTGTTCTATTGTAGCCTTACTTCTTTTTTGTTCAACTGAAAAAGCGGTTGTTTGCTTTCTGTGTGTGGTGAGATACTATACTCTGATCTCTCCTTAAGGTCTAGTACATTCTTATGAGAATACAAAAGGATGGATGTAACTTGCAATATATTTAAAACTGTTCTCTGAATATTTTTAAAAGAGTTAAAGTCAAAGTATCTAGAACCAAATTAATGCAAATATTTATCGTGCACCCACCCAGTTTTACACAAAGTTTGTATAATCTCTCTGAAATGTACACTAGAATGGGACAGTCTGGAGCAGTCACTTACTTCCAAGCATCTGTTAGACAGGTGTAAAGCCCCATAACACTGGGCTTTGGAGCAGTGAAACAATATTTTCTGTAGTGCTGAGTAGGTTTTTCCATATAAAAAGTATAGTCTGTGATGGGTTTAATCCCTGCCTGGAAAAACAGCTCAATGTAAATACACTAATCATCAAAAAATAGTTGCACCCAGATGGAAGTATTGGATAGCTATGCTATTCAGATGGAAGATAAACATTACCAGCAATGATACAAATGTGATATGGGTAAATCTATCCATGACAGTCTAGCAGTGATCCAACACCACTGAATTCTTTGGCAAGTTTGACATGGTGTAGTCATGTGTGCAAACACTGTCACACTGCCATTTGCCAATGAATTTGTGTAGGTCTCGCAGATCCTTCATGTAGATAGTGCCTGTCGTCTTCTATCCGCTGCCTCCAAGAGTGCGTTATGGTAAAATCTGCACCAGTATGGTGCACAAAATGGTGATAAAACCATCGCACTTCCTGGATCCCTACGATACGACCCCTCTCAAACTTTTCTAACACCTTGAATTTCTTTAAAAATCTTCTCCAAGGCATACTTTGCTTGCAAAGGATGTTACCAACAAAACAGCATGAGGCTGAATGGAAAGTACATGCAACAGGATTAAATTAGTGTCTTTATTAATAATGACATAACAAATCTGCCTTTAAAATTCCAGCTCAAAATATAAAGCGTATTATGCTAAAAGTACTATTTTATCCTTTACTGTTACTGTAGATTCAGCTAATGAGGATAATCATCATACGAGTGTGGTGAACAAAAAAATGTCAGTATTTTCAGGTGTTCAGACCAAGTGTTCTTACTTTGTATTAAAGGTTCCAGTGTAACTGTCTAATCTTCAAGATCACACTTAAAAAAAACACATTTATAAACAAAATCTTTGAAGCAAAGTTTACAACTATGGAACATTATCTGTAAAAAATGCATTTTTCTACATAAGAAAAATAGTAGTTGCTGCACAGCTACTTCACAAACCAAGTAGTCAAGAGTAGAAGTAATTCTATAATGACAAGGTTTCAGCTTCTGAATAACATGCATCCCATAATCAGGGGATGGAACCAATAGTTCTGAAATAATACAACCATAAAATCCTCACTCCTATCCAAAAATAGCAGCTTTATGTAAATCAGCTACTGGTCCAGTCATCACTAACCTTTAAGGGCATTTTCCAGTTTCAGATACCATGAATCAAAAACAAGAATGGAGATACAATGTTTTGTTCCAATGGCAAAAGTGCTCCATCAGACAGACGCTCTGAATCTGAACTGGCTTCCTAGTCCCTATGAAGTGTACCAGGGATTTCATGTTTATGTAGCTAGCTATATAGGAAACAGGGCAGCTTTTGAGAGTCAGCTTTAATGGTCATAATTGTCTTCAATGTCCTCACTTTCCTCACTGGTATCGGTGTAGGACAGCTCCTCCGGTGAGGGCAGCGATATTCCTAATTCAGGAATAATCTGGACCATTCCAGTTCCCTGAAGCTCAACTACTGATTCTGCTCCAAGCCCCAGTTCTGGTTCCATCTCCAAGGCTCTTTCTGTCCGATTCTGCACCGTGATCTGTTCCTCTGCAGACTCGATCCGAGATCCAGCGACCAAGTTTGTTCCCAAATCCTTCTTCCACTTGGCTCGGCTGAATTTCAGCCCTTTTTCCAGAGTTTTTACTCCTGAGTCTTTGGGGGCATTCACAGCATTCTGCTTTAGAAGACGTTTCTTCTCATGGATGCGCATGTGGCACAGGAAGCCATGCTTTGTGAGCTGGTACATTCTGCAAGTACTACAGTAGTAAGGGGTCACCTCTACATGTTTGTCACTGTGCTTGAGAAAGGCATCAATTCGTACAAAACTCTTGTCGCAGAAGCTGCACATAAGTCTGCATCCAGCATGAGCTTTTTTAACATGTACGACGAGCAAAGCTCTCTGAAGGTGAACTTCCTCGCAGATGGGGCATTTGTAAGTGGCCTGGGAGGTACGGTTGTGTCGAGGAGAGGGGTGTTCATTTGGTAACGTGGCCTCTACATCCCTGTGGATATTCTTGTGAGCTTTCAGCAAGGCTCTGCGTTCAAAGCCTTTCCCGCATTGTCGACAGTGGTACTTTTTGACCTCCTCTGTTCTCTCCTCCATGTGATTGCTTTCATGCTCCATGAGAACGCATTTGTTGCGGAACCTTTGCCCGCAGGTTGAGCAGCTGAATCGTTTGTTGTCCTCGAATCTTTGATTCAGAGTATTATGTCTACTTTCACGTACGCTGTCTGCCTTTTGGATGACCCTGAACTGCTCTTTTCCCTCAGCAGAGGTCTCAGCAGTGAGTGGACATTCACTCTCCTCTTGCTTGACATTGCACCTGAGTGATGCTGATTTTGTTTCTTCAAGGGGCTTGACAATGACATGACTCACGTCATATTCAAAGGGTTCTTCCTTGACACAAGCCAAAGAGACTGTGCTGCTGATTGTAATACTGCAGGTTTCATCCTCCTCGTTTCCAGGGTCTGCTGCCTGTCACAGGTAAAATGAAACGCTGGTGTTATTGCTCTTTTGAAAGAGAAATACTGTAATACTAAGGATTACTTTAAGATATTTTAAGATTTATCTTGGCAGAGGTTGGTACATGCAAGTGACAGTGAACCACAAACACTGTTTGTAGAAAAGAAGATCAGACATAACCAGAACAGAACTGTAAGATGTGCCAATTCTAAAACTGCAAAAGGTTACCGAAAAGTCTTTGATCATTTTATTGTTTGCACTCAAAATTCCGATACACCCAGCCCTAACCATTTTTTATATTAAAATGCATCAGCTACTTCAACAGAATATGGTGTTGTCACTTCTGACACTGGAGAGCAGCACATGCATCCCCAGATTCTGCTTGTTATATGAAAACAGTTTAAGTGAACCAGGACTCAAGACCTTGACTTTTCTTGTGCCAGTTTCCACAGATAGACAGTTTAAATCTAGCACAGGATGAAGTGAAAACCATGATGTATCCATGCTAAACTAAAAAACATCACTAGCTGACTTCTCTAAAATGTTATCTTGAGGCAAACAAAATGCATCAGTTGCAGCACATTCTTAAAGAGGAAGACCAGCACAATTAAGAATTAATAAAGTGGGCTGGGTGTTCGATAGCATATGACTTGACACGTGAGCGAATCTCAGAAAACTAAGTCTGAGGATAGAATTTGGTTTAATGATTGTCATGACGACTAACCCATTGCTTCAGAACTCTGAAGGAGAGCAGAGAAAGAAAGTAGGGCTAAAAGGCTGCTGGTGTTGCTCTTTAGACACTGCTTTCTAAATACCTCATTATTTTACTGGCTGGATTATTGCGATGCCATTCTGGCTGGTAGTTCAGAAAAATCATTGCAGGAGCTCCAATTAGTCCAAAACGCAGCTGCTAGAGTTCTCACCAGGGTTAGGAAATTTGATCACATTAGACCTGTTCTCTCATCCATCTATTGGCTACCTATTAAATTCCACATTGACTATAAAATACTGCTTCTAATTTACAAGTTTTTTAATGGCTTAATCCTAAAATGTCTCAAAAAACTTCTTAAACCTACACCCCATCATGCACACTTCACTCACAAGACGCAGGCTTATTAACAAATCCTCAAAATAGAAAAACACTGCAGGCGGACGAGCATTCTCTTATAAAGCGCCCCAACTCTGAAATTTCCTTGCCACTTTTGCCCGCTGGATTGCTCAATTGAGGCTTGGACCCAGATTTCTGTAAAGCTGCTTTGTGAAATCTCCTTGGTTGTATAAAGTGCTGTATGAATAAACTTTGATTGAATGATTACTAAAGTTATTCAATATATGCTGCACTTTATCCTATTTAACAGGACAAATTACACTCTATGTACTGAAATGTGCAGTTGGTCAGTGTTTAAGGATGGACAATATCCACAAGATATGCAAAAAATATATATTGTGTATCATGATATAATAAAATGTCATCCAGCCCTAATGACTAATGAGCTAATCACACCTCAGAAGGAAAACCACCAGACAAAAAAGCCAAACCCAGGCAAGCATGTGCAAAGGTCACAATTTGCATTTCTTGCTCCAGGGTGCCCCCTTCAGTCGGGAAGTGTAATTTGCCCATTGAACCACCCTCTTTTACGGATATACTGAAAGACATAAAAACATGACAGAAAGGGAAAACGTGTGGACTGAAGTGGTAATTAGGGTTTTAATAATGGGAATAGGAATATGACTGGCTTGCTGTTTTCTTTTTATGAACACTATTCAAACCTGAAGTGCAAGTAATGAGGATTTGAGGTTTTTGTGTGACAGCACAAACTTTTTTACTTTATAACGTGTTCACATTTGACACAAAGCAGTATTGGATGTGTTAATACACTTACCTTTTCCACATTCCCACCTCCTGTCGCTCGATCTGCGGGATAAATCGTTGGCACAGCATCGACGTGTAAAATGAATGTGGTGGTGAAACCGAGATCGAGCTGAGTGAAGCTGTGTGGTGAGAAATGCTCTCCACACACCCGACAGGAGTCTGGGATGTTCTGAGGGCAGTGTTTACTGCGCTGGATGAACTGCAGCCACAGCCGGCGTCTCCTTGGTTCTTCAGGCAGAATGTAATGAATGATTGTGTCCGAGCTGTTTGGACAGCCTCCAACCACACACTTGTGTGTCATAACGTCTGACTCCCCTTATGAAACAGCTGTGTGTGTGTGTGTGTGTGTGTGTGTGTGTGTGTGTGTGTGTGTGTGTGTGTGATTTCAGCAAATCACTAATAAACTCACCGGCTCTGTTAGCCTAATCAGCTAATAACAACAGAAAGCTGTTGTTCCAAATAAAGTGTGTAACTTATTTTTCTACCTCGTTGGCTGTCTGGAAGTCCATCTAATCTGCATGTTTGTGTTACTTAAAACGCGCGAAAACCTTAAATAACAGTTTTTGTAAGTTGTTTTAAAGACGTACTGTAAAATGTGGCGACCTTCTCCGCAGCGCTGCTGGTGCCGTTCAGGCCGCTTATCGTCCCCTTGTGGCGAGGAGAAGGGTTCTGCAGAACGACTTATAGCTTATAACTCACCACTAATGCAGTGCAGCGCTCATATAAATACAATTGACTCTCAGAAATGTGTGATTAATCCGGTAACTCATCAAACCCGGGCTTTAATCAAGTGCTCTTCATTTTATCCGGTGTTCTGTCGAGTTGTGCTACCCATCGAGATGTGCTACTGAGCGGCTCTGCGCATGCTCAGACCAACATCTCTTTACGTTTTCACGTGTTGTTCGCAATCCTGCAGTTTTCCTCGGGTGTATTACACTACTAGAGCTTTGTTGTGGTTACGTTTGAACTGTTACAAAAGTGTCTCTGGCGAAACAAAAGAAACCGATACTAAACACAACTTCTAATCACCTCCGTTACTTATTTCTGCTCTGATCCAGTGCTTTGGGCTTTCCAAACACCGTGCCTTTATTCCTACTTCATGCACTTCCTGGTGTGACCCTATTAGCCTGCAGAAACACGCAGCATCTTCTTTCATTGACCCAGTTTTATCGTCCACATCCAGTGCAGTAGCAGCTTCCTCGAGGGAGCGCAAGTCGACGGAACACGCCGGTGCTCCGCGCATGCGCGCTTCAGTAAAGCTGAGCGAGGCTTTTCTCAGCGCGAGCAGAGCTGCCGTGTGGGACCGTTAAACAGCCGTTTGTAGCGTTTAAGCACACCAGCACTTGTGGACGAGGTTCGAGGACGGACTCAAACGTGTACAGAACATGCCCAAGAATAAAGGTAAAGTCGTAAGAGAAGGTTATTCGGTTAAAGGCCCGAATCGTCTGTTGCTGTTAGCCAGCGCTGCTGATATTTCACAAACGCAGCGTTGGAGCCGAACAGGCGCGTCTGCGGAGTCACGGCCTCCTTCAGGGAGTTAATGTAGTGATTCGTGTCGATATTATGTAGTGCTGGCTGTGTTTAGTGAGACAACAGGAGCGTGGATTCATACCGGCCTTCAGTGTGTGTGTGTCTGTCTCTCTGTCTCGCTCTCTCTCAATTCAATTTCAATTTTCAATTTCAATTCGGTCTCTGTCTCTGTGTGCGTCTCTCTCGGTCTGTCACTCCGTCTCTCTCTCTGTCTCTGTCCTTCACTCTCTCTGTCTCTCTCCAGCTCTCCTCCATTATTAACACAAGAGTTTCAGTTATACACAGAGAGGCCTGTCTTCCCCCAGTGAACCTCATGTGTTGGTGTTTCTGTAATAAACAGGGTTGTATTCGTTGTTTTGTTTTTTGTTCATTTTTGATCAGCCTAGTTGTCAGGCTGCTGATTGTTAGACAGGGCAGGTTCTTGAATTAAACTACTTAAGTACCACAAGACCTTCACACACTGATATTTCCTGCCTTAATAACTCCTCATCCAGCTTGCTAGATCAGTTTTTCTCAACCCCAGTCCTAGAGGCATCCCTGCAACCACACACCTCAGTTTCTGTGTCTGTCTCTATATCTCATTCAACTGCTACAAATCAGATCATTATCAAGCCCTTCAGAACTGCATGGGTCATGTTGGAGCCAAAATCTGCAGGGCACGGGTGCCTCCAGGACCATGCCTGGATCAGGTGTGCTGGAGGCAGTGGGTCCTTGAAGGCAGTGGTCAGTTTGCTGAGTCCATCCATAGAGAAGCAAGCAGGGCACACTGTCACCACATCACATAATAATATATCTTTGCTCTCACACTACAATGTCTCTCCAACTGACAATTTTATTGGAGAGCAGTGCAAAACCTTAACTTTCACTTTAAGTCAGTGATTTTATTGTAAGTTAATTCGGGGCATATATCTATTCATCATGACGCTTTAACACGATTACGAAATATGTGTGTTTTGCTTGACTGCAGCAAAATCCAATAATACATAGTTTTGCTGACAGGCTGAATCATAGAAACTGGTGGAGATGATGTTTATAGAGAGATGCTCAAATTGTCTTGGTGCCAAGGTGCTTTCAGGAAACCCAGCCCATAACCAATATATACTAATGTTTCTCTTTTGCACCAATAGTGCAACCGATGAGATTTCATAACAGATTTTTAAAAATATTCTCAATTTCTACATTTAAATGATCTGAGGGCTCATTTCTTACTTAAAAAAAGAAAACAGTGTAAGAATTAGCATGTTCATCATCTAATTTTCAATTGAGTTTCTAATAATGTAGGATCACTATTGTACGATAAAAGCACCTGATGTTATAGTTGCTGATTTAACCAAAACACAATAATGTTTATCCAAATGCTTCTCTTTTTAACTTCCATTGATGAGTTGATGTATTGTTCATTGATTTATTAATTTTAGCATTATCTTAGTATGAACTTGGGAAAATGTTCAAGGAATCCTAAATTTGTGTCTGAGTAAAATGTTTATAGTACTGAACCTCTCAATTTATTTCTGCCATCAGGTAAGGGAGGAAAGAACAGGCGACGTGGTAAGAATGAGAATGAATCTGAGAAGAGGGAGCTGGTGTTTAAAGAGGACGGCCAGGGTGGGTCACATTGTTCAGAATTTCTTATGTACTACTCTGACCTTCCTCTCAAACAGAGTAAATGAATATACCTCTCTTTCTGTATTCCAGAATATGCACAGGTAATAAAGATGTTGGGAAATGGAAGGTTGGAGGCCATGTGTTTTGATGGAGTCAAGCGGCTTTGTCACATCCGAGGAAAACTCCGGAAAAAGGTACAATCCTGCCTGAAGGACTCTGCTTACTCAGCATTTTGTCAACACACTGTCAAGTGCTTGGGTTGTTCAGCCTTTTGTGCCAAGTCATGGGGATTGGTTCAAATGATGAGGCAGATTAGCCGACAGTGTTGCTTTGTTCTAATTGTGGAAGTTTTATTTTCATCTACTTGTATGTTAGTTTTTGGTTTCAAAGCACAAGTGCATACATTTCTGAAAAGGAAAAAAACATCAGTTTGATGTTCAGACTTTGAGTATGGTGTTCTCTGTTTGGAAAACAAATGTTTCTGCAATATGATTTTGAGCAGCTTACTGCCTATCTGTACAGTGAATTCTTAATCTTCTGTGTCCACATTCTCTCTTCGCATTTCTAGGTTTGGATAAACACATCAGACATTATACTCATTGGACTGAGGGATTATCAGGTGTGTATGAAGTGTCATAGTGTTTCATCCATTCATGTTTGGAGGAATGTTTCACCCATTACTCTAGATCTACAGTTTTTAAACTGTGGTGTGTGTGCCCATGTACCAGTGGCATCCCAAGGTCATACGCCAGATAACCTCACAACATCTGCTGCATGCTAAATATTAAGGGATTCTTCAGGATTTCACCTATAGTTTTCATAAAATTTAATTTGTGTGCTTAAACTTTAGAGCCTGTCTGTAAAAACACACTTGTTTTTCACTTTTAAAATGAATATAATAATTATTAACCTCAGTTTCAAAGCCCTACAGTACAACCCTGTCGAACACCACAACATATACTATACCAAACAAATACAGAGTAATTGAAAATAGTTTGTAATTCGATTAATATTTGATTATTTATTAATATCTGATAAAATGGGGTTCAGGTGGATGCCATGTAGATGCCATAATTTTCTGAACTGCAGGTGTTTTCCTCTGTCTCAAGCTTTCAAAGATGTCTCATTAGGCATTGACCTGAAATCATAACATCCTCCCATGCTAGGTTGCAGAATGTAAAAGTTGTCAAGCTCTACACAGTTGGTGAAAGATGATATGTACAAAGTGTAGGAGGCCACATCTTAAGTGTGTGTGGGCCACGAGTTCCTTTAAAATTCTTTGTAGGTGATACTTTGAAGGTATATCATGGGTGGTAAGTGGTCTAATAGTTTTCAAAGAAGGTTTAGAAAGTTACGTACAGTAATTCATGCAGTTACAATGTATAGACTACTACACAAATATCTATTAAATGTGGGCCTTAATTTACAAAGTTGGATCTTTACTTTGTTTGGCTTGAGGAATCTTGAATGTGTGACTTTTTTCAGTCTAAAGCATATTTTTGTTTATTTTTTATTCCCTTTTTATTTTCCACGGCAGGACAACAAAGCAGACGTTATTTTGAAGTATAATGCTGATGAAGCCCGCAGCCTGAAAGCCTATGGAGAACTTCCAGAGCATGGTGCGTAAATGTATAATTGTAAACCAATTTCAGGGTTGAACTGTGCACATTCAGTAGTTATCAGTTGTCATTTACTGTGGTATTGTGGTTTCCAGCCAAAATCAATGAAACTGATACCTTTGGAGGCGGTGATGATGATGAAATTCAGTTTGATGACATTGGTGATGACGATGAGGACATCGATGATGTGAGTTCAATCCCATATGTAAATATGTTTGTCAAGTTGGTGTGATTTGCTTAGTCACTTGTTATACTGTAATGCTGTTGCTTGCTCTTTTAGATCTAATCTGGAGCTGCTGCTAAGAGGAAAGTGGACTTTTCTCAGCCTGCAGAGACAGAACACCAATGAAGTCCCCAGTGGAGTCAGCCTCTCTCTTCTTACGTCTAAGGTGGCTCAGATCTAGGGTTCTGTCACTAACTACATGACTGCATCATAATATTCAATACATTTTGTTATATTTTAATGTATTTATATTAATTTCACATCAAGTGGAATTTAGTTACAAGTACAGAATCTCTGGATTCGCAATAAAAATGAACAATTTTATGTTTGGTCTTGCAGTCTGTATTCTTGTATGTTCAGAAGCTCTTTAGAGTTCAGAAAAAGAGAGCGAGAAATGCATTTTGGAAACAGTTGATGCCTCTAACATGCCGCTGTCATTTTGTATTTTTGAATGTCTTTATCTAATCTGTTATTAAATAAGCTGCTGGACATTTAGCAATGCATTTGAAAATGCTTTCAATGTATTGGCAAATTGAGAGAAACTCCAGCCCTTTTCTTTGAATCACTGATTTTTAACTGTTGTGTTCTTGTTGAAATGAACAGACTTAATTTCAGATCTGTGTTTAATAAAATCAGTCAAGTCTGTTTGTACTAGAGATGCACTGATTCTTCACTGTTGAATACCAATTCTGCCTGCTGATACTGAATACTGATATTGATATTCCTGTTTTAGCTCTAAAACTGTGTAATCCCAAGTAATTCTTTACATGTGACACACAGTGGAGATTGTGAGGACATCAGTTATTCCACTGATGATGGAGGCACACAACTTGATCAAAATTTAGCAGTGTTCAGTGTCACCGTGCAGTCTGAGTGCTTAGCAGTGAAGATTTCAATGTTTTTGAAAGTGCAAATTATTATTGCAGCCTGTTTTTCTGCCTTCAGATTACAGTATCAGATTCTGTCACTGGTACAAAGTGTGTTAGTACTTATCAGTGCATGTCTAGTTCATGCTCATGTGTTCAGGCATCTGCAGTACTGTGTGAAGTATTGTAAATGTTAAATATCTTAAGTGGAAGAGGAAGTTGGTTAGAAAATCTGTTTTATTCTCAATTGAAACATTTCAGAATAAAAGCAAAGACTAGAAGAAAAAGTAAGACCAGAATATTTTTGTATTCAAATAGTTAAATGACCGAATGATATTATCAGGTATGTTTTCACAGGATGTATCCTTTAGAAAGAGAGAAATAATTGCACGATTAATTGGTCACTTATATGCCAGGGTTGCCCAGAGAGTTGAATGGAAATTCATGTCATTTTTTGCTCCTCTGCTGCTTTTGATCAAAAACAAACTTTTGATTTTGAAATAAAAGTAAACTACACATGAACATCATTTCGTATTTTTAACTTTTTTTGAAAGGGCAGTCTAACTACCCTTAGTATTTTCCTTTTTTCCTCTACAAAAGCTTCAGCTTAAAGGGACAATAGGATACTGTGGCATAATTAAATGAATAATGAGAGTTCAGTCATGTAAGTGACATATTGACAATTTTGTCTTCATTTGAAATAACAAAAAAAGAACAGTTCTGT
Source organism: Acestrorhynchus altus (assembly GCA_034509495.1). Lineage (NCBI taxonomy): Eukaryota > Metazoa > Chordata > Actinopteri > Characiformes > Acestrorhynchidae > Acestrorhynchus > Acestrorhynchus altus. Next base: position 19,206,155 of record CM067503.1, read on the forward strand.
AAAAAAGGCCAATTACAAAACTAATATGTAATTGCTTTAATGCATTGTTTTCACCCCCAAAATGTACTCGACAGCAATCCCTCCAGCATCAGCCCACTAGTGAAAGCCAAGCCATAGTCAAATCTCCAGCATGGAAGATGCAACAGACACTTTGAGAGAATATGGTGGTGTTGATGGTAGTAACACTAGAGAGCAGCACAGAGTTCTAGACTAAGCTACAATGTCTTTAGTTTGCTAACCACACGCTGGGCTTAGAGTACAGGAGTACTATTCTACATCAGGACTTTTATTACAAAGTGTTTGTGCAGTGTTAAAAATTAAGTGCTGGTATGTGGTAATCATAATTGTCATAAACGTAAAGCTTTTTCCCCTCTTGTGCCTGCCACAAAAGGAAAATCAGTGTCTTATCATTCTGAAGCAAAATAACAGTGCTGTAAATGGGCTCATAAAACCACAGTTGAACATGTATTGCAACACCAAACCACAGCCATATACTTACTATTTATAAATAACACAATTTAAAACATGAGTACATAATGAACATCATCAGAATTAGTGCTGGTTCCTTAGATTGAGAGAACTATGTAAAATGTTTTTAAATGTATCACAACGTTTCCCAAAATCCCACTATTAGGCAGTACAACATGCAACACCTGCTTTCCTATTCATTTATCTTATTCTTGCGAATGACGAGAGTGGACCAGTTAATGATGTAACAGTGGTTTGGGAGAGTCTTTGCTTTCACAGTACTAATCCGAGTCCCTCCATACTCTTCATTTTCCCTCAGCCCTGGTGAGTTCTTTTCAGCTTGGAGAAGGTGACTGTTGTATCGACCCTGTGTTCTGTTTTACATTACTGACCAAACAGTGTAACCGGTATTCTAGGTACTAGCCAGGTAAGTGAGGTACCTTGAAATACTAGCTGACACAGTACAGACAAAAGTATTAACATTTTTTCCTTCAAAATCAGACAGATGGACAGTCATAAACTGATAAAAGTGTTGAGATTGCATGGTGAACATTTCACTGGTAGAGGGAAGAATGGACTATATTACAGCAGTGTGGAAGGTGATTCACACTACAGCTCACTTCTCACATTAGTGCTTCTCTAATGTTTTATTTGTAAGGAAAAAAATAATTTAATTTGAGTGATTAAATCTGACAACAATGCTGTTAAATTTTTAGATAAACAGACAGTTGCACATTACTGTATAATACTGCGATTACAAATGAGGTGCTTTCAAATCATAGTTTGTCATGATTCTCCAGCACCATCACTGTTTTGGTCCAAGCTATAACATCTGTTTCATTTGATCAAATTATCTTATATATTTGATCATATATTGTCCTGTTTCACCTAAAACTAATGTATTATATTTTAGCCAATCTTATATTTTGCTATTTTTTTTATCTGATCTTAAGTTCTTATTTCATGTTTAACTATTGGATCCCATGTTGTCAAATCTCAAATTGTTCTATTTCATCTTAAACTATATTTTTTAGTTTTCTGTCTTAATGTTTGTCATAACTTACATCAGTTTATTTCATACTATCATATGTTTTTATTACATCTAATCTCGTGCCACTTTATGCTATCTTAAATTAGTTTACTTAACATGTCTTAATGAAATGCTTAACTTAAAAATATTTTCCTATGCTGTCTTACACTATTTCACCTTTTTTTCTTAGCTTATGCTTTTTTGATTGTACAGGGTAGGTGAATATGAAACAAAGTATAGCTTCACATAAAAGTATTGAACAGCTTGGGCAGGGTGTGTAGCCATGGAATTAACATACCCTGCAACACTGACTAATGTTTTGGCTGTTGCTTGAAACTGATGGCTGGGTAATGATGAACAGGTGCTAGACTGTTATGATGGAAGTGCATAGTCTGCTGATGATGTTTTAGTGGCAGGGTACCTGATAGAATGGAGTAGAATAGAGTGGAGTAAACTGAGATGACAATGTTTGCTTGTATAGCTTCGAAGCCAGTGATAGTTACAAGATACTGGACACTGTGAAGTCCAGATGTTTTCCCATGTAACGTTAAGTTCGTAAGCAACATAATCAAGGATTATTCCATGAACAGCACAGAGCTTTACTAGCTTTAATTCAGAATTTGGTTCATGTGTGTACAGAGCTTAAAACAGACACTCACATGACCAGTGCTATCATACACTGCTGAAGAGAAAGTGCCCCAATTCATCTGTGTTTCTACACGACTAAACGAAATAGTCTATTCCTATATACCGCAATTCTAATGAGGGAATAGGGATCCATTTCAGTCATAGCTGTTGTTTTTTCTGTCTTAAACTTCAACAAACAATAGTGACATCAGTAACAGAACTGTGGTATAATCTTAAGAATACACTTGAGGTTTATGCCATAATTGAGATGTTATCAACACTTTTGTACATTGTGCATATGAATTTTAATGAAATCCATATGCAGAACGTGAGAAATGATGTTGTTTAGACCCAGTAGCACCAGTAGCACCCCTTGGGTTGACCTGTCCTCTCTGGCCCCGTATGAGAAATCCATAATCACTAATTTATGTATAAAAATGGATCCGATTTTAAGACTTGATACTCATGTAAACACAGTGGTAAACTTTTCCTTTTTCCAATTAAGAGGGACATCAAAAATCAAGCCTCCAGTGTCCAAAAGCAATCTTGAAACACTAGTACATGCTTTTATAATGTATTGCCTTGATAACTGCAACTCCCTTCTTTTTGGGATTAGCCAGGCCTCCATTGCTCACCTACAGCTGGTGCAAAATGCTGCTGCTCAATATTTATCTGGTGCATCAAGTGTTCAGTTACAAATACATTTCAAAATTCTTTTACTTGTTTTAAAGTCTCTTAATGGCCATGCCCCATTTTATCTATCTGAACTGTTGCACCAGTATGTCCCGTCCTGCTCTCTCAGGTCAGCAGACCAGATGCATTTACTCGTACCAATGACGAAATGCGATAGAGCTTTTGCAGTTGTGGCTCCATCATTGTGGAATGCTTTGTCATTCCACATCAGACAGGCTCCATCACTTATTTTTAAATCTCATTTAAAAACTCACTTTTACTCCCTGCAGGACATTGATCAGCCCTATTGTTGGTTTTCAAGTGCTTTATTAGTAGAGTGGTATGGTATGGTATGGTATGGTATATACTAATGCAATAGGCCTCCCTGCCTTTCTCAGGAACATATGAGTTCATTAGCAAATCATTGAGTGCAAATACATTTAAATATAAAGTAATATAATAGACACCCAATAATATAAATTCAAATATCATACATTCATATATTGTTAAACACAAAGCCAAAATGAACTGGGATAACTGTGCTATCATTTTTCATTAGTCTGAAATAGTCGATTGTCAGTAGGGTTAACGTAAGGGTTGGGTTTAGCTTTAGATATCAGTTACATTTAATAGATATTTAGGTGAATGCTAAGCTGATCATTGTTGTCTTATCTAAATATTTCATTTATAGGTCAGTGAGAGTTTAAGTAAACTCACATATGTTTGTAGAAAATGTATGTGTAGAAAAATGTGCTTCTGAGGAAGCTGTAATGCTCTCATATGGCTTCATCGCTTTGCATTAAAGTGCTCTGGCCATTGATTGAAGGTGTGTGTGTATGGTTCTGTGTGTGTGTGTGTGTGTGTGTGTGTGTGTGTGTGTGTGTGAGAGAGAGAGAGAGAGTGTGTGGATGACTGCACTGTGATGCACAGTTTGGTCTTTGCCTTTGAGCTTCATTCATCTGACTCACTGCACGTTTCAGTTCTTCACGCCCACGTGCTTTCCAGCATGGAAAGCCAGAGGTTTGTGTGTGTGTTCATTTTCGAGCAGCAGTGTGTATGCAGGGAACGGAGTGAGAGAGAACAGATTCCCTCTCTGTGGAGATTAAAGTGAATTCCTGATAGGAAATGGATTAAGTGGGTCATGGACCATCTACAACACGCAACCCAGGCTTTCTGATTATAGATATTATGCATTGCAATGAGCAGGAAAATTGTGATTTATATTATTATTATTATTATTATTATTATTATTATTATTAATAAAATAGATGATCAAGTGGCTGGTTGGTATATTGTATTAAAATAACATAAGCAAGTGTCATAGTGTGTCAGTTTGCCTGTTGGAGATGTTTATTGATTTATGTTTAAACAATTAATAAAATAAAAACACGTAAAAATAAAAATAGAAAAAAGAATAGCAAGCCACGCATAAACAGTACGGAATTCCAAATGCAGAGATGAACATAAAGGGGATAATGTTCAGACTTTTGTTTGCTTTATAGCTGGACAATTCACTGAATACTCAATACACTGAATAATTGTATTACTTACTAATACTGTTGTAATACTTACAGGTGTCGGAGCTGAGAGTTACAAACAGAAAGACCAGAGACAAATGGAACCACAAGGAAACACGTCGTCAGCAAAGAGGGATTTTTTGTGTTCATTCTCACATCTTCTAATCCCATAAATGCACTCAGTCTGTACAGAATGCTGTATAGATTTATCCAATACATTATTTAAACAAGATATCAGTTCTGTCCCAAATGATCTATTTTCTGATTTGGAATGTGTTTAATATCTAAAGAAGGAACTTGGATAGGGACACTCAGACAGTATTAAGTTTACTTTGAGCCTCTTTCACAGATTCTCAGTTTTGTATTTCCGTTTTTCTTTTTCTACACCTCAAAAGGAAATTGCTGACCTGATGTTTTACATTGATGATAATTTTAGCCTCATCCTGATGTACATCTTCCCATTTTCCAGGCAAATCCAGGCAGTCTCTGAGTGCACATATCCACTCATCCGTCTTCTTATCTGCCATTCCATTCCAGGGTACCATACATACATTTACACCCTCATACACACACACACACACACAAACACACACACACACACACACACACAGATGGGAAAACACAACAAACACTTCATAGAGTCACTTGAGCTAAGATTCATAAATTATATATTGGATATATAATATATTGGAGATATTAAATACTTTTCACATCACAAAACAATAAAATGACCAAGAACAATTTAACAAGAAGATGAATGAAATTAGAGCTCATGTCTCATAATCTCTGCAACACATTTTAAGCCAGCTTCTGCTCATCCACTGGGAACAACTGCTGTAAATCTTACCACTTGGTGCAAACATTCAAGCACTAGAAACTCTCTTGTGATTTTATGGCCATATGTTTTATAAAGATTTTACTACAGACATCCCCTGATACACTATTACAGTCCCATTAGACCTATGATAGACATTAGACCTGATACAGTATTACAGTCCCATTAGACCTATAGGGAGACTTACACTACCTGTGTGTAATTAGCATAGAAACCTGGCTCTTATCACTACCAGTGTAAAGAAATCAAAGTCTATACATTTTTCCACAACCAAACCACTTTGAAGACCAGCATAGAACATCTAAAATTCAGTTTTAGAGCTGGATTTTTCAGCTGGCATGTGTCAGTGTTATTAGTCGAGATTGATTTTGTGTAACTCTTATGGAGAGATGCACATTTTGCATACATGCCGTCAGGAATGGGTGGACAGAACAGACAGCTAGTGGTTTAGAGGCAAACACAGGGGTTGAAGCACAAACGAAACTGAATACACGGAACAAGACTAGATACAAAACTGACAGAAACTAAAAGATGACATGGACTAACAAAAGCAAATGTAACAATAACAAAGACTGACAACGTATAACATAACTATAATAGTCACTAGGACAGAAGAGAACAGTGGACTGACAAAGACAGGATGGGACAACAGGTCTTAAATAGTAAGTGTCATGGGTAACTCCTGGGACAGAATTAGGAGGGGGCAGGTAAACAGATTAGACACAGGTGGTAATGGGAGGAACTAGGGAGGAGACCAGGACAAAACAAACACAAACCATGTGCTAAGGAGACAGGACTGACAAGAGGACATGACACAGGTTGATATTCTAAGCTTCATATTTCAGGATAGAGTAACCTCAAGACATAATTAACATATCATGAACTATTCCCTAATTTCTTATGAAATTAAATCCCAGTTTAAATGTCAGTGGAGCTTAGAATGGAGCTTATTGGGATTTAAAGGAAAATGAGGAGTGGACAGTTTGCCTTTGTTTGCTTACAATGTATTTAAATTTCAGAATAAAAGTAATGAGAAGGAATAAGACTGATCCATACATAAACAACAAAAATAATAAAAGACTTTAATGTTTGTTTGTTTGTTTGTTTGTCACTGTCAAGTATCTTGAAGAACTTGTAAATACCCATGTCAATTTGGTCATTATGAATAATTAATCCAAATTCATTTCAGCTCACAAACAGTCTGGATGATCAGTTCTCCACGAGATTTATGAGATGCAAAGTGTTTTCGTGCTTATGAGCAGAAATTAAACAAGTACATTTTTTTTTTTTCAAAACATGGTCAAATTCATACCATTGTAAAATAACAATATTGGGTGTGTGACCTATAAATATTTTTCTTTCTTTTATTAAAAAATATTTGTATTTATTATTTTTGGTGAATAAAAGTGTCAAAGTACGAAAACACCCCACAAATCTGTCCTAGGGTTCTAAGGATTAATAGGGGTTTTTGTACTGCAGTAACAACCTCGACTCTTCTGGGAAAGCTTTGTGGGAGATGCTGGAACATTGTTGTGAGGATTTGATTGCATTCAGCCACTACCAGCAGTGCTCAGGTCAAACTTTGGTGCCACCTCCACCTTATCCCAAAGGTCCTGGAGCTCCAGCACTCCATACAATACAGTTCCACTGCTGTGTACTGCCTCAGCCCCTTTTATTGACCGTGTTTCTCAGTGGAGGTGTGATGGAGCCTGACCCACTAACCGGTCACAAATGTGTAAATAACTAACTGCTGGCTTCATTATGACACTGTAATTGGACTGAACGTGGGGAAGCTGGAGTCTCCGGGAACCAGCAGAGAATCGGCTGCCATGGTTACCATATATAGCCCTGAGTATAGCGTGAAGTAATGTAATGCAGCGCTCGTGCTCGTGGACGCGCGGCTCGCGCCCCACTCAGTCTGATAGGAGGATGGGGAGGGGGCACGTGCTGTGATTTATTGCCAGCAGCAGATCGAGCTCGTGCGCGTGGCACTGGGATCCGCGCGCGCGCGCGCGCGTCCATCAATCGTCCGTTAGTCGTTTCGTTTTTCGGACGTTGGTCGTTCTCTGCACGCGCGGGAGGAGTCGCGATGCTTTCAGGGCAGTAATTGTAATCTTCCCCTCCTGCTGGCATTCTTAAACTGACGGAAGAAGAAGTGGACATGGCCACAGTCGTAGAGAATCCCAGTAAGAGTCTCCTGCATTGCTTTCTATTAGGGCTCAGAGTGTGTGTCAGCGTGCATGTGCTTACTGGTGTGTGTGTGTGTGTGTGTGTGAGAGTGAGAGAGAGAGAGAGAGAGAGAGAGAGAGAGAGGATGCTGAGAAGCATCCTATTTCAAAAATTCCACCTTAAGTGGTGCAGCATTTCCACTGTGGCCACAAAAGTAACCAGGTATTAAGTGCTGAACCATTTAAGGTGGAATGGAAAATTGCATTAGTGCAATCATGCAGAAAGAGCCAGGCTGCTAATGTGTAAACATGAAATAAACAAAGCTGTTCAAGTAGTCATGCTGTAAGTGACACATGCCTGATTATTATCCTGTATGTGAATATATCAATATCTTCAGCTTTAATGCCTTTCTGATTTTGGGCTCAATCTACATTGCATTGCATTTCAAATGCATGTCATTTTATCTTTGCAAATGACAAAGAATTGATAGAAAGATGGAAAATTGTCCGAGTCCAAGCTGAAAACAGCGTGACATCAATACAGTATAGAGTACGAAGCCTCAGCCTCAATCTGTTCATGTAGGAAAATGGTGTGTAGTAGTAGGTGTGACAAGCAAGCTGATGGCTATGTGGCTGATAGACTCACAGTGATTGTTATTGTAGCCTGGTTTTAGACTGCGTCGACAAGCATGATGTTCTTCAATTATATGTGAAGTAAATGACCAAACCATCTCAAAGAAGAACCAATATGTCCATAAGATGTTTTCATGCAACATTACTTTTGGAATAATGGGTATTAATAGGGATGTTGTGAGTCTCCACATCTGGGATGGCTTTACAGTACACTTCATATATATATATATGAATGTAATGATGATAGAAGATCCCTGGACAAAAAAAATACAAAATTAGTCACATGTTAAGGTGGTGGTAACTTCAGGTTTCTGCAGATGGTGTTGCACAAGAATGTTTGGGCTATAAATACCTATAGGGTGTGTGATGGTGTTCATAGATTGAAAAGAGGTGGTACAATGCAGTGAATGTCTCATTCATTGTATGGAAAAGTGGTCAAAACGGAGTGACTGGAATCGGGCTTGCTGAAGGCCATTGTGTGAAGGAAGTCACTGAATTTGCAGGTGTATGAAATCAAATGGTGATACAGGTCTACCAACCACGGCACAAAAATCCTAGTCTATGGGATATTCTTGTCAGAATTGTGACTTAAAGATGAAACTGATAGACAGGGTCTGCTGGCATTTTTCATGGCTTGTGAATGAAAATTACTTTGATTCCAGGCAAGAATTGCATTCAGAAGTCAAGGAACTTCCTTCACGTCCTATTTCTGAAAGAACACTCAGGAAACTGCAATCCATGTATGTTGAGCACACAACTTAGTTTAATTTGTGTTTTGGTCACATTTCTTATGTGAATTTCTTGTAGGCTGGGATTTTGCCACTGCTGGTAGATCTGTATGAGTAAACGCTTTAATACACCTAAAAATTCATCTACTTTCTTCACACTGTTGGTTTGGACACACCCGAATCACTGCAGATACATTTTCCATACATTAAATGGTACTTTCATAGCCCTGTACCATTTCCTTTCAATGAATTTTTGCAAGGATTTATAATTTGATCGTCCTTGTACAACACAATCTACACAAGCCTGAAGTTACTACCCTCTTAAACATGCAATGTGAATTTTTATGCAAATGATTACAATTTTAGAGTAAAAGGACACATTTATTGGGTAAACCTGTACAGTTAAAAGGAAGCTCAGGCACTCTGTTTGGCTACTTCTAGCCTGGATACAAGATGAGATGTGGTTGGGCATGGAGACATACAGGTTCCGTATGGCCTCCTGCAGCACATTTGCACAAAGATGTTGCATCTGGGCCTGTAGATCCTGCATAGTTGTAGGCTGCTGAAGTTGGCGTTCCAGCTGTGCCCATAAATGCTCAACTGGTGCTAAATCTTGTGACCAGGCAGCCAAAGAGAATGCTGCAGTCTGGTGGAGACATTCCTGGGAAACCTCTGCTGTGTGTGGGTGAGCATTATCCTACTGAAAAATGCCAGTTGGAACCCTACCACGAGAGTCTACACATGTGGCTGCTCAGCTGTTGTGTCCTTCATATCACTACAAGGGGTAACAGACTGTCATCTGGGATGGCTCCCAAGATTATCTCACCAGCAGTTGGGGCACAGCAAAGGCAGGATTAAAATGCTTAGCTTAAGCCCTCTATACTCTTACCATCATGCCAAACAGAACTGGATTTCTCACTAAAAACACTATGGTTCCAGTCTAAATCAGTCCAAATATTCTCCAGAACACCATTGCAAATGAAGGTGATGGTGGTTTGGTCAGAAAGGGTCCTAGAGGGTCTTTTTTATGATTCCTTTTATTATGCACCCCCTCTCAGTGTCTATCAACTGGGCAAATCTTTGACTGCATTGCAGAGACATGTCTTGCAGTCAACAAGCTCTTACCAAGAGGTACACTATACAAAAGGAGTCTTTTTATAGGGTAGCAGGTAAACACTTTTACAACCTCTTGTACCACGACCACAAGGGTCTAATCAGACAACAGCTGTAATCATTTACTTACCTGGCTGTGACAAAACTGCTTGCTAAGTTTGCAACAATGTGACATTATTTTGTTTTGTCAGTGAGTGTATTTGAAGGAGCTCTGCCACCACAGACAACGCAGTTCCACTGTACCACAGCCCAGTGTTGGGTGCTTTATAACCTTGTAGTGTATTTTTGGCCTTCAGCATGGGGACCTTTGGTGACTTATGAGTGGCTACACCAAATCATTTCATTCTATTGACAGTGCTTTTCTATTGAGATTATACAAACAGTGTGTGCACAATTGAACAACCTTATGTAGCTGAGGTCACTAATAAGAAGAGATGTCTGAATACCTTTGGACCTGTAAAGATTGTGTGATCTCTGTCTCTGTGTCAAGCTTTTTTTGTTTGTTGATGTATCTTCTGTCAAGCCTTGTACATGAAGATTTAGCGAGGACTTGACAGCTAGTGCCTCCTCTACAAGGATTTAGTCAAAAAAATGCACATTCTAGCATTTTTGTGCTCTCCTGGGAATATCTGACCTTGCATTCATTTGCATACCTTTGGTTTAGTGCAACCAAGTATGTGTCCATTCCTTCTGTTCATGTCCATATATTTTAACACGTTTCTTTCCTGTCTACTGTCAAGATGGCACTTCAAGAAAAGAGCGAGCGAAATTAGTCAAAGAAAGGAGAGACGAGAGAGACAAGGTTCACGGTAGGTTTCTGTTGTGTGCTTTTTGTATTTAAGCACTTCAGAACTGCAGTGAGATTTCTGGAGCTAGCTGAATATTTCTCAGATTAATTGTTTGTCTCTAAGCTGTCTATATGACACACAGGTATATGCCATGCCATATACATTCCAGGAATCCATTTGCATCGTATTTGCATGTAGTTGCTTAATTTTCAAAGGTATGTATTTGGCCCTTTTGAGCATTGTACAGTACGCAGAATCACTGTGGATGTTCTGTTTTATATTGGCCTCCACTTGTGAGTCATTTTAAAAGTTTAGCTTTTTGTGATAAAATATCCGCATAAAGTGCAATTTTTAATTACAAATATTTTTTTTACTCATACTCCTCTTACTATTCAGATAAAATGTACATCATTTTTATTGTTCCAAACCTGACTTGTGCACCTCCACATGGTTGAAAATTCAGTTCTGCATCAGTAACTCCCCCTCAAATGGAAGAGACTTTCCCATCTATTCTGCAGTGATGAGCAACACTGGTCACGTCTATGTTTCTCTGTCCTCATTTAAGCCACATGTTCATTCTTGACCTCTGTAGATCGGAGCGGTTGTCCGTCACTTGAACAGATTCATAAGTGGAGTCATAAGGCAACAAATCAAGCAGAATTATATCTGTGAGGTGTGGAAGTCTCATATGGAAAATCAGTCGACTTCAAAAACTGAAAGCTGAAATTACTGTCTCACATTTGTCTCCCATTTTAGCTGAATAGGAAAAGCCATCAAGGGAAAGTTTTAATGTCTTAATTTTTATTATTATTTTTATTGTTTTATATTTCATAACATTGAATTGAATTGAACATTGAATAACATTGTTATATTCATAACATTGAATTTTTGAATTTGAATGACATTCATCTTTATTGTCTTCATTGTTAGCTAGAAAGTGCATAAAACGACCTCGAGCTAAACTTAAAAGCTGATCGTAGTTCCTCAATGTTGGAAAAGAGTTCAGGGACTGGTGTGAAAATGCACCACTTAAATGACATCAAGAAAAGAAATTTACCTGGTCTGTATAGAAGAGTGTCTAGAAAGAAAAAACACATCAAAGCATGGGGGATATGGGTCTGTTGGCAAAAGAGACACAATTTAAGGTGATTTTGGTGTAAATCTAACAAACCAACACCTCAAACCAACACCATCCCTAAAGTGAACGGGAGAATCTTGTATGGAAGCCATTCTTTGACAGGGACTGGGCATCTTATTAAAACTGAAGGATGGATGATGTAGAGTAGTAGAAGGTACTCCAGGAAAAGCTGCTTCAGTGTGCCAGACATTAAAGCTAGTTATGACTCTAGAAAGAATGAAATAAATCTGAAGCTAAAAACCATTTTTGAACAATGGGAAATAAAATTTTACCTCAACATCTCAGGCTGGCTGATGAGTAGAAAACCCAACATCTACTGCAGTATGATTGAACCTTTACCTCTACAGCGCTATGTTCACAATCATGAATAAAAATGAACTTCTTAATATGCCATATTTCACCACTAAGATTTTAAGCCTTTCCACACGCAATCCATTCAATTTCTTCATCATAAACTTTAGCATGCAACCCTGAAATCCCATTAAACTGTACTTCACCCCTCTATAATCTGGGTGAAGATGAAATTTATTCCCTACTAAACCTTGAATTGGTTGACCATATAATGAAGCATTCTTACTGTCTGTAACTGTAACTGTTATTTTATGTGCACACCAACCTGTGGAGAAAACCTTCCCCTTGGGGACACAATGAACTGAAATTAAATCCCTTTCTATAAACATGAATCTACTAACAGACACTTCTGTTTTATGGTGGGTTGACTGTGAAATGCTCATACCCCTGGAAAGTTCTGGTTGGTCAGGGTTCTTTGGTCCCTGTCCTAGGTGTCCATTGTCTAGCACAGCTTGGTGATTTATCATCTAAAACACTCATCACTTATCTGTTAATTGCAGGGGAATCACCAAGTTGTGCAGGACAGGACTGGAAATGAACACTGTTGTAGGTAGTGGCAAAGTTATGGCAGGTTTAGTGACATTTCCAGTGGCAGGGGAAGTAGTGGGATCACTTACTGGTCCAGAGGTAGGTCAAATGTTGTGTTTAGTGACAGGTCCAGAGGTAATTGTAGTAGTGGGTTTAGTAGCAGATCCAGTGCCAGGTCAAATGTTGGGTTTAGTGACAGGTCCCGAGGTAATTGTAGTAGTGGGTTGAGTAACTGGTCCAGTGGCAGGTCAAATGTTGTGTTTAGTGACAGGTCCAGAGGTAATTGTAGTAGTGGGTTCAGTAGCAGATCCAGTGACATGTCAACTGTTGTGTTTAGTGACAGGTCCAGTGGCAGTTGTAGTAGTGGGTTCAGTAGCTGGTCCAGTGGCATGGGAAATAGTGGGTTCAGTAGCAGGTCCTGTAACAGGTCAGTTTTTGGGTTCAGTGGCAGATGAAGTAGGAGGTAGAAGGCTCAGTAGGATCAGTTTAGTGGAGCTAGAAGGTTCAGTAGGTTTTACATATGTAACCTTAGAAGCTCTATCACATATTTCATAGCTACAGTTCATTGGGTGCTTTCAGTCATTATTTTTGGCCATGTTGACCCCTAATTCACAGCAGATCGGGAGCAGGAGCTTTGGGAAAAGGAGCTCCGTGCACGTCAGCAGTATGAGCGATCAATGGAGGAACGAGGGAGGCGTCTGGAGGTGCAGCGACAGCGGGAGGAGCTCCGGCGAACAGCAGCTCAGGAGAAGAGGAGGCAGCGTGGGGAGGAGGAGAAGGTCAGTGGGTAAAGTTTATGTACCACAGAGTGTTAACTCATCATTTTGTTCACTGCTACATATCTCTGCTCTCATGTTTTCAAAGTGAAAATATTCTGATTATTCCACATGTAGTCAATCAACCAAGACATGTTTGGTATTAAAGATATTCAATTGTGAATGTGAACGACACTCAAAAAAGATGAAGCATCAGCATTTTTTGACTTACAAGCTGAAAAAGCATGAACATTAAATAAAGGAACATTGTTCTGTCTCATTAAGTTGTTTATGCAAAATTGAAAGGTCTTTTCAAAAGTACATTGCTCTAAAAATAATTTAGATTGGAAGAAACGTCCTTGTCAAATGCTAAGCCAAATGTATTGCTTTGCAATATTTCAATATTTACAAATATTAAATGCCAGTTTTTCAATTTTGTTCTTTCAACAATTGGATATTATACTTGTTTATGCTGAGTATTCCATTGATTCCATTTGTTGTTTTTTTTTGCTGGTATGAGGCTAATTTAGCTGACAGGTGATGGAACCTTATGTACACTTCATACATGTAAAAATCATCTTCCACTTCAGTAGTGATGTCATATAAACTTGATTATTTTTTTTCTGGCACTGTATTATACAATACAATGGTCTGTAAGCACATGATACAACTCTAGGTTTGGAATGCTATTAGACCAATATAAGTGTCTACTTGACAAGAATAAGTTCATACACACATATACACAGACTTTGAATATTTTTTTTTGTTCATAAATCAAATGCTTTACCACAGACAGTAGAAAAGCACAGTGCAGTACACAAGGGCTGGATAATATATCATAAATATCAATACATCAAGATATATTTTACACTATTTAATTAAAAAAGAATGAGTGTGTCATTTGTATGGAAATGGACTGGTTTCCAGAGTATAGTATTGTTTATCATTTCCATAGAAACATTTAACAATTAAAGGTTACTGTTTAAATATACAGCAGGCTGTGTTTCTGTTCTTACAATTAAATATGGATATTGTAACATTAGAATTTGTTCAGGTTTTCACTGTACTATCTCAGGCCATATGGACAAGAAACCATTTTTATTATATCATTATTATATTTATGCTTATTGATACTAAATTTATAACACCAGGTCATCCTCATGACCCCTCTATGGTGTGTGAGAACAAGAGTGGGGAGCAGAGTAGAGGAGGAGCTGAGAGCGGGGGGTGGAGCAGAGCAAGGGAGCAGAAAAAAGTTTGAAACAGAACGTCATTTAAAAACTTTGAAACTTGATATAAATGATGTTGCCTCAGCCCTTGTTGTGCTCTGTTTATATGCCAACGTACAGTAGATATAAATATCAATATATTGCCCAGCCCTCCTGTATCGTATATCATCATTTCTCCAAAGCATATCACAAGTCATATTGTCAATAGCCCAGCCTTGCCTCACAGCATCAGATGAGCAGAAACAGCATAAATCAGCACTAAACAAGCCTATTTAAGATCACTTAACCTAAACTGGGGCAAATGTGTGCTGATTCAGGTGTGCTGTTCACAATGTTCACATTAGCTGCAATTTGCTGTTAGTCCAGTGCCAATGAAACAAACTTTGGAAATCAGGCATGTTTTGGCCTACACGATTGACTATATAACAGATAAATAGGTGAATTTGACTTCCTGTCAAATGGTCATTTCATTGCTATATGTTCGCTGGTGCTGAGTTTCAGTCCGCCTTCTATTTCATTGTCTCACAGAAGCATGTGTAGCAGTGAACACATGTATAGCGGTGGGGGTTTCTCTTGAGCTGGGGTGGATTTCATTGTATTTATTGATTGAAAACATGTCACTGAATGACCATCCCCCACACTAATGATTAGTCACTCCCTTGCGGGACAGAATGACCTCATCATTCCCGATATACATTGTTTGCTGACATGTGTATAAATCATAATTACCTCTGACAAATTCAACCTCATTCATGTTTTAATGCATATGAGAGGGCAGTGTACGGTTTCACTTTATTGGAAAGGCTATGGTGTAGAGAGGGCCGCTCTGTTTGGTGGGTGTGTTGTCTGCCTGTCTGTCTTTACCCAAAGGGGGTTTGTAGGATTCGAGTCTTTTAGTGTGGGGCATCCAGTGGCGCAGTGTTTCAAGCTGTTGGATGGCTGTGTGGAAATGTCCTTGGTCCAGCCTGCGTTTTAGTGCTGCGTCGGTAGAGTCTAACCTTACCTTAGATGACTCTGTTCTTGGCCAGTGTGAGGTTTTAAATTGATTTTGCTTCCTCTGCAGACGTATCAGTATAAATCTGTATGGGCTGCTTTGCTCCTCATATGTGTGTAGGATTAGTGAGATTTAGGAGAGCTGCACTGTTAGACACATTAGCATTTGTTGTCCTTAAACTGTGTTTGCTTGTACATCCTCTGTGTCCTTGCTCTTGTACAAGTAAAAATACAGTAGTAAGAGCACAGCAATCCAAATTCAATTTCGATTCAGAAGATATTTCTGAGATTAGATATAAAGTGATATACACATATAAAAACAAGAGCAACATCAAAGACAATAAAACAGACCAATAGAAATTCTCTAAAATCAGGAAAACAAACTCTTATTTTGCATTAACTTCCAATTAAAGTTAAGGGCCTTCTTGCCTTTTTCATTGGACAGCGATGATATTTCCATACAAAGTCAAACAAATGAGAAAATATAAAATGTATTAGTTAATTTATTTATTGAGGAAAATGATCTGTGATTTTTGTGAGTGGTAAAAGTATGTGACCCTTTAGGATTAATTCAACCACATGCTTAATGATTGGAGAGATGTTCTCCTCATGATATTCTGTGCTCTTTTTTCTCCAAACATACCTTTGCTTATTGCAGCCAAAGAATTCTATTTTAAACCCATCGTTCCACAGGACTTGTTACCAAACTACATCAGGCTCGTTTAAATGTTCTTTTGCAGACATCTGCTGCTGAATTTTGTGGTGTGGACAAAGGAGAGGTTTTCTTTTGATGACTCTTTCATGAAGGTCTTATTTGTGTAGAACAGTCGCTGAACAGTTGAACAATGTACCACAACTCCAGAGTCTGTTAATTTTCATTAAGGTCTATTGTAGTCAAGCAGGGGTTCTGATTAGCCTTTCTAGCACTCCTATGAGCAGCTGTCCTTGACATTTTTCTTGGTCTCAAATGTTACCTGAGCACTCAAATCTCCTGGGGTTCTCATACATTTGCAAGCTACTTCTTTCCTTTTTTCACTCTAAAATTGTACAAAAACCAATTAATTCACTGGTTTTGCTTAAAATGTTGAAATGTGTGATTTCATTTTTAACTGTTGAAGATTATTTCATCTTCAACTTGCTTAACTGTTCACAGTAACAGTAATTTTGAAAAAAGGGTATTGTTTTCATGCTACTTTAAGGAGTAAATTCTTTGCCGTCAATGACTGTCTGAAGTCTTGAACAAATGAACATCGTCAAAATGCTGAGTTTCCTCCCTTGTGAGGCTTTGCCAGGCCTCCTTGCCAGTTGCCTTTATCGGATGCTTGTTTGCGGGCCTTACTGTCCTCAGTTTTGTCTTCAGAATGTGAAAAGCTACTCATTTTGGCTGAGGACAGTGACTGACTCAGCTTTTCAACAATATTACGTTTGTTTGTCTTACGAATTTGCTGGGATGCTTTTGCAGGATGTTTTGGGTCATTGTTTATGTGTACATGCAAGCACAATCCTATCAGTGTTGTAGGATTTGACTGAAGTTATGCAGATAGTTGAACTCACTTCAGAATTCATCCGCATACCTCTCTCATAATCACATCATCAGGGAACACTAATGACCTTGTCCAAAAATCTTGTTTCAGAACTCATTATCTTAGCCGCTTCCTGAATAGTCACGGTTTTGTTTCAGAACTGATCAGGATGATGATTTAAGATGATCTGTCTAATCTGCTCTTTCTGGATGTTACTGAAGGTAGCTAGTTGTTCGTATCTTAAGGAAATCCTTGGGTTAGTGCCTCATATAGGGATCTCCTGATTGTTTACTTTGACAATGATACTACTTCTTTCTTGAGAGTGTTCTTGACGAACAGGGTTATATTCATCAGGGGAAGAATTCTAAAATCGAAAATATATGTAAAAACAAAATACTACTTATCCATTAAATGTCCAATACATTAAGGCCTACTATTACTATTACTATATATGTTATTCGTAGATGTGGTGGTGTACAGAGGATTAAGTACAAAAACTATACCACCGTCCAAATACTTATGGACTGAGGACAAATGGACTACATGTACTGTACTGGTATAAATAATTGTTTACACCCCTAATATGTAGCTGATTGTTTGCTCAGTTGCCAAAAACTGTGCAAGGCTTGTATCGCTTAAATGGCAGCTTTACAGAAGAAGGAAATGTATCCATTAATCCTGAATTGTTTCCACAATGAAAAGAATGTCCTTGTTATATGTTAACAGGCTAAACACTCTAACTGCTGTCCTTGGTTCATTTAAAACCATTTTTGTCTGCCTAATATTTAATATAGTGTATCTGTGTATATTGTGTATTGCTCTGATCTGTTCCACCTGCACACGCAGTTTTGTTAAGAGCTACTTCCAGCAAGGGAATGCAGTTATTGAACAAATGAACAGGGAACAACAGCTGTATCGACTCAAAGAGGACAGGCACAAGCAGATAGCAAGAAGGCAGGAGAAAGAGCGAGAGAATGGGGGAAAGGCAAGAGATGCAGAGATTCTCCAATAACACTGATGCGACCTGTATCATTACCATAGCTACACGGCATGTGTGTGACTGTTGGGGGAGGGTGGAGGGCGGGGTTTTATGCAATGTTGATCTCTGTCTGGCTGTTTGCTCTCTTAGACACACTCCGTCACCTGAGAGAAAAAGAGAGGGTGGGAGGGAGAGTGAGTGAGAGAGTGAGGGGGAGAGAGAGTACAGAAGCATGAGAAGCACAGAGAGAGAGAGAGAGAGAGAGAGAGAGAGAGAGAGAGAGAGAGAGAGAGAGAAAGCAGAGGGCAAGGCTCTTATTATTATTTGTCAGCAGACAGTGAGGCTTTTACCGTGTGCGCCTGCGTGTGAGTGAGCCGAGAGGAGAGGTGGTTGGCATGGAGCATCTGGCCTCATCTCCATCCTCCTCCCGGCGCCGTAGCGACAGCTCAGTGAGAGAGAATCTCTTCTTCCCTGTTTTGGAACGCAACGAGCAGGAGCGCCTGGAGGCCCTGATGCGGCGCTCAGTGGAACGTGGCCTGCAGCCAGAGCAGAGGCCCAAACGCTGGACATGGGGAGGCCCACCCGGAACCTGTGAGGGTGAGTATATCCACTAGGGTGTGGGGCTTCAGGATATGGGCTTTAAGAGCCTGAGGAGAGGGAGGGAGGATGAGAGGCAGGATGGGAAAGGGTGTGGAGGCTGCATTGCAGGGGAAGCACTTTTGTTTAAGAGATGCAAACTATTCATTAAAACACACATTTAAAAACCCATTGTTGTTTTAGCAAGCCTCTTGTAAGCATGTCTTTTATATCTTTACCTGATCTTACATGTGAAAATGACAGTTCTTTGAGCTGCTATGATGTTGCAGGACTTTGTGGGATTTTTTTAAATTTATTTTAGTGAGTAGAGGCAGGGTAGAGGCTAAGCTGAATGTTGTGGGTGGTACAGGAACTACTGCAGACTTCAGTGCGACAACAGTGACAGTGGACAATACTGTCTGACAGTGCAATAGAGCAATATTAGCTGCAGACAATACCATAGGACAGTATTAACTTCATACATTATCATTTGACAGTATAGATTGACAGTAATTGTACAGAAGGGAAATATTAGCTACAACCATTACAGTATATTATTTAGCCACAGATGGTACTGTATGGTACTATACACAGACAGTACCAAAGGACAATATTAACTTCATACAGTGTCACGGGAGACTATAGCAATACCATAGGATATTATTAGCTATAGACAAAGGACACTGATAGCTGCTGACAGTAATCCAGTACATAGTTAGTCACAGAGGGTACCTTAGATTACTGACTATAGACCAATACCAGTATGTTGTTGGCTACAGACAGTAACATAGGACAATGTTAGTCACAGACAGCACTGCAGAATATTGGGAGCTACAGACAGTTCCATTGCACACCATTAACTACAGACAGCATCATAGAACTGTGTTGCTATGGACCCTATTATATGACACTATATGGTACTAGTGGCTACTCTACAGTTTCACAGGACAGTATTATGTGGCGTCACTGGACACAATTAGTTACTCCTGCTGATATAGTAGTTATCAATAGTGTCCCATCATGCTACACCATAGCACACTATGGTGGAACTACTGTGGAACACTACAGGAGACAATTAGACACTGTTGCTTCAGACTGGAAAATAGGACGTATTAGGTAAAGACAGTATTGTGCAAAAGCTTAGGGCCCTGTTAGCTACTGTAGCTGATGCTACTAATACAGTGTTGCATGCTGCTACACCATAAGCTATGATGTTTGGACACCGTAAGACACTATTAACCATAGCAATATAGCATAGCAATATCATAATACATTCTCAGGTAATGGCAGTATCATAGGGCAGTATTAACTAGCAGCCAGCACCATGGACAGCAGCAGTTTTGTCACAAGCTGGGTGGTGTCTGTCTGTTGCTTATGTCTCTGCACTCTGCGGAGCAGCCCCAGGATACCCAGCCCCCACCAACACCAAAACCACAATCCAGCTCAAGGTTACCACTGGCAGCTACATATTAGCAGCACAGGCCAGCACACACATCACCAGTCATTCGCTTAGGCTTCTCTGAGGCAGTTCATTCTGTTTTGACTGTAGAATAAACACCATAAACTCAGTTGCCACTCTTCACCCACCTCGCCCCAGCCATTATTTACTGCGTATGTAAACACCCTGTGTTCTATCACAATCTCAGCAATGGCCGGAGGCCACCCCTATTCTCAAAGCACTGAGTTAATAGAATTTATTATTTCGATGGACTTGCTTGTAATAGCGTCTCCTCACCATCAGATGGGAGACTCAGATAAATCGACCTGCGTGTTTTTCCACCATGAGACTGAGAGGGAGAGAATGAGAGCAAGAGAGAGAGAGAGAGAACGAGAGAGAGAGAGAGAGAGAGAGAGAGAGAGAGAGAGAGAGAGAGAGAGAGAGAGAGACGCAGGAGCACCACCCAAACTCTGTCTTGCATTCATAACAACATGAATTATTTATGCTGACCGACAGTAAAAAGGCCCTACCAAAACCTGGTTAGGTAGATCACACAAGGGCAGATTAGCTGTCATTAGCAGATGATGCATCAGTTGACTATGATATTAATATAAAATGTGTACAGAGACATACAGCAGTCTGAGTTCAGTTTGTTGCTTGTAAGAAAGCTACTTAAACCTGATCTGATCATCATCATGACAGGCATGCCATTTTCCGGGCTATTTCTTTTCCAGAAGCTGATCATATTTCCATCCAGCTTTGCCTGATGCATAAAAAGCATCTTCTTGCTCTGGCTCTATTGCAGTAGCTTTCCATCAAAAAGCTTGCTCTCCTTTTGCTGACAAGCTGGGTGTAATTTTGGAAACAGTATTCAGTGGATAGTGTGCTTTCAAAGTGACTGACTAAACTGTGTGTGTGTGTGTGTGTGTGTGTGTGTGTGTGTGTGTGTGTGTGTGTGTGTGTGTGTGTGGTGTGTATGCTTTTTGTAGTTCTTCAGGACACTAATTTCAGGATGTTTTAAAATATGAAAGTAATTTTTTCCTTTTGATTACTGAGATTTGGGTCAATGTTAGATTTACTGTTCAGACTTAGAACAGATGCAGGTAAATCTAAACACAGTTAAAAGTATCAAGAATTTTTCATTTCAAGAACGTATTTAATACGAGTTGTGTTGAAGTAGGGCCAGGGAAGATATTATACATAAATAAATGTTATTTATTACATACAGAAGCACTTTGTAGTTCTATAATTACAGGCTGTAGTCCAACGTTGAACATTGAAGAAATATAGGTGCAAAAAGCCATGGAAAGTGATTTCACCAGCTGAAATCTATTAGTAATTAGAAAGCATGGCCTGTTTGTTCGATCCCCACGCCAGACATCATTGCTGAAGAAAAAGCATGTTGAAGCACATTTAAAATTTGCTCAACAACATTTAGACACTCGTGAAATACTAGGAGAATATAGTCTGGTCTGATGAGACCAAAATGTTTGGATGTCAAAAGCCACTGCATGTCACCCCAAAAACCCCATAACAACAGTTTGCAGTGGGAACATCGTGGTATGGGGCTGTTTATCAACATACAGCACAGGCACGCTTCATATAAATGAAGTAGGAATCAATGGACAAATGAACCGAGACATTCCTGATAATTCCTGATGGCAATCTGCTGCCATCGACCAACAGCACCTTTAGACATATTTCTACTTAGAAAATAGGTGAGGTGTTCAATTATTTCACCCGCTTCACGCACCCTTTCTCAAAGCACTTTTTGTAGGTACCAACAACTGCATTTTGGCTACACTCTATAAGACATGCCTGATGTTTTGGAGATATTCTTACCTAGTCGTCTATGCATCATAATTTGTTTCTTGTCAAAGTGACTCAGATCCTTATGCTTGCCCATTTTCCTGCTTTTAACACATCACTTTAAACAGACCATTATAATATTATCATTGGACCTTATTCATCAACAGTTCTTTATAAGAAGTGTCTGTTTAAAACCCACTTAAACAATGTTCACAAATACTTTATTATTTGAGATTCAGTTTAGGAGGACAGTGGGAGCCATCATTGTGAGATCAGAGCTGTAAACAGTTTTGCAGTTTTGACATAGAATGTGTGTGTGTGTGTGTGTGTGTGTGTGTGTGTGTGTGTGTGTGTGTGTGTGTGTGTGTGTGTGTGTGTGTGTGTGTGTGAGTATGAGAGAGAGAGTGCATTGCATTTGTCCTGCTAAGGCTCATGAAACTGTCCTTTCTCTGCTTTGCATCACCTGCTGCACAGGTGTTCCTAAGATAGTTCCACCCCCTCCTGCTGCTTCTGCCTCGATAGCCAATGGTCCTGCTGTTCTCCCTCCTGCCAGCCAATCCAGGACCGGTACTCAGCTCCTGCTGCTTTATGTGTCATATACATCCACATTTTATTATAGTAATCACAATGATTGTTATGGGTCTGTGTGTATGTGTGTGTCTCATGCATGGGCACTAATCACATGGTCTTTTGTCATGGTATTGCCGTTGTTTCCACTGTGAGGGTGTGGCGTACCATGTCTGTATTTTGTCATGGACTGTATTAGTAAAAAATGCTTCAGTGCATTATGCATTGTTTGAGTCACATTTGAACATTCAGTGTTCTGGTGAGGATTCAGTTTCTGAAAAAAAAATGATTGGGCTCGAATTAGTGTGAAATATGATCTCATGATGCACTGAGGTTTCTAATCATTCCTACAGAATCATGATCAGATGGGCCATTTTGCAGATACACTGCTCCACAGCTTTCTTCTCTAGCCCATGTCTGGCATTAATGCATGGTGCCCATAGGTTCATGTTCCAGAGAGTCCTATTCTATTGGCACTACTTCTCTATAGGGACTAGAAAAGCTGTGTGTTTGTGTATTTGCACATCTGTGTGAGCAATGGGTTAAAGTTAAAATAGTTGAATGCATTCATTAGAGTGGTTGTCCACAAACATTTGGACATAGAGTGTATGATAAACATTTGTTTGCACATGTGCAAAACAGAGCACAGGCCCCTCATCAGGACATAATGCACGTAGCTCAGCCTCAAGCTGTTCCAAATCCCCCTCTCTGTGCAGTAGGCAGGGCAGAAGATCTGTAATTGAGATCAGCCTGAAGCTGCAGTGCTGAAACAGCACAGGGTAGGACTTGGGGATGAAATGGGAGGGGGCCTCATCTTTTAGGTCGTTATAGATGCAAGCCCACATCCCAGCATCCCCATCTCTTCTTCAAACCCTATGAACAATAACACACAGAAGATCATTCTTTTTGTCATAGTCACACATCCTTAAATGTGTGTAATGTGGCTGTTGAAAGAATACCTTGCATCTCCAAAAGGGTAAAAATGTACTAATCTTATTCTTAATGTTTTAATACAGCCATAATGATACACTGCATTGAGCCAGTAATGCCAATCCCGAAACATCTCACTCTTCAAGACCTCTGAAGGCACCCTGTCTTATGTGGAACCAAGACATCCTAGCTGATCCCATAATTCCTTACAGTACATGAAATAAAACACGGATCGTTGGACCAGACGACCCTCTACAGAGGTTCAGTTCAGTGTATTCATTGCAGGAACTTTTACCACTGAATGGAAGTTATAAAAGGACCGTTCTGTAGTTGCTCTGACCTAGTACATCTGGTCAGTCTGGCCCTTGTTGGCATTGCTCAGCTCCATCTATTTTTCCTGCTTCTAGCATAGAAACTATGACAACTGATTGTTCAAATATTGTATACACTATTGTTATGAGGTAATCCACATTATTCACTTCATTTGTGAGTGGTCATAATGTTTTGGCTCATCTGTGTATTTTACCAATACTGCAATAATACAGGTTTTAATTAGATTAATTACATTGTTTTTGCATTTTTTTTGTGTTATTGAAAGTGACCATCACTCAATTGGTCTAGAACAGGGCTCAGCAACATGTGACTCTTTTTATGGCCCTCTTGTGGCTTGACAGCAGTCTATTTACAGATGAAGTCCTGCCCTTCAACAAATGGGGCCAATCAGCTTGGGGGTTTTGAATAAAGTCTTGCCCTTCAAAAAAAAAGAGCCAACCATGATTTTTGTGCATTAATGAGCCAAATACTACAAATGATTCACAAGATTTTCTTATCTGATTTATTCACTGATTTAAAACAATTTTGGAAACAATAATTTGAGCTTCAGTATTTTGGTATCTCCCCATTCAATGAGATTGGAGCCTGGGCATCTTTATTGAAAGATGCTGCTATATAACCATCAGTCTGCATGCCAGTCTTCAGTGGCTACATGAGTAGCTTGATTGTGCTAGAAACAAGACAAACAGACAACCTAATTTCTTAAAATTTGGTTGCTGACCCCTTTTGTTGAAGTGTTCATAGGCTGTAAGGGGTAGTCTTGCATTCATATGATAAAGGTGGGCTTTAATGATATTCTAATGGAATCCCATAGGCCACTGTGCCCCCAACAGAGGCAGAGTTATTTTCTGAATGAATCAGACAGCCTTTCATCTTCATACATTTGAACACACCAGTAAACATCTAATTAGAGAAAAGACCCATCTGGTGTTTCCTCAATGTGAACATGTATCTGTGAGTTGTTTGCTAGTCTGTGATTTTCTCTGAACTCATATTTATCCATTAGTAAAAACACTGATCACAGATATAATCATCATAATCATAATTCTAATCTGTACCATGTGTAACAGTACATCGTACAGAACATGTTAAGCTGATCCTCAGGAGCCCCCTTAGTTCAAAAAGACAAAAACCTGTGCTTGTGTTCACACTCCTAGAGTCAGAAAATTGGGCTAATATTTAAAAAAGTGCAGGGATAATTCACCAGAAAGAAGAAAACACAGATCTGATTTTAGTTTTTTATTTCTGTTATTAATTATTATTCATTTTATTTATTACATTTTATTGATGTCATTTAGATCTTATTTAATATAGTATTTTTAGGAAATTTTAAGTATTGTAAGTAATAATAATTATGAATTATTATTATTATTATTATTATTATTTATTTTTATTATTATAAGTATTTTAATTATCAGCTTTAAAGGGTTAAACTGTAAATGCATATTTATTTAGTGACCCTTTGGGATTGCTACAAGTTCTCATTATGTTGAATGGGATTTTTGCTAACTTGCTGAAAAGCTTGCTTAACCTTGTGGGCCAAGCCCTGACCAGTCAATCCCCTGCACCACTTTATAGTGTTTTTTGTTTGTTTGTTTGTTTGTTTGTTTGTTTATTTTTATTATTATTATTATTTGTTTTTCTATTGCATTAACTGGTCCCAGTTCAGCATTCTTAATCTCTGAAGTTAAATATGAGTCTAGACCTCTGCCTTTCTCCTTGTTCCCTTTTCCAACATCAGCAGATTTTATGATTCCTCCAGGGTCTCCTGATGATTCAAACCTGATCAAAAGCCTTTCCTCCTCCTCTACTGCTTTAGCCCAAACAACAGAGAAAGGCAAGTGTAACTGTCTTCACTAATATGTACACTATATTAATCACTTTCTCTCCTATCTTACCTCCTTGCCCTTTTTCCTATGTGGCCTTGACCCTCCAGTGTATTGTCTTTGTTCTCGGTTAGCCTCACCCAGCCCCCACAGGTCTCCCTATAAGGCCTCTCCAAGCAGGGCTGACCGCAGAAAAACCAGTGCAGTGGCCAGCACACCTTCGGAGGACACTCAGAATGCTGCTACAACCCCCAGAACCCCCCTGGTCAGTCTCCAGAAGAGAAGTGTTATCATCCTTACTGTAAACTTTACTGTATGAAGCCAGTTTTGTTGTACAGCTCATACAGTTATATTTGGTGGCCAACGCTGTGGGACACGAGCCACAGAACAGCTGGTCTCCTAGCAACAGCTTTTCTCTCACTGCATCACTGCATGTCCAGTTTCAAGACTGTTTCAATTATTTTGTAGCTCTGAAGGCTGTCATGCATGTACACAGCAACGTATTCACATTCCACGTGTTTTAGAGCTCATATGTTTGAACCAGCTCTGTTTTGGAGTGCAGACAGAGAAACCAGGAGACGAGAGAGTATTCAATAATAGCCTGATCGACTCGTCAGCCAAACGACTGGAGTCTCCCACCACTCCCACCAAGAACCCGGCCCGCAAGAATCCAAGCACACCTAAGAGGTCTTGCTTTCATTTTTTTTATCTCTTCATGCACATTCATTAAAGTAAATTATTATAAATAGTGAGAAGCCATAAAAAAGTAGAACTGATGTATCCATTTTGTCCAACCGAGATGCGGTCTGAAATGACTGATATAGCTGTATAACATTGGAGATGATGTTACAAAAATGGACACTGTCTGTAATAACTCACAAAGGGGTTTCTGACTCGAGAACAGTAAAGGAACTATTTTGGTGTTGAAATGTACCATAAAATGCATTTATTGTGTGTTTTAATTTGTTCTTTGATATAGAAATAGTAAGTAGTTGCTGTCAGACAAAACCTTTTATCTCCAAAATTTTAACTGTACATGAGAAGGGAAAAGGTATCTGAACTCTTAATATGCCAAACTTAATAGTTTTGAATTCTAGACCACATTTAAAGAATTATATACAATTTTTTTTTTATTTGAAGAAGTAAGGTTAGTCTATATAGAACCATTGGCATGTAGACCCATTAAAATATCATTTTATTTATATTTTATCATTTATGTATCATTAAATAAGTAAAATTACAATTACTGTTATAACAAATGATTCCACATTTTTCTGGACCTGTACAAACTTTAAATAAATGTGTCATAAAATGTGTAAAATTAAGTTTTACTATGTCATCACGTCATCAAAACTGACAATATATCCAGGTAACAGTTTTTGTGTGGTTAGAAACTGACTACTGATGAATTGAGTGTGGCTGAACAGTCACTTAAAAGACCACACATTGTAAATAACCAATATCCAGGGAAGGTCTTCTGATAGAGTTTGGATACCCACTGTGAAAATTTGATTGCATTCAGGGACAAGTGAGGATCTTGGATGATCACCACACCACCTCATTCCAAGTATTGGATGGATTGCCATCATTCCAATGAACACAGTTGCACTGCTCCACAGCTCGACGCTGGGGTTGGGGGGCTTTAATCCCTTCTGGCCCTCAACTGGCATTAGACATAGTGCCAGCAGGTTAATGAGTAACTGTTTCAGAGAGTCTGCTATGTTCTCTACAGAGACTAGGCTAGCTCTGTGTCCATTTGCTCATCTGTGTTAGCAGTATGTGAAACTTTCAAGTTGCTGAAAGCATTCAATAGACAGGGTGTCTACAAACATTAGGACATGTTGTGTATGTGGACATATTGTGCATACCCATGTTTGATTTGTAACCAGTCTGTTGGTACTGTGGTGCAGAAAAACCCTGCAAAGCTACCCTTAAGATAAATGTGTGCTTTTTTATGTTGGGTATATTTAGTTGCCTGTTTCTGCTGAGTGGAGAAGAACGTTAGCGTCACAGCAAGGATATCAAATGCATAGGCTGTCATTGCTCTCAGAGTAACACTGTCATAAATAGGCTCTTTTTATGTTTACATCTTTAAACCTGGTCTAATAAAGTTATTGCAAACAGACACTGAAAGCATGTTCATCTGTATTAAAGGCATTTCCAAATGCGTCTCAAACTTCTGCTGGGCAGTATGTCGTCAGCATGCTGTATTCCGGTGTTTTTTTTACAGATCCAAGTCATGTAGAAGCCGCATTCAATCTCCCTGCTCTCCGGGGCTATACCCACCCTCACCTATGAGGCACAGAGCCACTACCCCTAGCACAGACAGCAACAAAAGGTGGGATGGAGAGGAGAAAGCACCTGAGAAAGGCTACAGCACTCTGGAGAGGAAGACATCCAAAACAGAGAAGATACCAAAGTCTGCGAGCAAGGAACTCGGACATAGTGCAGGTAAGGTGACTGTGTGAAGACGATGTTGTCATGCTGTTATGAGCAATGAATACCAACTCAGATCATTCTCTTTGCACACTTTTGTGTCTGCATCAGATTCCCCGGTGACACCCACTGGTAAAGCTGGCACCACTGATGCTGAGGAAGCCTCCAGGCTGCTGGCAGAGAGACGACGTCTAGCCAGGGTGCAGAAAGAACAGGAGGAGAAACAACGAATGGAGGAGGAGAGGTGAAGAGTCTGGATTTCTTGTGGTTGTGTTTTTGTACAAATACATCTATAATATCACATTATAAAAGGTTATATCATGTTGTATCTCCACCACTCTCATCGGCCCATAATATATAATAATACCATTAACTTACATAACGATCTTCTCTTACACAGTGCACATTTTCTGACTTACAACTTAATGAATTTTGTCAACAACTAGATATGGAATAACACCTTAAATAGCTTTTGGAGAAATATTTGTTTACATTAGGTATAAATGTATATAAATATAGGGAATCAAATACAGAATAACAGATATTATAAACATTGTATACAGAGGATGTAATGAACTGGGAAGTGGGATGAATGTTTAACAGGACAAGAATTTGCTGGAAAAGTTGCTGATTTTTTTTAAAACATTGGTGTTAAAACAATGCAACATATATCAAAGTTAATATAATGTCTGTTCTCCACATGGTGTCACATTTTTGTATGCATTTGAATGTTTTATACAACAATATATAGAAAAGTTAAGTTTAATTCCAAATAATGTCATGGTTTTAAACATAAAATTCCATAAAATCCCTACTTAACAATATAAAAATACATTTTTATTTCTTCAGTAATGGGAAAATAGTGAGTCTGTTATCGTAGAGCACTGAAATTATATAGTTGTGAAACTCAAAAGTTGATTGGAACCAATTATTAATAAGAATAATGATTCCAAATGTTCTGAACAGTGACATGTTGATGATATTTCCTCGCTACATAGGCTCAGGGCTGAGGAGCTCCAGAGGAAGCAGGCAGAGGAGCGCGAGCGACAGGAGCAGGCTGCCCGCCAGGCCGAGGAGGACAGGCAGAGGCAAGAAGAGGAGCGAAGGAAGAAAGAGATTGATGACAGGAGGCAGAAGGAAAGGCGTTTGAAAGAGCTCCAGGACCAGCTAGATAGAGAGGTCAGTGGTCAGACGTGTTCCCGTGCTATCACACATACTTCCCAAAGCCTCATCCTCCGTAAATACGGATTTTGAAGTGACGTGTGAGTGTGTGAGAACGATGGATGGATATCAGTTTGTGATTTGGTGTGTGACAGAGGGAGGAGGCCTTTCAGAGAGTGCAGAAGGAGGCGGAGAGAAAGCAGAGGGAGAGAGAGCAGTTGAAACTGCAGGAAGAGCAGGAGAGGCTGCAGAGAAAGAAGGTCTTTATCTCTCCACTCTCATAAGTGAACGGTTCATTAATAATCTATGAAAAATTGTCCACAGAATAGTCTACAGATGTTTAATTGCTTTTGGTGTGAAAATGAGTTTATTGAGCAGATAAACATTGTTTCATGTAATCCCTTAGATTCCTATTGACACACTACTCAATAATTAAGAAACTTCTAGCATGCTTTTGTTATTGCAACTTCTGAGGATAAATTTCTGTTACTTGTACAGCGTATTGAGGAGATCATGAAAAGGACAAGAAAAACTGATGCAGAAGCAAAGGTATGTTCCATTCATCCATGTGTAAGACTTAATTCATCAGTCAGATAAATATGAACTCTAGCTAAAATACTGCATGTTTTGTTTTTGAACAGAAAGATGAGACACTCATTGAGGCCAGCTCCCCCATGACCCCATCAGTTGAGGAACCTAGAGGTAAGACCACAGAGCTTTGCGATACCAGTCTTAACATCTCAATTCATGAGTACGCTGTTATAACATTCAAACAGTGCTCCTCGGTTTCTTGTTACCGATGATCCATTTAGGCCAGAATTATACTAAGACACTGTCAAAATGAGATGGCATAATTGATACTGTTAATGATTAAGAATTAATCATTCAGTCTTGAAAAAAAATCATTTGTGTGAAGAAGCAACACTGTGATATTGTTAGCTGTGTATATCCAATGTTTGAGTGTTTGAGTAGTACGCATAACCATGCACTTAAAATAGCTCAATCTATAGCTTAGCAATTTTGAAAGATATATTGATTCAGTGTCCTTATCAGTTAATACTCGAGATACACTCAATAATCTATAGGAGAATCAATCTCTAAATCTAAAGACAGATCCCATTTTGTTGATGTTATGCACCAGTATTATACCAGTGGCATCATAAAAACACAGCATTAGCCTTCTCTACTGTGTATTTCCTAGCGTAGGCCACAGCATCCCTAACAATAGCAAGCTAGGAAATGAACAAAATTTGAATGTGCTGTCAGCTGTGACCTACACTATTGTGTGTTCTGTCCTTTTATATTCTGGTATAAAGTAACAACCTGTCATTCTTTCATTATAGATACTGTTCAGATTATTGATTCATCTGAAAGCTCCACCTTTGCTGAGGTGAAGAACAATCTCCCCCCATCTATCTTGACTGACTCGCCTGTAATAAATCTTGAGCCACTGGAAGCGAAGGGTAGCAGTGCAACAGATGATCTTTCTGATGGGGTCCAGTCAATGGATGTCAGGTGAGCCAACAACATTGTGTTTACAACATGCTGTTGATCTGTTCATCAAGGAATGTTCACACAAAGTAAAAAAATTGTTTTACTTCTTTTCCCTCTGCAATTGTAGTCCATCAACCAAATATATATTTGGACTCTGAAATTTCCTTCTGTAGTTTTGTACTGGAGCTGCAGGGGCTAAAGTAGATAATAAGCAATATCCTCTAATAGCCTCTAATATCTTCCAAGAAAAGTCTTTCAAGAATTTTCTTACATTTGTTTTTGAAACAAATTCCAAACAATGACAGATTTATGATGTTTTTAAATTCAGAATTCACATCTGTAAATTATATATATCATAATTTTTATCAAATAAAAAAAAACTGCATAGGTCCCTGTCCATTTTCATGATTTTCTTTTATCTATATTTTTGTGAACAATTTATTCTGAACTGGTAGAGAAAAAGGATGTTGGACTTTCCTGTGGACAGATTATTCAAACTAATATTTCTGTAGTGTCTGTCTGTTGCCTCTAAATAAAGCCGGACCACATTTGGACCAGCTGACTTCAGATTGGTCAAAGAATCAGTCACCGTTAGCAACATGTTTACATGATCTCGGTGACCCCAGCAGGCAGTGCCCCCCAAAACATGCGAACATTAATTGAGTTAATAACCTTAACTAATTATGCAGCCACACCAACCACACATTTGGTCGTTTAAGCTCATTTAACTATTCCAAACTACTACTACTGCTGCTATGGAAGACTTTGTTAAGCTCCATGTTCTAATGAAAACTCTGATCCATAAACAAGGCTGCACAAATGAGACTGGAGTCATTCTCCAGCTTTGCTCTTGGAATAAGCTGTTCTAACTTGAATGCTGCATAAGCTTACTGCAGCACTAATTTAGGAATTAATTCAATTTAGCTTCAAGGCTATGAGGTTAGCAACATTTTGTGTTGTTATTTCTTAAAAGTATTTGTTAAAACATTTATGTAAGAGCCAGTGAATACATGAATCGAAGTTGTGCAAGGACACCGCTCTATTACATCATGCATAAAACAGCTATAAAAAATTCAAAATACCTCCAGATTCATGGGCTGGTAACTGTCTGCACAGTTACAAGCTTTCTTCTGCCAATTATTCTGTGATTTACATGTCTTCGCAGTTCAGAGCAGGCTGCAGCTTGCGATTTTTAGAGCAGTTTATTACAATTAAACTACATCAATATATACTTTTACATTGACTATACCATTAGTAAATGCTTATTCTGTTGCATATGTTTAGTATAAAAGTATGTGTTAGATATTTAAAACCAGTAGACAGGGACTACTAAGAAGACCTTTCATTTTAGGAAATCTTGGTGGTTAGGGTTAACTGAAGGTATATGCTGCTTAAAGGTGCCATAGAATGCATTTGTTCCCTATTTTAGTTGTTCTTTTTTGAATTTGGTTGTGGTGAAATTCCCAGATATGTTTTAAATCCCCATGTTCAAGCCTATTATTTGGCCCTTAAGTATTTAAATGAGGGCACGTGAATAATTTGATATGCTCTGCTTTAATTGGCTGGTGATGGCCTACACACAATCAGCATGTTTTTAGCAATATAACAATTGTTGTAATTTCCTGCAAATGCAAGTCTTAGTGGATAGTGCTGCGATCTTTTCTGTTAGCTGGACTGCCTGAATGGCCTCATCTGGAATGCGGCTAGTTTAGGGTTACCTTGTAGACCATTACCCATACCCACTTTCAGTACTCCTTCCCTGGCCAGTGGTATCATTCAAAGCTGCAGCAATGAGGCCTGGTTCAGTCAAAGCTCTTACAGAACAGTTTGGGTTTTGCAGCCCTCATTTTCTTAAGCCCAATTTGCATTTGAATGAGGACACAGCAGTGGTTGAGGTTGATGGACTGTCACTTCCATGAAGCTTATTTGACTATGACGATATAAGTACAGTTTTCCATTCTAGAGCATATTTGTACTCAAAATAATGTAGTAGTCTTATAGCTCCAGCACAAAATGAATGAAGCAAACTTTGGACCCCAACATGTCTTCATGTGTTCATTCACTTCATCCATCAGCCCAGTCTCCAGAGATGAGCTGACATACTCTCCTGTCAGCGAGGGCTCCCAGAATGTGATGAGGAACAGCCAGGCCCTGGACCAGCTGCTGGATCTCACCGGCCAACCGGCGTATCCTAAAGCTCCTGGTGGGGCAGCACTTGGTGACTGCAACAAAAACCTCATCCAGGGCTTCAGCAGCGCTGCTGCAGACTCAGCACTCATTCAGAGCCTTGCACCTTCCATGGAAAAGCTCAGCATCTAGTGCAACAGGTGAACATTATGGATATGTCTTTTAGCCAAATTAGGAATTACACTATACCACTCCTGATGAATGCATTCAGCTACTTTAAGCACCCATTACTGACGCAGATTACAGATGCACACACAGCTTGTCCAATCCCCTGTCCTTTACATCTGCTAATCTAATGTGTCTTATGAAGCCAAGGGTATGAATAACAATAAGGAAGACCTTAAATGTTAGAACATTGCTATGAGTACTTTATTGCATTAAGGCCATTATAAGAACAGTATTAAGATCAGGTGCTGTTTGTTGTAGGATGATCAATTATGGATCACCAACCTCCAATTTCACATCCTCTGTTGGGGGGTTTAGATCCATCTACCTGATACTGGGCATTGGGCATTGGGACCTTAGTTGTTATGTGCAGCTCCTGCAGAGCTTCCCATTCTATTGCCAGTGTTTTTGAATTGAGATTATTAAAGTTGTGTGCTATTGCAGCTGAAGTCCTGTATCACAATGGGTACACTTTAAAAGGAGGTATAGTGTAGTCTTGCATGTTCAGTAAAAAAATGTACCAGGATAAGTTCAAATAACTACCGTGCATCCATTTCTAATGAACAAAGCAAGCTAGCATTTTCTCAAGCCTTTTTGCCTTTTCAGTATATCATTGTTTCAGGCCTTATTTTGTTGTTTCCTTGGCTTTTAGGACACAGGTGCTTCTGGGCTGCCCTGGTGAGGAATGGTTTGAAGTTGGTGTGTAAAAAAAAAAAAAAAAAGACAGTCTGTTGTGCCTCAATTCCAGCTTTTTCAAGCTTCTCAACAAGAACCCCTCTGCACCCTGGAGCCTGAACAATGGAGAACGAGCACTGAATGTTGTATGAATTGTTAATTCAGAAGCACTCCCTTACACATAGAGTAAAGCTTAGCCTTTCCTCCATATTACATTTCAAAATATTTCATTGTAGTAATTGAAAGGAAGGGCACCTGTAATATTGCAATCTTATAGTTCTTTATATTCCTGTATACACTGTAGCGTTTAATGAGTGGTACAAAAAAACACACACAAGGCTTGTAGCAGCTCTTTGGAGTTTTGTGTATTTGCCATGGGAGCACAAACGACCAGCAAAGGTGATTGTGTGTAACTGTGTGTAGAGTGTGTTCAGTGTGATGTGTTGTACCTCTGGGGTTTGCAAACAGTAAATCCAGTATTTCACCACTTTTACTAAGTCAAATCATTGTAGATTACTGTTAAGATGTCAACATAGCCTGCAAAATGAAACTTTCCTCTACAAACAAAAAATATATTGTTCTGGTTACACTATCACACTGAATTATATTGTTAGATTCATTCATGCGTATCAAAGCCAAATTGGGAAATTGGTTGAAAATGGAAAATGAATAAATAAACATTGGTAGAAAAAGGAAAATAACAAAATTGTTGTTTACAAATAAGAAAATAAGAAAGTAATTAAGTACAAATTAAATGATAACAGCTATCAAAAAACAACTTAAAAATAATAATTGGCAAAAAATTGAAGTAATGGATATTCAGGTGAAATAAAGAAAAGATTTGCAAAAAGCAGGAGCATTGTGAAAAAAGGAAAGCAAGAATTTGGCCAAAACCTGCAAATTGCTATTAAGGGAAGCATGAACATTATAGAGCATCACAATAAAGAGAAATGGACAAGAGAAAGAAACTGGTAAAAAAAAAAAGGGAAGAAATAGCAATAGAGATGGTTAAGAAAGAGAGATTTGAGGGTAGATGAAGATGTCAAGTGTTTAGGTGCCTGTTATTTTGTGGAAGTGATGTGCAGTGCATTTGCTGTCCTGCCATGTCCACCAGGACATGTACTCTCTTAAACACCTTCTGAAAAATGCAACCTATGCAGAGCAGACAAACCCCAGTAAGTGTCAATTGTAAACACTATTAACACTTGAATTAAACAGAGTGATGCAGCAGTGCTGAAACTGTACAGTAATTGTGCTGACCGGAAAGCTCCCCATATGCTACGTCATTTAGGTCATATAGCTTATATGCTCATCCTGTAAAATTACTCTGTTTATACTGTCTTGTATATTCAGGGTGTTGGTGAGCTTTGCATGTGAGCTCAGTCATTTTGGTTCCTGGTGTTTTCCTGCGGTTATGTGTTTGCTGGTGGTCTTAATGATGTTTATGATGCTGTCATGTAACACTCCTGATGCACTTGAATGGTTAAGGACCAATAAGGATAACATTCCATGTAAGATTGTCTCTCTCTCTCTCTCTCTCTCTCTCTCTCTCTCTCTCTCTCTCTCGCTCTCTCTCTCTCTCTCCCTCTTTCTCTCTCTCTCTCTCATTCTCTCTCTCTTTCTCTCTCTCTCTCTTTCTCTCTCTCTCTTTCTCTCTCTCTTTCTCTCGCTCTCTCTTTCTCTCGCTCTCTCTCTCACGCTCTCTTTCTCTCTCTCGCTCTCTCTCTCTCTCTCTCGCTCTCTCTCTCTCTCTCTCTCTCTCTCTCTTTAGGCAGGTATGAAAGGTTAAGGGCAAAGGGTTTCCATATCATATCAGAGTTTACAGAAGACATTGATTAAATGATCAAATTCATTGACATTTTCAAACAAGCCAGTTGCTTAATGGTGATACGTGGTGCATGGATCAAATGCTTTGGAGCTGCAGAAACCTGGGATATTACAATGACAATAAAATTATCTAGCCACATCACTTGTTGCTTGGTTCTTCAGTAAAATGATTTCCACATGTTCCAAACAACTGCGTTAATATTTACTTTGATTGATATTAAGACTGTGTTCACACATTTTCTCACCAAGCTGCTGTTGCCTATTTTTCCTTCCACAAAGGGCATTTATGACGATTGACATACAAGAATGTTTAAATTCCAATCTGACTGTTCAGATTGCATTGCACTGCCATGTATGTAGCATTACTAAATATAGCTTCAAAAACATTGTAAACATTAATATACATTATTATTTTTCTTTATTTATATTTTCCAGAGGACTATGATGTTAATGTAGCTCACCTGCAGCTCTGTTAATGTAATGCTAACTGCATGTTTAAGGCACACACTCACACCAAACTCATCAAGATAGTTGTAATTATTAATTAATGGATGAATTAAAGATGTTCAATTATTAACAAAATTAAGATATTTATGTGAGACCAGGCCCATCCGACAACATCAACCGTCACATTATTTTTAGATGTCGTGCAATTCCTGAACCTGATTTGGCAACATAATAAATAGAAAAAGAAACTTCTAATGGGTCCACATTAGTTAAGTACAGGGGAATAGTACAGCACGGCTTCGGTAACTGTGGTCCTGCAGCAGAAAAGCGGCCTCAGTGTCTAATGACACCCCTAGTGCATTCCAATCATCCTAGATTACAGGAAGACTACATATGGAGTAAGGACTTTTTCGTGAGATTTCAAATCATAGGGAGTGAAACCATTCAGTTAGAAGGGAATTTCAAACTGCATAGAGGGTAGTGAGCAATGGTTTATCACTACACCGGATGTGGACTGTAAAGCTCTCCTTTACGGTTGAGGATTATAACAACTGTCACTCAACAAGTGCAATACAACACAATGTAAACACAACATATCCATAAACATGTCCATAAAACAACATGAACATGTATTTCCCTATTACTTTACAACCACCATATGATACACGGCTGCAAGTCATTTGTTTGCTAGCATTTTAGAAAACAAACGAGTGGCCAAATATTGCTGTGAACATCACATCCTCTCTATTAAGAGATGGTGTTGTAGGCCATTCCTTTAGCTTATATCACGTGAGCATTGTATAGAGCAGGGTTTCTCAACCTGTGGGCCAGGGACCACCAGTGGGCCGTGAAGCACTCTCTAGTGGTCTGCAGGCCCATCACTAAAAATCACTAACCACCTTCTTATGGCAGCTGATTCATGTTTGCTGTCCATTCTCATCCTCCTTGATTTGAGTGCAGCATTTGACACTATCAGCCATGCCACCCTCCTCAACAGACTTTCCTCCTTTGGTATCACTCAGACTCCTTTAAACTGGTTTAAATCGTATCTCACCTGCCGCACTCAGTTCATTCAGATCAAAACTTTCACTTCCCAGCCTTCCTCTGTCAATCAGGAGTTCCCCAGGGCTCTGTCTTAGGCCCCCTCCTCTTTATTATTTACCTTCTTCCCCTGGGCAATATCTTTTGCAAACACAACATTGATTTCCACTGTTATGCGGATGACACCCAGCTCTATGTTACCGGTAAACCCGCCTCCAACCTCCCACCGTCCTCTCTTACTGAATGCTTGACTGAAATAAAAACCTGGTTCTCTTCTAAATTGCTCAAATTAAACAGTGATAAAACAGAGGTTCTCCTCATGGTACAAAATCAAAAGTTTTGAAATTGATAACTGCTCCATTTCCCCCTCCCCACAGGTAAAGAGTCTGGGTGTCATTCTTGACAGTACTCTTTCATTTCACAACATTACCCAACTCTAGAACTCCTTACCACCTTACATAAGGAACATAAATTCACTTACACTATTTGAATCTGTGCTCAAAACACATCTGTTTAGAACTGCCTTCTCCAGCTGACTCTGTTATTTTATTTTTATTTTTATATTTTATCCTGTTTGTTTCTTTTCTTATTATTTTAATTTTATTGTCTATTTTACTTCTTATACGGTGTCCTTGAGTGCCAGA
Source organism: Acestrorhynchus altus (assembly GCA_034509495.1). Lineage (NCBI taxonomy): Eukaryota > Metazoa > Chordata > Actinopteri > Characiformes > Acestrorhynchidae > Acestrorhynchus > Acestrorhynchus altus. Next base: position 19,243,786 of record CM067503.1, read on the forward strand.
AAGGTGCCTTTGAAATAAAGCGTATTATTATTATTATTATTATTATTATTATTATTATTATTAATAATAATAACATTAATAATAATAATAATAATAATAATAATAATAATAATAATAATAATAATAATAATAATAATAATTAACAGCGGGCTGGCATTTTAACCACAGAAGCACACACACACACACACACACACATACACACACAAACACAAATATATATTACGTTACATTAATAAAATGGTTTTTAAACCAGGTCACTACTGTTATGATAGTTATGATACTTTACTATGTGATACTACACGATTATTTCTTTTTATGACAAAAATATTTCTATAGATGATTATGGACACAGCACTATAGAGAGAGTTTACTGGTTATCACTACACTTCCTTTTGTAAGGGCAGTTTCTCGTTCAGCGCTGAAGGGATCAGGCAGCGCCCTCCGTTTGGGACACGCCCCTGACTAGTGAGTCGAGGTACATCCGGGTCACAGCTTGTTTACGGTGCGTGTCGGATCAGGAGAATTTAGCTGCGAATGGGGCCGAATAACCTTCTGATCACCACGCACTGTTTTCGCTGCTCCATCGGTCCAGTGAGATGTTAACTCCATGTCCGTTTCACAGGTGATCGCGTAGAAGCTGGTGTTTTGGTGGACGTCTGTTTGCAGCTGCGCGTGTAGTGAAGGAGGTAAGAGGCCCTCTGTCTTCAAGTGCTTCAGGCTCTCCCAGTCAGAGCAAAGCTGCTGAAATACCAGCTGTTCGAGCTGTGCGCCTGAACTAATGTCACTCTTTCATTAAAGACAGCTCAGTTTAGCTTATCTACAACTTCGCCATGACTCGGGATCGTTACTTCACTGCATACATCTATAGATGTGCTGTTATTAACACGTGTAGATCTCAGAGCTTCTCCTTCAACATATAACTCTGTTACTTATTACTCCCTGTATATGATTTAAGTCCTCCATTACTTATTACTCCCCGTATATGACTTAAGTCCTCCATTACTTATTACTCCCTGTATATGACTTAAGTCCTCTCTTATTACTCCCCGTATATGACTTAAGTCCTCTCTTATTACACCCCGTATATGACTTAAGTCCTCTCTTATTACTCCCCGTATATGACTTAAGTAATCTATTACTACTTAAGTAATCCTGTGCTGATCTGTAAAGATTTCTTTTAAGAATGTTCTTTCTTTTCCCGAAAAGTTGTCACTACTTCTACCACACCAAAACAGCTTTTTTTCCTTTGTATAATAAATAGTCTGTTGTTGTTTTTTTAAGGTCACAATGTCGCAGCCACGTACAAGGTCACCTTTATATTCACGGTATGTTGTTTTGGTTAGTCATTTAATCAGTAGTAGTTTCACAGTTTAAATAAAAAAAAAAAAATTTACTATTATTTTATTAAATATTTTATTATTTTATGGAATTAATGGATGGATAGTGGTTGTTAGGAGTTTAATAAACTTCTATTTCTGTAGAAATGCTTCACTGCCTGGGAGACAAGCAGATGGATTCTATGATGAGCGGTATTCATCTGTGCATTCCGAATCGTGGAGAAAACCAGAAAGTGTCAACAAACTGGAAGGTAATTCACATTGGGATAATGGTCCCTCTCAAGGAGAGGAAGAGGTTGACCATTGGGCAAAATTTATTGAGGCTATAGGTCATGCTGGAAGACGGAAACAATCACCCATGTTAAGATACCACACACAGGATGATGTCCAGAGGTCTGAAGAGAAATCATCTCACTCTCCAAGAAGACTGCCTAGGGAGAGGTTATCTTCCCCTGAAGCCTTGCATTATGGTGCTGAAACTCGTCGAAGGATCACATCTCCAGGCCGGAGGAGGAACGAGCATAATGTTGCTCATTTGGACCGGCACCCTTCAAACAGAACACACTGGGATTCAAGAGATTCCAGTCCTAGGCATTTACCAGGAAAGAGACATGGCAGGATGGAACATGGATTTCATAATGAAGAACGTGAAGATGGATATCATGAAAGAAGCTCCTTTTCCGAGAGGTACAAAAGTACATACTTTGCGTGACTCAACTGAAGTAAAGGAAAGGAGTGGAGATTAAATTATGAAAACTTTGTCTAAATATGACTTTTTTTTTGCAAATAAAAAAGACCTAATTTTATTGTTTACAATGGGCACTGTTTTTAAATTTTTTTATTCCCAAATAATTGTTGAATATTTTTTTTTGTTGAACAGATTGTATTTGCTTTTTCAATACAGGTCATTAAAGCCAAATTATAGGGAGCATCACCAACATCCTAAAAGATTTAGAGGTTTGGATCCAGAAGAGGAATATAGTGTCACTCACAGGGGATTCGGTCCACATAATGCTCCTGTTATAGTGGAGCATGATCATGGAATCTCGCACCACAATGCAGTAAGCAGAGATTCACCAAGGAGCCACGATCCATATAGGAACCGAGAACATCCAAAAAACCGAGATCCTCCAAGGAGCCATGATCCACTTAAGAGTCGAGAGCATTTAAGGAGTAGAGATCCTCCAAGATTCAGTGACTTACAAAGGAGCAGAGATCCTCCAAGAATCCATGACTTTGCTAGGAACAGAGATTGTCCAAGAAGCAGTGAACCACCACATGGCAGAGATCACCTGAGGACAAGTGAACCCGTAAGAAGCAGGGAACCATTCAAACATGCGCGGGACCTTGAGCCACGTGCAGAAATCTCACATACTAGATATGGCAGTTCAGGTAACTATCACGTTGAAGAAAAACGATTTCACTCTTCTGTTGAGAGAGGAAATCCTGTACAAGGCAGGTCACAGCACCGGGAGCAATTGAGAATGGATCCGCATGCAAGAGCCCACCATGTACACGGGACAATGGATAAGACCAGTGATGTTGATTTGAGAAGTGACAAAGGTAACCGGACAAGAGCTTCTCACCGTTCATGGGAGAAAGGAGCCCAACCAGGAGGGAATCATGGTGTATTGGATCAAGGAAAGGGTTTGAAAGGAATCGCACAACACAGGAAGCCAAACATCAGTGCTGCTCCTGCAACTCGAATGGATTTTATTGAGCATGAAACTCTCAGGATAAAAGTGGACATGAGTCGTCCCGTTGGCCATAACAGGTATAGTATCATTGCAGTCATTTTGGGTATGGTTGAAAGTTCATGCCTCTTTTTCCAAATATATAATCTGATGGTACAGTTTGAAGACCACGGAAATATTGTCTAAAGTTGGACCACAGCATTTTCTGGATTTGAACCTTCTGGATTTGATGGGAAGCTACATCAATGTTATGCTTTTTCCTGAGCATTTCTTTTGGATGTCTGAAGTCTTGGACACATCACATCAAAATCTGTAAAACATCACATGATTTTGATAGGTTCAGTCTCATCGGATGTCATCAGATACGTTTCTAAAGTTTGTTTAATGTCATTGTTGTACAACGGTGCCCTTTGTTGCGCAAAGGTATAAACCTGGAGCTGGATTCTTTAAACACACTCAAGCTGACAAAAGGGAGCATTAAACCATTTTGGCTGAGAGAGCAGTGCTATTCTTTGAACAACGTAAGAATTTAGACTCTTCCACCAGGGCGATGGACGGAACAGCATTTGATCCTGATTCTTTCTTGAAAACAAGACATTTTAGAAGGAGGTCCAGAACATTTGTCACAGATTTTCTTTACTGAAGACATTAAAACACCCCTTCAGGTTAAAAGTTTATCAACAAAATGTGCAATTTACCATCACCATAGACAAGAAACCCTTTCGGCAATAAAGGACATCTTCACTCCGATCAGTTCTGCATCACTGATCATGTTTGTTTTCAGTTACTGGACCCAAAGCAAATGTCAAACCCCACATGACTGTATCTAGCAGTACTGCTCCTGCCAGGAAAATGTGCTATCTTTGGGTTTAAACCCCCATTACCTCAGCTTACCAAACTGAAGACATTCCAGGGGATCCAGTGAAGGAAAAACCCTGGAAATAAAAACCTGGAATTTCAAATTCACCTGTAAGCCAAGGCCTCAGATACCCTGTGCTTGTGGATTTGGTTCAGTAGGAGTAAAGCTTTGACTGAAATCTGTAAAACAAATCTTGGAATCTTGGAAGAGGTGAAATGCTGGGAAATTCAGGTTGTGTGAAGATACAGGAGCCTCGAGGATGTAGCACAGTGTCTGTGATGGTAAAAGATTTCTGGATGTGAAGCCCATATGTGCACTCTGAGATGAAGAAAGAAATCCTTCATGTGGGACATTCATAAATATTAGGATGAACCTAAAGCCAGACTGTTTCTCACAAATCATTTTGTCAAATCCACCAAGAGGACGAATGACAGTAAGACAATGGGACAATGAAGGTAAATCAGATTGATGACAAATGGTTTGGCTTTGAAGATCAACTGCCTTATAAGGACACTGAAGATGTTGCATCCACCAAAGTACCAGAGTTTCTTCTGTAAGGCTTTTATTTTGAAATTGTCAAGAATAAGTGAGACAAATCCTGGATTTTTTTTAAAAGAAAGGGGAAACAATTTTTCACTCCAACCAGGTCTGTTTAGATGTCCTTGTATATATGAGTATGGACTTCTGAAGAAATCCAAGGTGAAGTAGCACTGAGAACAATCTAGAATGAAACCACATGCAAGAGACCAACTTGGATAAGATATAAAAGCACAGTGGATTTTGTCCAGTGTTGTGGATTCGAGAAATGATGAGGGGAAACCTTGCAAGAGTTTCCAGACGTGCACTGGAATAGCTCCAAGTACTGTTACATCAACAGCCATGTTTTTGGCGGAAGTGTTTATCCAGGACATCATTTGGCATTGTTGATGTAGAAACAACTGGTGGACAGCCTTTTGAGACAAAGGGAGTTCTTGGTTTCTCAAGAATAGTACTCTAAAGGACAAGAACAACAAGAATGTCTTCTGAACACTGCATTGAAACATTTGAAATGTGAATATGGAAGGTTCATTTGAGAGAATTGAGGTCAGGGATTTTTCCATCTTTGGAAGTGCCCAATTGCTCCGTGTTTGTGGCCATTTGGTTGAAAATATACTCATTGAAGGACTTTGTGGATAAGACCTTATGCAGTGCATTACACATTTTATATTCATGTCATGCATCAGGAGCTGTCAAGAGATTTGGACTGTGCCTATCAATTACCATCTTGATCTGAAGGCGGTAAGAATGGAAGTAAACAAGTCTCACCACTAAAACGCACCAGTTATTTTGAATGGTGGAAATGAAGATGGGATGGAACAGGACTAGTAAGGGAACCTGAATATGAACAAAGAAACCACGAAAAAGAAAGACAAGAGGCCACAAATATTTCCATGGATTTTGGAATATCTACTGAGCAAGCTGGGGATATCATGATGTGAAAGGATGCCCAGAAGCATTTACCGTGAATTTTGAGAGATCTGCTGAGCAAGCTGGATATCATGATGTGAAAGGAGCCCCACAAGCATTTCCATGGATTTTGGGATGTCTATCGAACAAACTGGGTATCACGATATCTGATATAAGTGGTGTGTGGCAGCTGATTGATGTGGATCAGTGTTTTTGATGGTATCTTCTCATACACAGATCCCAGGCAGGGAAAAGGACATTCAAATTCCAGTGGAGCCTAAAACACCTTTTTGTCCCAAGTCTTTTTGGAAGTGTGAAATTTCTGTGAGCCCCATCAATGCGATCCTTTTGAAGTTTGTCTGGAGAAGACCAGATACTGGCCAAGCTTTTCAGAACAAGCAGGTTTATACAGAAGCTTGAGTTGTTCACTCCACTGATGTCTTCCAAAAGACATTCTGCTCCATGTTTCTGGTTGACAGTGAAGATTCTGAACTGGAAAAGAAGATTGTCGAAGATGTATAATAAAAGGTCTGAAATGGAGAGTAGAATAGAGGCATGAACCTTCACCACCCATTTATGATTCAACAAACAAAAACAGCAAAGTTTTAGGGCAGCTTAGCCTAAAGTTGTTGGATGTAAAATCACTTACAGTCTCAGAATAAATTTAGATGCTCCAAGTTATTTAGGAGAAGCTGTTCTGCACTCACTACCGTTTGAGTTTTAGGTCAGTCACAAAGTGATAAACTAACACCCAACACCTTTAATTTCTCTTGAATGGTTTAGGTTACAGTACTGCAAGTACTGGTTTTAATAAGTGTGAGCAGCTATTGTATTGCTGAAAATTCTGAAATGGATTTGGGATTTCGAAGACATTTTCATAATTCAAACCAAAAAAAATTCTATGTGAAATTCAGTAACTGTTATTTAGTACAGAACTTTGCTTACTTTATGTCTGGGAAGTTGAACCGTCCTCTCACCAGCCGAGGAAGAAAGGTTGGAAGTTTATTTGTGGTAAAACTGAAAAAGGTTAGTAGTTTTGTTTCGGCCTGTTGGTTTCAGCTGAACGTTTTATTTGACTGTTGTAATGCATTCCTCGCTTTCTACAGCAACTTAGGCTATTCTGCAGAAAGGCAGCTATCACTCGACTTGGTCAATGTTGGCAGACAACGCCTTGACTTTTTGCCCATGCTGGAGCATTCCGGGACCTACACAGAATCAGCAATGCATTCAGGGACGTTCGCCCAAGAAATCATCACTCTGGTGCATCATGTCAAAGGTCAGAGGTTTATAGTTTATAGAGGTGTATAGTTGCTGTTCAAAAATGTCTTTTTCCCCCATCAGCAGTCCTAACCTTCCTGACACAAGGGGCAAAAGATGTCCAAAGTTTCTTTCAGTTAAACCATGTTTCATTAACTTGCATTGCAGCATAGGGTTTTGTTCTGTTCTTCCTTCAAGTTACATTTTTTAAAATAAATATTAATATTTTAAAAATATTAACTTTTTTTTTTTTTTATCAGAAACATATTTCCAGGGTCAAGGTATTACTCTTAATGAACGTTTCTCAAGTGAGCAGCATTATTCCCTTGTGGATGAGGAAGAACTGGAAGATATCAAGCTGGAGGAAATGGAGCCAGTTATCAATAGGTACATTTGTATGTGTGTCTTATCTCTTTTTTTTATTATTTTTTTTAAAATATTTTATTTAAAATATATATTTTATATATATTTTATATTTTTATATATATATAAAAAAAACGGCACTTTTATATGTGGATAAAGTCTTTATACAACATAGTAACAGGAAGGTGATTAGTTAAGTGATGCGTTTTCTTGTTCATGCCTCCTTTGCAGACCCCTTGACGGCTCATCAGGCACTCAGATTTTCTGCAACATAGGGTCTTGGCAGGTAAATCAGACAAGATTTATTATTCTGATGTGGATGAATACATGGTACAGCTTTGTTTAATATGACGATGCCTCTCTCAGCCACACAAAAGACACGTCCCTGCTCCTGGTGATCTAAGGCATGACCTGGAGAGGAGAAGACAGCAGAGGCTGCAAGGAGTGAAAATCACTATTACTGGAGGGAGTTTTTCTCAGAGGGCATCTCCAAGGTAGGAATGCATTCAGTTGTGTTTTACAGCCTTTGTGAATGATTTTTATTAACACTTGGTAGTGTTTTGGCAAACTGCAGTATGTTCTTCCCACAGCCAGGAAAGTGAGTCATTGTATGTAGATGAGGACATTCCTGGGGCAGAAGACATGGGCTGGTCTGAGCAGATACCTCAGCAATCGGAGCAGTGGGTAAGTGCCTTGCCTCATCTTTTTGGTCATGTTTTATTTGTGTGTTTATTCATATTTTCATACTTCGAATGCAATTTGAATGTTTATGATCTCTTCCATACTGCAGGATGGCTCTTTTCAAGAAATGCCTGGGTCGAGTGGCAGTGGCAGGCAAAATGTCAATCACTTTCAGAACACTCGTTCTCAGCCACGTAGAAGACGGAATCCAAATGGTAAATCATTTATATTTGATTTAAAAATAGTCTTTTTTTTGAAGATTTTTTGAGGAATTTTTAGTGCTAGATAAGCAGCCATTTCTAATTTTGGGTTACAAAGTGCAAGTGTGCCTGTGCATATTAATTCAATTACTGCTCAGTTTGCTAATGTTTTAAAAGTTGCTGATTTATGCAGTACATTTATGTCTGAAGAGACAATGCACAAAACAGAAGACATGCACAATGTTATATTACCAAGTTAACCTGTAAAGGTTAATGTGGTGTCCAGCCCCACCCTCAATGGGTATCCAAGATCTACTGGTTCCTTACAGATGATCAGCACTGGTCACTAAAAATGTGCTGATCTTCAATGGGGTGGCTGTTAGGGGTGTAACTATAATATATAGCACTGCATCTACTGAAAAATATATTAAATTGAGAGACCAGTGTATTGAAATGAATCGGTGTGAATCTTGGGTCATTGTTACATCCCTTCTACTTATTTTAAGCCAGCAGGTCTGTGTGTACCTTTCTTCAGAAAAATGAAATCATGAAACCAAACTTAACTGATAAGCTCAGAAGTGATCTATTTTGTTGTTTTGTAGTCAGTGTTGTTGATTAGTTGTTACTTTTTTAGTCATTTTAGTGGTTAATTTTTAACGACACATACCATTGTTTATTATGCGACGGTTCTCACAGCAGTGCTCCAAAATTAAGTAGAACGCCTTCCTCCAACAGTATGATAAAAGCTAGACAACCTGCCTTTGAGAAGAAATAATGAGCAGGTGTCCCAGTACAGTGTGTATTGGGAACAGCCTAGGTGTTGGAAGGATGTGGTCCATAACTCAATTAATATTTTCGACATTTCTTACAGGTCCCAGCTGGTGAAGTATGAAAAAGGAGTATTTAGGTTCCAACTCTTTGACTGCTTAAATGGAACTGCTGCTGCACAATGGCTGCTCTTTCTGCTCTTTAATTACCACCTTTCCCATTGCTAATTTTAAATTTTCAATTCCCTTATCAGTCAAACATTTTTTCCCCAGCATGTATTATTTAACATCACAGTACAATTCAGCAATTTTGTTTGGAAGTTTTACTTGGATGCAGCACCTACATGCACCTAAATGGACATTTTACCAGTGTAATCATTTACCATTTGGGTCAAGGACTATTGCTGTGTCCCATTTGTGTACTAATTACTAATACTAACTTGTTTTTGAGTACAAAGTATATAATAGGTAAAATGGACAACGTTTGTTCAGTCAAAACTTCACAATGCATACTCAGAACTGGTCATTTGTTTTAGTGTGGTTATGATGGACACTATGCAGCTGCTGCGGAGTCAGGAGAATATTCATTGACATTGATATAGCAATGCTTCACCACTTCCTTTAGTAAGAAAAGGGTTAGTACATATTTTTTGTGCTACTTTGCCAAACCTGGGCTATAAGATTAGTATATAGTCCATAACATTTTATAGTATTAGTGTAGTACACACTTGGGATGCATCACTGTGCTGTACAGGATGTTTTCACTTCCTGTTCCCACCTGTGTTGAGAATTGTCATGCGTTGCACATCTGCATTACTGTTGCCCCAAACCTTTGTAAGATTGGAACCAGCCAAGAGAACTCTCCCCTTTCTATGTAGTACATAATTAAGTTGCTTTGGATGTACTAAGATCCTGATAATTTCTTGAGCATATGTCATTTATATCAAAGTGTTTTCTATCTTGAATTTCTTTTCGTGCCTTTTTGTTCATTAGTATCACTTGTCTTTCTTTTTATAAAGAACTTGGTTTAGAGAGTTGCTTTGTTTATTTGAGAATCCTGTACTGTGCATACATTTTCAAATAAAATAAAAGTGCATTCAAATAAAGTTGTCATGGATGGCAGTGTAGTTTATTTTAAACCAAATTGAATTAGGTAAACACACACACACACACACACATATATATATATATATATATATATATATATATATATATATATATATATATATATATATATATATATATATATAGACAGATATATATATATTCACTTAGTTCATGTTTGTAACTTACAATGACATACCTGTAGAATACATGTTTATGATTTCTACATAAGCATAGAAAAGCATTACTATAAAAGCTGGATATAATCATGTTCTAGTAGTTGTGGTCAAGTTGGAACATTTACAGATCAAGTCTTACTAAACCAGCCAAGAGGCTTTAAAATGTTCATTCTAATCTGGGAGAAGCCATGATTAGCATTTAACCTGCTTGCTATTCTAAATTTATTAGATGTGCTCGACTGTAGCTTGTTTACTTTATTAAAAGATTTGACAGCAGGAAAAGATTATAGTGTGGTTTATAGATTATAGTTTACACACTATAATTACAAGTGCTTTGAAGCAGAGGCAGTGCTCTCACTGGGGATGATAAAGGCATTGAAATGAGCCTGTTTGAAATTTCAAGTTATAAGCACAAGGAGCTTGTTTAGGAGGTTGTTTATTTCCTGTTAATAATCTGTGTCTACGTGTGATTTTTAATGTTGGTTACTCACAATAATACTTAAGTATTACATAAAATATAAAGTATTACTTTAACAAATTCATTGAAATTCAACCAGTGCATATTTTAGTGAATACATTTTTACCAGATGTGTGTATGTTTTTCTACTAAAGTGATTTTTGGTCCATATGTTATGTTGGTGGGTCACATTATTTATTACATAAAAAATCTTTGACATTCAACTGATGCATATTTTACCAAAATAAGAGCTGTAGCATGTTTATCAGCTCTGTCTACAATAGATGATTTCTTTTTATCAGTAGATGATACTGATGTCACAGTAGCAACTGATTATTGATTCATGCCTAATGTGCTAAAAATATCCATGTTTCAAACCTGAGGATGTTTTTAATGCTGGCCCTAAATTTTCACTTCATCTCTGTTCTCCAAGAATTTATTATTTACACCAACAGCCTTTTCCATTTTCGACAGCTGCTATCACGATTCAGGCTATTTTTTATGTTCAGTGCTATATCACAAAATATAGTGCTTGTAGTTTGTTGCCTGTTGTGCCACAATTTAGAAAATGCAATTGATGGTTGTTGCATCAGAAGGGACAAAAATTGAAATCTGCTGAATATCCAGTATCAACCTAATTTTTACTGAGGGTGATACAGCGTGTGACTGAAGGAGCTGCCCAGTGCTGCCAGAGTCTCATGCATGTAACTTGTAAACAGGCTGTGTACTTAGAGGGAAGCTCAAAGTGACATTGTTTTACTGTACTGGAACAAAAGCAGACAATTATCACAAAACGTGCAGGTTATTTTTGAGTTAATGGAGTGCAACTGATGCAGCATATTTTGTGTATGTGTATTGAATACTGACAAGAGCATGATTAACCTAATTAGAAAGAACATAGAAAATATCTGGGGCATTGATCCATCTCTCATCTCTGAAGTGAATTTAAATATTTATATTTAAATGTTAATATTAATGTATCTGTTGCAAAATATGTTTGGTGTTTGTGACTCAGCATTTATCTGATCTGATGCAGTATATTTGTTTTTCACTAATCATGCAATGCTTTGCGTCTTTGTCCCCCACCCATCCTCATCTCCACCTCTTCATGAAATGGTATTAAGTATGCATCTGAAATGTGTTACATCACGAGTCAACAGTGATTGTATAGGTCTCACAGTCTTTCCTTGCCAAGAAACATATCCATATTTTGAAAATGACCCCTATGCACAATATTATGGTACATTTTTTATTAATTTCACATACCAGAAATGAAGCAAAAATAGCTTTAACATCTTGACACAAGTGAAGTACTTTGTTAAATAAACCTGAGGAATCCAAGGAAGCAGTTTCCTCATTGAACATACAAAAAGAAGTAGAAAATCAGGCTGTAGGTCCATGGGTGGCCTGTAAAGTGCACTGTAATTCATATCTGGCCACTTTGATGAGAAAATCTGCAGCAAGTAATACATTGTCATAATACCAACTGCTCTCCAAACTGCAGAATCTTTGTGTAAAGGCACATAAAGGGCATAAAGAGTTTCAGTTCATGTTGTCCATTTTGTAGTCTGAAGACTTTTAAGTTCACTACCATTGGATCAGAGGTGCTTCATAACCTGGTTTCTCTTGTCACAGAGAAGACATTCCTTGGATATTTTGCAGTTTGTTATGTACATGGTGAGAACTTATAGACGGGATTCATCACAGGGCAATGGCTTGAAGGTTATTTCAATATTTTCCTCCATAATGGTGTCATATTTGCACATCAGTGGCCTGGGGAAGACAGGTTAAGATTAAGATTAAGGATGTGTTCATGATATCCCATGCTCCGAAACACGGTTCGGTGTTATCTGTAATATCAATCTCATTAATGGCAACTATGGTAATCCCTGTTTCATCATTAATCTGTCTTTAAGGTGCTTGAGGAATGCAGTTAGAACAAAGCATCTGCCAAAGCTTACCTGTCAGGCTGGTCAAGCGGGGTTATGCGAATACGGATAAGGCGAAGCTTGTAACGAGGTCCAATCACGTTCCCCGTGACGATTCGCAAGGATATCTTCTGAACTGGATACAAATCCTCATCAAACTGGGCCAGCATTCGTGTGGCAGTGTACTGCTCAAACCGCATCAGCTTACTGAGCAACAACAGACAGGTAGCATACTGTATTAATGGTCTATGCACTTTTTTTTAATGTAGGAAACAGCATAAACTGATTAATTTGGGAAAACAACATGTATGTAGGGATTATTTTAAAAATAAATCCAGATCATGAGAAATAATTTTTGAATAACATGGAAAAACAGAAAATGAAATAAGCTCAATCCATGGGCCTGTAAATATTTCAGGAAGTGTTTGTCAGGTTGAACTACTTACTGGTCAATCCTGGTCTCTGTTATATTTTTCCCACTGTGCAGTCGAAGAATGACCACCCCCCATCGCAAGTACTGATTCCATGTTACGATGTCAACTCTGTAACTTGTCTCTATCACAATAAGAATTCAAACATGTTCAAATAAACCACTTATTTAAGAAAATGGGGTTTGGTTAAACAGAGCAGCCTAGCAGTTTATTACAATGTTGGTTACTCACTCTTGTATGGGGGATCTGCTGTTGTGGAGAAATATGCTCTTGTTTGTCCCAGTTTCAAGAGCGTGTCCTTCCACGGACCCAGATCATAGCCTGTTGACAGATCACACAGATGTCAACTTCTTGAACTACATTAATTATTTTCAAAGCTCTTACGAATCAAGGCCACAAAATGTTCTTTGAGTGATAGACCAGAACCCTGGGTTTGGAGCACCACTGCCCTGCAGGCTTCAGAGTTTCACCTAATTCCAATGCAGCTAATCCTGGGTGTGTTTCAGCTGGAATACACTAACACAAGCAGAGCAGTGGTACATCAGGACCAGGATTTAGAATCACTGCCATTGACCTGTGGTTCTCAGTCTTTCCCACCTCACAGCCCACATGTTTATAACTAGAAAGCGAAACGGCCCAAAAGAAAAAAACTCAACTTTTAATATATATTTGTTTTTGCCTTTTATTTGTCTGACAATTATTTTGGGCCTAAAATAGCTTAAAATAGCATCTTCATGAAAACATCTGTCCCAAACGTGGCTTACAGAAGCAAGCAGGAAAGATGCATCACTTAAATCAGACATACCTAGTAACCAAAATGTGCACTTTTTAAATTCTGTCTAAAAACTGTCTCTATGTCTGACATGATTGAGCAGCCAACTATGGACTACTGCCCCACACTGAGGATGGGCCTGAGGACCACTAGAGAGTGCTTCACGACCCACTAGTGGTCCCAATCCCACATGTTCAGGAATCCTTCCATAGGCAAACCACATTTGCTTCCTCACGTTTAGTAGAAATATGTAAGAACATTTTAAAGGCTTAATAAACCTTCTCATGATTAAATGTTTAAATGATCTCCATATTCACATGGAACCCAAATATTTTTAAGAGTAAATGGAATTTTAGTTGTGGTGTTGTGTTGTGTTGGTGTTTTCATTACCTAAGACAGGGCAGGAAGCTGGCTTAAAGGCTTCGCATTGTAGACACTGGCCATTGAGGAAGTCACTGTATGAGGAGCAGGGGTAAGCGGTGATGTTACAGGTGTGGTTCAGAGCACAGAGGTAGAGGAAAACAGAGCGCTGGTGATCGCAAACAAAGTAGGATTTGCCTGTGGAACATAAAGTAGAATGTGAGATTTCTAGCAGGAGAAATGTCTCATTTCCAGACATTGAGCAGTTCTAGGTGCAACACGACTGTATGTATGTAGACACGAAAATGGTTAATCCTACAAAGTGTTTAGCAGCACAGGTAACCTGTACCTTTGATGGGTGTGGCACTCTAGCTGTAATATTTGTTGCATTCATTTGAACTGACCTGAGAAGATGGTCTTGGGGCAGCCTGGCTGGTCTAGTCCACCGTTAGCATAGAAGTCAATATGTCCATGAGTTCCTTTGAGTCCAAAGGCTGTCAAAACACATGCATCAGAAACATGAATGAATTCATGATGTTTGGCCATGGTCATCCTGTATACCTTCTTGTAGTTTAAAGATTTGGTTGCTTACAGTTCATGTCTGTGTGCAAGACATCTACAAACTGGGCATCTGTTGGATCCAGGCGTTCATCAGCAGGCACACCTGCAAACATTGGTCCTGCTGGGTCCAGACCTGAAGATGTTCCATAAAGAATAGTAACTCCACTATCCTATTTGGGTAGATGATTTAACTTATTTAAAGGTGTTTTAAAAGCTTACTCACCAGTAATCCGGCCCACTTTGCCTCCGAGCATTGCTCCTATGAATCCAGCAACATGTGCCCCCAGGCTGACCCCTATCAGGTGGATTGAGTCAAGAGATGCTCCCTTGTCCTGAAAAAAATACAGCATTAGCTTTTCATTTCCAAACCAGGTACCAACACCCCTCTTCAAAGTTCATGCATTAACTTAAACAAAAATTAAAGTAACGAATCCACCAGCATGACAATGTATTTAATAATCAGGGTGCATGATCAGAACCTAATGTTCTGTAAAGGTACTTAACTCACCCTCATCCTTTCAATGAAGCCTGTGATGTTGATAGCAGTGCGGCGAGTGTTGGTCACAGCAGTGAAGTAGTTGAGGTTGGCAGCACCCCGGTTCCAGTCGACCACTAGGATGTTCATGTCGGCCTGTGCGGCCAGCAGCCGTATAATATGGTTGATCCAAATGGGTGGAGCACCAGTGGGCCGGTAGCCGTGTATGACGAAGGTGGTGGGTCTATTCACATCAAACAGGGGCTCCTTGGTAAAGTTGTGGTGGGGCAGCTCTTGGCCACAATCCAGGTTGGCACGAGTGTAAAGCAGTAGGCGCACATAAAGGTTGGTTCCGATGAATGTCTCATGGAAGTTCAGGTCAGAAAAGTTGTCACACTCCTTTTCTTGCCCTGGTGAGAGTGAACATTTGCTCAAATGTTTGAATTTAGTGCTTTTATAAGATAAAACAATCCTTTATTAGTCCTGCAGTGGGGAAATTCACAATGTTGCAGCAGCAAAGGCATAGCAAGGCACGTGGGGAGATGGAAGATGTATTGCACAATATGTTGTAGTGGAAAATAGTGTGTGGAGTTAAGTGTGTGTGTCTGTGGTCTGCTGTGATCCGTGCTGATTGTACAGTCCAACAGCAGCAGGGAGGAAGACCTGCTATACCACTCCTTCACACACTTAGGGTGGAGCAGCGTGTCACTGAAGGAGCTGCCCAGTACTGTCAGAGTCTCATGCATGGACTTGGAGTTCTGCAGCATGAATGTCAGCTTGGCTAACATCCTTCTGTCTCCCACCACCTGCACTGGGTCTAAGGGGCTTCTCAGGACATATGTGTATTTATGCATGTGATAAAGATGTTTTATAAATTTCTGTTTTTTATTTTGTTATAGTTTGACATACTTGAAGAGCATAGAGTTTTAGCTAAAAGCTTTTGTAAGATTATTTCCTTTCTCTAGTTAGCTAAAATTAACATTACCTTGGGTTCACATCACACTTGTACCCTTGCTCACTCTCTGTACCTGCCTTTCTGTCCTTACGTTTCCATTCAAATCAGGATCAATATACAATCATTATATGTGAGGATTTCAACCTGTGGGACATGGGCCCCCCAGTGGGCTACAGTGGTAAATCCTTCCATTATATATATATATATATTATGTAATTAATATCACCAACTGTATCTCTGACAAAAACCTGCGACAAGCAATAATAATAATAATAATAATAATAATAATAATAATAATAATAATAACAATAATAATAATAATAATAATAAGCATAGCAATGAGTACCTGGCACTAGACAGGCACATACTACAAACTACATACATACTACTCTGTGACCTCTGTAAACACAGATATTAGTGTTTCATGTCTGCTGTTGTTCAAAAACAATATCCAAAAAACTTTGAAATAATTTTTTTCCTGGAACAGAGAACAAACTACAAATATAGTTTGTAAAAATTCATAGTCTTTCCATTTTGCCAAATATACTGACCAAAAATGCCAGAACTGCACCAGGGGATCATTTTAAAAGTATGCATACTATTAAAATGTATGAAAAAAAGACACGTCTAATAATCATATAACATCATATTATAAAAAAGGTTGGGAATCCCTGATGTAGTTCTTTCTGTCAGATGTTTTGGAGGGTTAGATCTAGTAGGTAGTAGAGTTCCTCAGATAGTGGGGTGAAAATGCTAATTAGATGAAGCTATAACTTGAAACTTTAACTTTGAGAAGTGCAACTTGCCCATGTTTTCTGTTTTTGAGATTTGTGTAACTGATGATGACTTTAATGATCATAGTTTATATATAACAATGTTAATGACAAAGACCGGACACTGTAATTTCTGATCCCTTTTAATCCACACAACGTCATGGGTTTAACTGCATTCATCTAAGAAGCACACATTGCTCTGTTTATCCTTCTCTCTTCTACTCGATTGTTCTCATTGTTTTCCCAGTTTAGTCAACCGATCCACAGTGAAGTTAGCTGTGGCTTTGGCCCAGTTTCAGCTCATCAATAGCACTTCTCCCTGCTTGCTGACAAGCATCTAATTTTTTCTTCTTACACCATCCTAATGCGGAAAAACTGCACTCGTGTCAGGTCTGATTAGATTTTAATCCAAATCTTAACAATGTTTTGGAGAGAAAGAGTCATGCTGGGATGTCCGGCAGTGTTCTGCAAACTGCAGGCTTTAGAGGCGATCTGTGCTCTGTAATTAGCCTGCGCGTATGAGGCACAATTGGATCACAGTGCTATAAAAGAAGCAGCTCATCCCACTTCTTCACATGTTCCACTATTGGTCTTTGCCTGCCCCTCCCGCCTGACCCCATGCTCTGCAGAGCAGCCTAGGGCAATTACTGTGGTTCAGTCAGGTGCTGTGGGCGTAAAGGAGGAACAATATATTCAACACCAATCCCCTTCCCCAGTGTGCTCTTCCTGTCCGAGCACCTGACCCCGACCTCTCTGGCCCTGCCTCATTAAAACTGCTTTCTGTCAGTGGTCCTGGCCTCAGAGATACTCAGCAAAAGATCACAGCTCATATTTGTGCACCAGAAGCAGGGCAGATATTGTAGATTTATGAATGCAGACAATAACTTTTAGTTGTTCATGCTTTTATAAAGCTTCCTTATAAAAAACACAACATTGTTATTCACTTAACATTATTATATCATTATTATAACATCACATGGTTCAAATTTTGCCCTTGTCTCACAACCAAGCAAGACGTACGCTTCCTTCATTTTTCTAACAATTCCATTTAAAAAATGACTAAGAATGAATCCCAAATTTCACAGAGAAGGCATTTCAACAGCTACATTCAGATGCACACTTGAATGCACTCGGATGTTGTCTCTTACCTTGGCAAAGCGTGAAGAAACCCACAAGACCCAGAAGTTTCCAGAGATCCATTCTAACCACAGTATGAGTCCAAATGAGATGGAGAAAGAAGGAGCAGAAAGAGTGCACACTTCAAAGAGCCGACACTGTGGATGTGACAACCAGAGGAGCACTTGTAGTAAAGCAGAGACAAGGGGAGGGGACTGTGGATGAAGTTGATTGGAGGAGATGAGAGCATGCTTAGTCCGTGGGTGGATAGTAACGTGGTAAGTCAGTAGGCCAGTTAAGGGATTCTTCTAGAAATGTACAGAAAAAAAACAGATCATGTATGTATATGCAAAAAAAAAAAAAAAAAAGAAAAAAGAGACGAGTTCAAATGAATCTGTTCAATTGCTATTGTAAACTATCAATATCCTTTAAGTGCCCATGTCTTTCCTCCAGTCTCCCTATCTATATCTTTTCCTGCACAGGTACCTTCTAGTTTGTTCAGCTGCCTTCTCTCCCACATTTTAGTCTTTGATTAAGAGGGGTTACGTCTCCATAACTAGTGGGAGGGGTCACATTAGAAGAGCTATACATAGCAACCATGAACTACCGGTTTCCAAAGTATGGCCTGTCATGTTTGTGTACATATACATCTTCAATTTTTGGGCTCCTAAAAAAAGACAGTTTCCCACAACTGAGCTGAACTTCAGAAGCTGTGAGAGATGTTTTGCACCGGACCATGAACGGCCTCTTGATATATATCACTTATTGTGTCACCAGGCTGACTATTAAAACCTTGCATGATATTCATGCAACAGTGCTAGTGTAGATGGCAATGTTAGTTCTAATGTGACCACATAAACCTCTGCCGTATTCAATCCAAACACTATGCATCCAGCTCAGTTATAGGTCGTTTTCTGCATAACAGCTGACCTATTTTTGGCCTGAAATCATTGGTCATATTGGAGATCACCTGCAATTTTCAAATGTTATCGGAAGTAGTGCAATCACAAGAAATGTAATCTTTTATCGTTATCAGTGCCATCCTGATACATGATTATAACAATTTAATAGTTTTAAAAATAGTTTAATATGTATTTTTGGAGGGCCCTAGTATCATATGAATTATAGAGATTCACTCTACTTTTTGTTGCTGTTCAAGGGGCACTGTGGTCCAGTTAATGTAAGCTTTCTTCATATTAGCCCTGAAGACAGAGCCACATATAGGCCATGTCCAATTGAATTCCTCAGCTGACAAAAGTAGTTTTCCATAAACTGTCTAATGTGTGCACACCATGATTAACTAAATGTCAATTTGGAAGGACTTGCTCAGTGTTCTTGCACTGCAGATGTAGCCCTTAATGGCTTTACTAACTTTAAACCAGAGATCACATGTCAATTACTGTAAATCCTCTCCACTGTCCTCCAATAACCACATCAAATAAAGGCGATCCAATTAATGAGGCTCACGCATCACAGGTCATTGAGCCCATATTTCCCCTTACAGGTCACCAGGTTAATAGCTGCAATGACTGAGTGTGCAGAACCTCTAAGTTTGATATGATATACCCACACTCATAGAATCATCTATAATAACCATTTTTACAAATATTACCATATGTACACTAAATATGCACCTGATTATTAATTCACTCAATACAGTTATGTATGTTCATATCACTAATTCCTATTCTAAATTGTCAGGTCCAAAACATCATATAAGAAACCAAAAGACAAGCTTTCTCTATACAGAAATTGAGCAGATATATTTAGAAAAAATATATATATTACTGTCCTGTTACGAGTGTATATTTTGTTGTATATTGTTAATGTTCTAAATTTCCATTCGTTAACTCTGATGGATCTGTACCTACTCCCTAGTTCAGTGATGACCAGTCTGCTCCACCCTGCCCTCATTCACCCTCCAGTGTACTGTACACACTATGAAGGTGTGTATGTCTATGTGTTTATGAAGAAGAAATAAAGATCCAATGTGAATGTTTAAAATATAGTAAAATGACACAAGGATTTCATGGGCTGTGCTAATTTTTCCACATTGTATTTTTCACATCATATATCACCATTCAGCAAAAATATATTGCTATGATTTTTTTTGTCCATATCACCCAGCCCTACTTGGTATTAACTATTCTTTTACACAGTCACTAAGCATTTTCAGTTCATTTTGCCATGACAAGGTTTGCTCAAACAAGCCATAAGCAGACATTGTTAAATGTACTGAGGTTCACAGAATGTTATTTATTTACACGTACTTACATTGCTTCACCTGTAGTGATATTTATCAAGCATTTAACCATATAATGTATTGCGTACTAGTTTATTTAAAAATGTGCTCTGATTAAGATCATTTTGTTCTACTTCTTTATTCACTTCTTTATGAACGTGCTGATGACGTCCATAGGAATGGGAAAGACCACTGTGGAGTTCCTCTCTGTGGCAATTTCAGCCAGAGTCTGCAGGTAGCGCAGCTGCAGAGCAGCAGGAGACTCGGACATTACATGGGCCGCTTCTTTCAGAGCACAAGACGCTTTCATCTCTCCCTCAGCTGCTATCACCTGTATGATGAGACACACACATGTAAATGAGAAACACATTTATTTACTCTTGGTATGAATGAGTTGACCCATGATGACCCATTTCATGCCAGACAACCTGTGGCATAAACACAGACTCAGTGTCTAATGAATGAACAGCTGCACGGGTCACTGAGAGACACAGCAGATGGCTGTAAGAAGTGTCATCAGTGTGTGGTGAGTAAACACAGGCATATTTGTTTGTCTGGATCTGTAAAGCCAGCATGATCCTGTACGAATCAGGTGTAAACCTTGTGAGCAGGTGGCATCAGGGGGTTTTATGACTCACCTACCTACACACAGGGGGCAGTGTAGGTATCATCAGCCAATCAGAGAGCTCAGTGGGCCTCCAGACACAACACAAATCTGCAAAGCTGATCAGGATGGACTTGGCAGTACTGTCAAAGTTTGTACACGGGGGCGTTTCTTCTAAGAACCAAACGTGTGAGGTCTTACCTTGGCTCGTGCCTCCCTGGTGGCCTCGGCCTCAGCAGCCATGGCCCTCTGTAAAGTGTGAGGCAGTTTAACGTCCTTTAGTTCCACCCTCTCCACTTTTATACCCCAGTTCTTAGATGCAGAGTAAATAACTTCCTGTCAGACAGAAGCATGAATGGAGGGCAGGTGCAGTTAGAGAGGTGGGGTCTTTGTGATTAACTGGTTATTTTCAGCCAAGTGCATTCATCACTGTAAACATAGTCCATATAATAATTCACATTATTTATATATTAAAATTTAGTATAAAATTAAGGCCATACTAAAACCTTATATTTCCAAAATGGAAACTTTAGCAGAGAAGGATATCCTTAATTTTCAGTGTACATCTGAACAATGCCTTAGTTTTTGCATCACAGCAACATTAAAGTTGTGCTATAGTTGTTTATAATATTACTACACTAACATTAATATTAGATTTTATGTCTTATAATGTGTCTGCTTACCCATTTCCAAAGCTCTCCTTGAGGAGGAAGGTCAGGATTTACTATCCAGTACTTATTATTTATTGAATTATTGAATTATTGTTTATTTAATCAGTGACTCGTTAAAGTAAAGTGAGCTGCTGGTGGAACTGAACAAATCCACACAGTGAAATCAGAAATTAAACCTGTGCTATTTTAACCAAATATCAATAACATTTCTTGAAAACAACAGTTTTTACTGTTTGTTTATTTGTATCACTGTGTACTGATAGGTCTAACCTAGTCATGGACTGTATTCTCCTTTCAATGGAAATCTTCCTTTTCAACACGGTGTAGCCCTGGTCAAGGAAACAGGCCCATATTGTTTTACAGGCAATAAGTATAGTCTCAATTGATTTTTGTGACTGCAAACTTTCACTGACATTTTTGTATTCTATTCTTGTGGACGTTTGATACAACTGGTGAAATAATATCCATTGTTGTATAGACACATAAGGATTGCTATAGAAACAGATTCACAAATCATGTGTTACATTTACATCAAAGGTCATAGGTCATACACTTGGTCTTTTCTTGTGGTAACTGGAGTGAAAATCTTGTAGCATACCCCACCTCCATTTGTTCTGCCATCTCCTCACGGTCTCGCAAGATGTCAGCCAAGCTCTTGGTACCCAGCATGTTTCTGAGGGTGGTTTGGGCCAGCATCTGTGTGGCCAGATTGGCATCCTCCACTTTGGTAATGGACACCGTCGGGTTAAAAACACGATAATACACCACCCCATCTACCATGATCGTTACTGAGTCTTTGGTCAACACCTGTAATGAGAAGCATCAGCCAGTGTCAGATGTCAGGATTTTAAAGCACTAAACATCTACAGCAGCATGTTTAACACCCAAATGAAATGAACATTTCTTTACCAGAGGAGGGAAGTCTGTCACATTAATTATAATTTACAGACAGTAGGCAGAAGCAGAAACAGCTGAAATCTTGTATTATCTATAGATACTCAACTCCTGAGGAGGAATGTTAAAGGATACTGTCCTCAGGTCAACTTTCCGAAAGGTGTCCACACATGGAAGAATCCAGAATATTCCTTCAAGAATGATAAAGTAGCACATTAAAGACATTCAATAAAAAAAAGTTGTATATGTGAAAGACTATTTTTGATATAACTATAACTCACCAGGCCCCTTTGCTCCACCCAGGAGTCGCCCTAAACGGAAAATAACTGCTCTCTCATATTCCTTGACAATCTTTTAAAATTTACAAAGTAAGTGATAATCAGTACATGGACACTGAAAATTTCATGACAGTGAAAACGTGAGACTTGAAATCTGAAGATTCCCTTTCAATTGCAATAAGTAGTGGATGCTGGACCATTAAATAATTTTCTTCTTTTTTTATGCATATGCTTACAGTGTTCTTACCTTCATGCAGCTCCATACAGAGACTGGGAATGTGGCCAGAATGAGAAGAAAAGAGAGAGCGGTAAGGATAAGTCCACAGAAACCTGAACTCCTTGGCTGACCCTCATCTGATGAGAACCAAAAACATGAAAAATGAAAATGTACATAAACTGTTAAGAATGAAAGTGCTTCAAATCAAATAAGATGCTTATTGTTATTTATTGTAACTCTAGAACTTCAAACATGGTTCTTTATGGAGCCAAAACTGGTTTGTCAATGGTATCACCCAACTAAACATTTTCAAGACATTTCAAATGTATTGATTACAGAAAGCATGCCCCCTGAGGAACATAAATGAAATACCTGAATGAAAGTCTTCACTGGTCTCCCCAAAAGCATCTCCGTCAGCCCTAACTTTGTTCCGAATCCTCTCTGTCATATTGAACAGTAAACTCAAACTTGTTATGATGTTGCGATTTTTAAGCTGTGTTAAAACTGGCTCTGCATTTTCAGTACCACCCTTTTTTCACAGAAAAGACGGCAGGGGATTTAGCATGTCGTATCTCTAAGCAACAGTCTGGCCAAATAATTGTATCTGAAGGTCATTTAGCTAGATGTTTACTTAAGTCACATGGCTCTACTTTTTTTTTGTCAGTTCACATAATCTCTCTATTACAGGTCTACAATCATCTATTTGTGGATGTGTTGAATGAAAATCATGTGTACAAGTTAAGTCATGGTGCTCAGGGATAATGAAGACCTTGTTCGCATGATTCACTCTCACACCTTGCTGTATTAAACGTGTCTGGAAAAAGTGCTTCCACACCTGAGCCCTTCAAAATAACAACCATATAACATCCTTAATGAGAGTGGAATTGCTGATACCAAGTTGTTTGTAGTGGCTGGATCAGTTTAATTTTCTGCTTAAGTCTACTTAATGTTCTTATTTGTGCAGTTAGTTTTGTTTTTGATCTGAGATATGAGACAGTAAAGCCTGAAGATGATTGTTGCTTAATCTCTCATTATTCATAGGGATATTTCTTTTGATGTGGATTGAGTATACATCTATGACATCTGTATTGTCTTATACATTAAATTATTATCAAACATACAAAAAAACATGCTTTATTTCATTATTAAATACACTGATTCAATGAAAATATTCATGGTACTAACAACCCCATAGCCTAATTACACAAAGATCACATACACTGATGAGCCATAACATTAAATCCAATGACAAATGAAGTCAATAGCATTATCTTGGGACAATGGCACCCAGTCCCATTCACCAGTGGGATATACTGTACATATTAAGCAGCAAGAAAATAGTCAGTACTTGAAGATGATGTTTTGGGAGCAGAAAAATGGGCAATTATCAGAAACTGAGGCACTTGATCCAAATTGTGGACTGAATCAGACTTTTCCAAAACTGCTGGTCTTCCCTTAATGCAGTGATCACCTTACACTGTAACATTCAACACTGATTTAGTACCTTACACGGTAGCATTCAGCACTTAGTACTTTACACTGTAACATTCAGAGTAAAGTAGTAAACATTCATACCTTACACTAACATCCAACAGTGATTTGTCTAAAACTTTTCTTGATTGTAGTTTGGTGAATTCTGCATGACACTGTTTTTGTGTTTCTGATGGCTGGCAGTATGTTTCATATTCCTGAAATTAAAAAGACATTAATTCCTAAATTTCATGATTTAGTCAGTTGAAGTTCATGATTTAGCTAGTAAAGATAATGCTGTCACTAAAACTTTCTGATGATGTTATTCTACTCCTCCGCCCACCTGTCCAACAATCTCACAGTAACAGACATGTCCACACGGATAACAAGACAAAGTGCTTAAGAATGAAAGTGTAAAGTGTAAAAAGGAGAAATAAAGCTGGTAGAAAATGAGACAATAACATAGAGGACTGACTAACAACCATTTAAACCAGCTTTACGCTTTCCCTCCTGGAAACACAGAAAGTGACTGACATCTGCTCTTCTGGACAAGCTGAATAAAAACACCAATAAAAGTCCCCTTTTGCACTTTTATTTCTGTGACATTTAAGCAGAAGACCTTGGACTGAATGCAAATAAACCAATAAATAAAGATATAAAAATAGATTAAATACAAGTATGAGTGTGCTCTATCATGTCAAGATAGAGCCTCCTCAAAGAAGAACAATATTTATAATTACATCCAGAACATAGTTGATCATTAAAGCAGGTGGAACTGAACAAATCTACAGTGTGTCTGATTTTTAGTCTAAATATTAATATACATTTTTTAAAAAATCAGAATTTTACTTTACTTTACCTTTTCTAATGAATGAATTCAGCTAGTTTGTCATGCCCATTCTGAACTATTATTATATTATCATCATTATTACTATATTTCATTATTATTATAAATATTATATATATATATATATATATATATATATATATATATATATATATATATATATATCATTTCTGATGATAAAATGTTAAAAACATTTAAAACTAAACAGCTCAGCTGTCGAAATCCATCATCACAATGACAACGCTTATTAAAATTCCTGATCCAGATCAGGATCAGACTGAAGCGCTAACAGTGATTCTCTTGATCAGACGCCTCTAACCAAACTCTCTCCCACTCAGCTCTAGAACTCACCAAACTTCACTAGTGCGACTCAGCCGTTTCCAACAAACCAGAGTATTTTTCTACATTTCTCATCTGTTTTACATCATTCATTGCTTTGTTTTCATTAATATGTTGAGGAACCGAATGTAAACATTCCATACACATCACAGGCTAATAAACTAGCCTAGCTAACAGCCATTCTATTATTATTATTATTATTATTATTATTATTATTATTATTATTATTATTATTATTATTATTATTATTATTATGAAAAGTTTGTTTGGATATCGTGTGGATGTGAAACTCTGTGATTATGGTGAACATTGATCCTGATTGAATTATATTATGGTAGTAAATTAATACCAGGCTGCACCAGAGGCCTTTCCTGAGCTGAGACCCATGTCCCATCTTCACCCCGTCTAAACCAGCTTAGCTTCCACACAGACACTAATCCCAGTAGAATATCTATGGGAATATACTGTAGCACTGGTGCTAAAGGTGCAAAGGCCAAGTTCAGATAAAGACAGACTTTACTGAGGCTAAACTTACTTTTATTATTAAAATTATCCAAATAATCATAATAATAATAATATGAATCCTGACTGTTAAAGGGCCCATATCCCACATGTAGATGTTACTATCAAAGTGGTTGGAGCATTAAACACATTCTTAGCTGTGTAAAGGGCATCTGTAAGTTACAGTCCTCATGTAATCCCATATACAATGGTTGGATCCGGTGTAACAGAGGCTGGGATATAATTAAATGTGTTCCAGAAGAACATTTCAAAATGTGTGTAAATCATCACACATCTACACACTCATCACATATAACATGTCCAGCTCTTCTTGCCACATTCAGGAGGATGTTTGTCAAGAAGAAAAGAAGACCCGCCGGAGGAAGACGTCCATCAGCCAGCTGTCACCTACACCTCCTGCAGCGAAGAAAAGGAAGACTCTGAAACGAGACCTGGCCAAGAAGAAGCAACCAGCCAAAACAGACGTATCTACAGTCGTAACTTTCCAGGCCACTCACGGGATGGTGATCAGGGACGTCTGGCCTCACAAGCTGCTCAGGTTGCTGGGTGTTCCTGTGTCGCCGCTGTCAATGCATTGAAGACCTCTGGACAGATCTCCCAGTGAGGTGGATACGCAGTGTGCATTTCACCCCTCTCCCAGGGCGCACCGTGGTCCCTTCATCTGTCCAGGTACCATGGTCTTCCTCTACATGGTGTGCCGGGACACTGTTCCAGTGTAAGTGGCCACCATCCAGGAGCTGCAGAAGGTGCTGCTCACCTGCTTGTATGTGACATCTGCATAAACAGGCCATGAGCTCGGCTACCCAGGCATGCCTATCATTGTGGGGGACAGGCAGGAATTCTGGAAGCGCACTTTGGAAATTACCTTGCACATGAGTCAGAAGATGCTGCTGATCAACACCTCACCAGAGTTCTTCGCCCACGTGGTGGCTGACATGAAGACAAGGACGTACCCCTGAAGGATCCACTTAAGAAAGGAAAGTATGACCGGGACAAAACAGAATTTCCTATTTGACATTTTTAATAAAGAAAATTTGTTTCAAACATTTTTGTTTTAACATAAAATCTTAATAAACTTTTAAACTGATTGAAGTTTATGTGGTCTTTGTTTGTTACATCACTAGACACAAAGTTTGATCATAGCAGATCCTCAAATTCTCCAAAACTGTCCATTATTTATAGCCAAGTATAACAGTTACTGCTAAAGCTTCCATAGTGAGTGTCTAAACTCGATTACCTATAGAGCAAAAGAACGTGATTTTGGTTGTCGTAGTCCTGGACAGTATAATGGTATCAAAATAAATTTAGAATTGCAATAATTCAGTTGCTTTAAATCAGAAACTTTATCCTGATTTATTTTCTCCTAAATGAATGTTTCTACATGTAGACAAATCGAATAAAACAAATACCCCTGGACATTTAATACTTTTCACAACACTGTTAATTCATTAACAGTTCAATAATTAATTCATTGTTGTATGATTTTAAAGTTGTGACATACTTGGGTTGTATGATATAAATCGGTTTTCTGTAGTATAATACAATGAATATCTAATGTATAACAATGTACTCTCATGTTAGGATATGGACATTTGATCTTGGGGTGACACTGTCAGGCAGCCTTGTGCCTGATGTGTCCAGGTAAGTTGTGGATCGATCATGACCCTATTTAGGATGAAGCAGAAAAGATAACAACTGACATTTGATATTCATTTTAACTACATTGAGAGATGGAGGTGATGTAACTAAACATACAAAACTGAAAAAATGTCTTTTATAATAGAAATGAAATTTACTTGTTAGTAGTACACACTATAACCCTAGTCACTGAAAGAATTCTACACAAAGGAGTGAGAAATCATTCTTCCAGTCAATGTCAGAGACTGGTAATCGGTTATAGGAAACGTCTTATTCACATTATTGCAGCCAAGTGAGAAGATACCAGCTATCAGGAAAAGGCTAGGTGTAGCCAGCTTTTGTGTGTGTGTGTCTCTGCTCAAGTTGACCTGGCCACGCCCCTTGAACTTTAATACCCTCTGGAAGAGGAATGGAAAGACTGGACACACTCTGCCATACATTGGGAGTATACTCTCTTTCCTGTGCATGAGAGTAGCAAAACATAGCATGGAGTGAATTCTCTCTGTCTCACAAAACACAAACAGCTGTGAGAAGAAAGGCACAACATTTTAGGTTAACTGGATTAAAACCACTCTCCACACACAACCCTCAACATCTCATTCTCAGTACTAAACACATGTTAGCTAACAGATTTAGAGTATTATAAGTGCTTGAACAACTCCTCAGAGGTATTGGGCCAAACTGAGGAGAAAAGCCTGCGCTGATGAGAACTCACGTGATCTCAAAATCACGTCTCAATCAAAATCTCCTTTTCACCCTTAGGTATTGCAACATGTTTATCTGCACTTACTACATATAGAAGTGTTTCACTTTGAAGACACTCTGCATTTACTTTATCCTGGAAGATGTAGTTTATAATTTTTTATCTAAATATTTATTAAGCAGTATCAGTGTCTGCATCAGCAGGTTTGTATGGTATACCAAGTTTGATTTTTTTATCTTCCTGCTGGAAAAAAATGGTGAAGTTGGTTAAGATAGTTTTCATTTGAGTTTGAAGTCTACTTAGCTGGTCTACCAGCATGACCAACCTGAAAAGCTAAATCACCAATATGACAAAGCTTCTTGACTAGTGTGAACAGGTTTACGAAACAACACAACCAACACAGCCATCTTTACGACCAGTTTGGTGAAGTTGGTCATACTAATAGACCAACTAGTCCATCTAGCTCACCTGTCACACTCTTTTGGGAAGGAAAATGTAGAAAATATATATTCTGTCGAGAAATGCTGTGTTTGCCCACTTTCTAACATACTCTAGTGATAGTATTTAGCATTGGCTGGATTGCGCTGCAGTGCTCGCCCTGTCCACTAGGGGAGCTTTGGCGCTTTGACTGACAGCACTACACCAGTCCTCCACGCCTCTCCTAATTGGACATGAGCGCGATTTACTTTCCGAAATGCCTTCGATTTCTGTGTCCGAAACCACGTTTTCTCGGCAAAATAGCAGAAAATGTGCTGGAGATGCGAGAGTTTAGAGTAAAGAGTGAGATGCGCTCTTGCGGCTCCGTTTAGCGCCTGTCTGCTGGATCTTTTGTCTGTTCAGACTCTGAAACACAGAGGAGGAGGAACCCCCTTCAGTCTGTCTCAGTCCGGAGGAGGAGGAGGACTGACCGCCTGAGGTAAGAGCAACTTTGCCCAGCTGACAGTTCGTCTTATTGCGTTTAGGGGGATAAAGGTCCTGCACATGGTATATTGGGTGCATTCAGACCATGTTGTGGTGTGTGGTTGAGCCTGTGCTGTGAAGGAGTGAGCTCCTCATGGACCTCTGGTTGAAGTTAATAAAGACATCTCCCACTGCTTCAAAGGTTTGGAGAGACACATTCATGGATTAACAGTGATGAATTCAGCACTTTCTTTAGCCTTCAGCAGCTCAAAATAATGCTAATAGATCAAAGTATGAATATGCAGCACCCTAATTATTATATGCACATTATATGCAGATTCACTCATTAAAGAAAGGAATGAATCACACAGGAAATATTGTGCTGAAGGGAAAGGAATGCAATTCATGCCCATGTCCATTTCCCTGGAAGGCAAGTAGTACCTGATGAATAAATGTAATATTCTACTTCTTTACAAATAGTACTGATAGACCAGTAGTAGTGCATGTTTTCCAAGCTCCCCTGTTTTTTTAATGCAATATCATTGGATTATTCTGTTCAGATGATGGAGGAAAAATGCCACAATGCAAGAAAACACTGCATTTCTACACTAAGTAATGTTGTATGCAGAGGTTGGATACCGTTGGCCAAATAACACATTACTCTTTCAGAACATAATAATGATAACATAAAGAAATATCTAAATGTTACAGTATGTTACATATCTCCGCACCTTATCCACACCAAGAACACTTTATCTCATTATACCGTTCGGTATTGCACTGTCCTGTCCTGTCTGTGAAACTGTCTCTTGTTTTACTGTATTTATTGTATTTATTGTAGTGTTTGCACTTTGTCGTCCTATTGTTCATGCTGCTCCATGTCGCACCTTGGTTCCGGAGGAACGTAATTTCGTTACACTGTGTACCTGTACTCAGATGCAATGACAATAAAAAAGCCTTGACTTGACTTGACTTGAAATCCAAAATCAAACTCATCAGTGTGACGTCTGCAAACGTTTTATAAAGCTTATGTAGTCAGATCTTGGCAATACCTTCTATGGAGAAATCACAACTTACAGATATTTTTTAGAGCAGCTAAGGGTCTTTGTATTCCAATTCCCTATATATTCCCTATTCTTATTTGGAAGTGCCAAACACCCAGCCCTGTTTGTTACCTATCATATACAGTGCTCCTGACACTAGGAGGCTGAAGACAAGCACATGCCTCCTGTGATACATGTGAAGCCAGCCACTACTTCTTGTCAAATTGCTGGGAAGCCAACGTGCTTGGAAGAAAGCGCCAGGTCCCCAACTTCAATACAATGGTTAACAGATGCCTTGGCCAACCAGCATCACACTGGGTATGATGTGAAGAGAGAGTGCCATCTACCCACCCAGAGAAAGCATGGCCAATTTTGCTCTATCTGATTTGCCCATGACAAGCAGCATGACCCAGGATTTGAACCTTTTATTTGCAGGGATTTATTTGAGCTGTCTTTCATGTGCAATTTATTAAAGGTCAAGCAACAATTTTTCTCTTATATTTAGGTTGAGACCATGTAATCTGTGGTGAATTTTGATATGTGATCATTATCCTGTTGTAGAATCCACCCTCTTTTCAGCTTCAGCCTTTTGAAATTTGTTTTCCCTCAACCTGTGCAGTACTGCCGACTTGGGTTGCAACAGCCGCAAAGGTTTTTTTGTGAAATACACTTTAAGGTAAACTTTCCTTTGACACTTCCATGAATATTATATTTGTGCAAGCAGTGCTGCACAGTGTAACATTGTGCCACAAGTCCTAAATCTTCTGAAAGCTGTCATATGGATGTTTTAATTTGCCTTTCTTAGCAGCATACAAGCAGTTGTTTTGGAGGTTTTATAGGCTTATACATAAAACATGTGTCCCTGTTTAAATGCAGCTCATGAGGTGCTCTCTACCTGGAAGTTTTAAGAGGTTCCTCTGTGATGTCCGGTGGGCTGCCATGAGCTGTAGAATGCTGTTTCTGCGCCTAATTGACTTGTGGAATGAAGACCACTCAGTCCTCTCTCTGGACTTTGAGCAAGTATGGAAAAAACAGCAGAGAAACAATGAGGTAACCATTGCATGTGTAGCATGGGGCAAGATGATGTTTTTGGATGACATATTAAATACGTTTGAGCATGGGTAATTTTTTTATCTTTGTATCATGTGCAATGTTTTGTCTTACAGGAGGGCATTTGCTTGGAGACGGAAGGTCTAATGTCCTCATCTCCATCCAGTCCTGGCTTCTGCCTCCTCTACACCTTGTGCATGACATTCCGTCCATCATTACTCAAAGTCTTCCTACTGAGGCTGTCAGCTGACCTGCTCATCTTATTTATCCTTTTCACCCTTAGGTATTGCAGCATGTGTATCTGCACTTACTATATATTGAAGTGTTTCACTTTGAAGACACTCTGCAGATATATTTACATTATCCTGCAAAGCTAATCCAGGAAGATGTAGTTTATAATTTTTTATCTAAATATTTATTAAGCAGTATCAGTGTCTGCATCAGCAGGTTTGTATGGTATACTGAGTTTGATTTTGATCTCTCTGCTGAAAAAAATGGTGAAGTTGGTTAAGGTAATTTTGAGTTTGAGTTTGAGGTCTACTTAGCTGGTCTACCAGCATGACCAACCTGAAAAGCTAAACCACCAATATGACAAAGCTTCTTGACTAGAGTGAACAGGTTTACCAAACAACACAACCAACACAGCCATCTTTACGACCAGTTGGGTGAAGTTGGTCATACTAATAGACCAACTAGTCCATCTAGCATCTTACATCTTACACCTGTCACAGTCTTTTGAGAAGGAAAATGTAGTCCTGTAATATTACGTAAGAATTTCTCAAAAATGTACACTTTGGGTAAAGCATTTGCCAAATTACTATCTGTAATTGTATGTAATGACCCTGATCATAAACAATGTCAACACAATGCAGAATTGACCAGATTATGTAACTATATTTTCTTTGGATTAAGGTGGGCAATCTTGTTCTGTGAGAGGCAGCCTGTGCTTGACTGGGCGGAGTACGTCTATACTCTGGTCATTCTGGGGTCAGTCTGCTGCTATGCTGTCTCTCAACACCTGCTTCAGAGACTGACCAGGAGAACAGTAGCCAGCGCTCATGCAGCCTTATCTGGTGCCCTCTACAGGAAGGTAGTTTGAGCTTTTTTAACTAAATTAGCTACATTAACTACATTAACTAAAAAGAATGTGCTGCTTATCTTACAATGTCACTGCACATTTATGAACAAAACCCATCTATAAAAAAACATCTTTAGTTTGTGAGAATCTTAGTGTGTGAAAACATCTGAATGTAAACCACTTGCAGCCGAGTTGATTTTATGAATTTATGCACACTTTTGTGAATTTAGTTGGAAGCTGTTTGTATATAAATTAGTATTAGTTTATTAGATATTCATTGCTAATCAACTGTATGAGTGTTTGTGTGTTGTCAAGAGATGTGCAGGGATGTGATGAAGAAGGTGAGTTTTATATTTCATCACAGCTGTGCTGTTACTTACAATAATACAAGACCTTGAGTGTTCAATTGCTTTTATAAAACAGTTCAGAAAATAAATAAAGTAGGAAATGATATACTGAGCTGTGAATGTCACAATTAATTGTTTTAATGTTCCACCGAATTATAGTTCCTTAACTACCAGCTTGTTGCTGTGTCCCAGTAATGAACTCCACTCACTCTCTGCACAGCTGGCAGCTCCATCTCCAGCTCCTTACACAGACCAACAATTTAAAGTGTTTCCCACTCACCTTCGTTATTGGCCATTTCATTTTTGTATTGTCCTTAATGCTTTCACTTCAGTTTTAGGTCAGTCTTTTTTTTTGCTCAGGGCATTTACATTACTAGTGTAGGAGTGATGTGGTGTTTGTGGGAAAAAAAGGTGCCATTATGGCTAAATAACAGCACAGTTAGAACACACCTCAACCAATCAGTTTGCCTGGTTATTCCCCCATGTGCTTTTAACAGGGTCACAGGGTGGGGGCACTGTGGGAGCTTATTGATTGGTAATGTAGAATGAGACCAGATGGGAAAACAAATGCACAGCATTTTGTCAAATTTGATTTCAAAAAGTTTATTTTTGATCATTTGAAGGAACACAGGACGAAATCACTTGAAAATAGCACAAATGTAGGACCAGCCATGAAAACTTGAGTTAATACCATATACCTTTCTAATCTTTGGAGACAGTATGAACAAAGTGGATACCACCAAACCATAGTTTTAAAGGCACTGTTCACTTCTGGCAATGTCTGCTCTACTGCACAAAGCCCTCTTTGATATCATCCAAGTCTGGGCAGGATTTTATTAAATAAAAGAAAGAGTGCACACCGAGAAGGATTATTTTGGCAACACTTTGACACTTTGCTGTTTCGACATGCTTGATATGTTGTGGTTATGGATAGGAGAGAGTGGAGTGCTGTTTTTTACTCACGTCAACCTCTAACCAAGTGAATATGAGACACAAAGAAATGACTGCATATAACACTGCAACTTCACTGTGTGTGATATCAGTTGAAACCTTAGCAGATTTCCTAACTCAAATAGACATCAAAGTACAGCAATACAAATGCTATATCTTGCTGCATACTGGGGTCAGTTTTTACAGTTGACAGTATAAATTGAGTTATCAGAGATAGTTATTGAGTATATCTGAACCATGTCATTAAAATGTAAATGTAACACTCCTGGGTGTTTTTTTTTCTATTGCACCATTCTGAGTAAACTGCCGTGATGGAAATCCCAAGAGATCAGCAGTTCAAGAAGTACTCAAACCAGCCCATCTGGCACCTACCATCTACAATCATGTTCAGTTCACTGAGATCATCTTCCAATAGTATCTGAAGCTGTTGACCATATCTGCATGTAAATATGCATTTCACTACAGCCAAAATCGATACCCTTTGGTGTGCGTGTATATGATATATAATCATAATCATTTATGCATTGTTAGGATACAGCACTAATTTTAACACCACATTTTAACCTGAATTCATGTAAGGGGGAAAGTTGAACTACTGGTTGAAGGTACCCCCAAGACTCTGGCTCATAGCCACACTTTATGGACAAGTGCTTAGTCATGTGCTTACCACTTCATCCATGTTTTTATTCCTTCCACAGAAATAAGAAAAGGATTTAATTTGATTAAATGTAGCCTTGTAGCCAAATGTTATGTAGAGTTACCCCAATACAGGTGTTTTCAGTTTCTGCTGCTTTGTTCCGAGAGCCTTCTGTCCCATGTTAATTCTTTACTCTCCTTTTCACACTCATCTCCTTTTCACTTATCCTCATAACCAACCTGGGATGGTGCCTGTGACTCCCCCCATTCCCCATTTTCCTGTGCATGTGAAAGGCATTGTCTTTATCCAACAGCCCCCAACACCAGACAGACTGCACTGAAGCTGTCTCCCAGCTGTTGGTGGACATTGACCGAGTCACTGAATTGGTGGAGACCCTTCCATGGCTCTTCTCCATTCCCCTGAGAGTGGTTTTCTGTGTAGGGATTCTGTGGATTGAACTGGGCATTGCTGTGGTGGGGGGTGGGATACTGCTGCTTTTTCTTATCCCAGTCCACTCAGCACTGGGACATCGCATCAGACTGCTGCAGGTCAGTCATTGCAGAGGATGTGTTCAATTTATATATCAGTACCAGTTATGTTAGTAATCAAGTTTTCTGCTGGTGCTTTTGATGATTTATGGAGCTTTTAACCCCATTAAATCCCAACCTTTACAAGCTTGGCTGTTTGTCAGCTCAAATAGATGTTATGCTATACTTTGTATTAAATAAAAGAATGTATAAATGTGTTATAAAATTCCAGTTATGTGTATTTTAATTTTAATAAAGTAATCACAACAAACATACTTTATTTTGTAAGGCTGTAAAAATTGTTGTATTAGGCTTTGCATCTCACTAACTTTCTTGCCTATCTTTCTTTTAATCGAGATTGTTCTCCCTTCCTTTTTTTTACATTACAGTGCAGTCAGGTGGTGATTCGTGAGGAAAGCAAAACCCTCATTAGAGAGATGCTGAATGAGATTAAGGTGATTGTGTTTATCCTCTAGGCTGAAGCTTTTTTTCCCTGCCTCTTATTAATTCTCATGATGGCTTCTGGATTTATTGTTTAGGGTTATTAAGTCACAAAAAATGTCTGCTCATTTTTTTCATTACTTATGTTTGTCAGTCACTCTCAGCAAGTACTTTATTAGGAGCCCTGTATTAATGCTAGGCCTTTCTTTACTCTCAGAATAGCTTTATTCTTCAGAGCAAGGACTCACAATTTCAGAACCATGTTTCCGAGATTGTGGTCCATCTTGACATGTTTTGACACAGTTCCTTAAAATTTTTCAGGAGTACTTCCATGTAAATCTCCTGCTCTATCACATCCTAAATGTGCTCTATTACAGGCACATGCGTACATGTCATAAAGACCTGAAGCTTAGCCCAAAAAGTTTTTCATTCAACATTTAGTATTGTTCTTTCAAAAGGCAGGTGTCCTTCCTTGCTTGTTTTGAAGGGGGGATTTATTTTTGTTTTGTCCAGTCTAAAGGGGGAGTGGTCACCATTTCACTTTGTTCATTCAAAAAGCAGGGGTTCTGTTCAAACAAGGGGGTGGGTGTTGTGGAGAAAAAGACCCAAAGCCCAGGCCTAGTATTGCCCCTGTTTTAATTGATGCAGATTAGTTCATTGGAAAGGGCTCTGAATAACACTGAACTCATTGTCATGTACATGAAAGTAATTTGTGATGGCTTTCTCTTTGTGACATTGTGCAGCAGCATCCTGGATGTAGCCATTAGAAGACCAAACTGTCATCAATACTGAAATATTCTGTGTGCCTCAGAAGAAATTGAGATTCATCAGACCAGGCTTAATATTTTCTAGTCTTTAACTGTCCAGTTTTGGCTAGCCTGTGCCAAATGCAGCTTCAGCTTTCTGTTCGTGGCATTCTGTGTAAGCTCTACACTGTTCTGCTGAAAATCCAAGAAAATCAGCAGTTCAATAAATATTCTTCTGGCACTAGCAATGATGTAACAAGTGCTGAGGTCACATTTTATCCCATTAACTGAGGTAGCAGCAGATGCAGTGTATCCAGAATGTATTCACAGCAGTTCACTTCTTGCTCATTTTATGTTACAGCCTTATTCCAAAATTGACTCAATTCATTCTCTTAAGAATTCTACACACAATACCCCATGATGACAAAGTGAGAAAAGGTTTGTTAGAAATTTTTGCAATTTAAAATAAAACCAAGAAAAAAATATTTGGTTTTGTGCAAATAGGGCCTTAGTCAGGGAGGTGACCAAGAACCCAATGGTCACTCTAACAGAGCTCCAACATTGCTTTGTGGAGAGAGGATAACCTTTCTCAAGGACAACTATTTCTGCAGCTCTCCATCTATCAGGCCTATATGGTTCAGTGGCCAGACGGTGGTTCAGTGGCCACTCCTCAGTAAAACGCACATGACAGCCCATCTGGAGTTTACCAAAAGGCACCTAAGGACTCTCAGAACATGAGAAACAAAAAGATTTTTTGTTTGATGACACTGCTCATCACCTAGCCAGGACCATTCATACAGTAAAGCATGGTGTTGGCAGCATCATGCTGTGGGGATGTTTTTCTGCAGCACGAACTGGGAGACTAGTTAGGGTCACGGGAAAGATCACTGTGTGTACCCCATTCAGAGCCAAGGTCTGACTGAACATCTCTGAAGATAGCTAAAAATGGCCGTACATTGACACTCCCCATCCAGGAGCTTGAGAGGCTCTGCAAAGAAGAATGGAAGAAACTTTCCAAAAATAGGTGTGCCAAGCTTGTAGCATCATACTCAAAAGACTTGAGGTTATATATTTTGTTTTATTTTAAATAAACTTTTCTCACTTTGTTATTGTGGGGTACTGTGTGTTGAGAGGGGAAAAAATGAATTTAGTCCATTTTGAAACAAGGCTGTAACATAACTAAATGTGCAAAAAGTGAAGAATAAAAAATGTAAATAGTTTCTGGAAGCATTGTATCTCGTTTTTTTCCATGACGCTGCTGTCACACAATTTGCAAATCTAACCATGAAGGGGTAGATGTTCAGGTGTGAGTGAATGTTACAGGGAAGTTTGTACAGCAACTGTCTTTAATATGTAGATTTTTTTTTTGCTTCTGTTTGTGTGTAGGCTCTGAAGCTCCTGGCATGGGAGAATTTTTTCCACCACAGGGTTTCGGAGGCGTGGGACCGGGAACTGGAGACACTCAGAGTTCTGCGATATCTTAAGGCCTTTTCTACGCTCATCTGCATTTGTCTGCCTTTCCTGGTACAGAACTCACGCCCAGATGTTACTTCCATTGAAACCATTTCTTCCAGGTTCTATCTGACATATTAATTAAAAATGTGTTATGAACTTGTTATTCTGTGACAGATTCTTAACATTATGTGATGTGTGTTTTACGTTGTATTTATTTCAGACTCTTTATCTAGAAAACAGAAAGTTTCTGTCTGTGTATATGTCAGTGTCACTATAAAGACTTCAAGCTTCAATATCTCAAAAGTGCTCAGAATGCAGAGAGAACCTTATTGTTTCAAAAGGACAGTTTGTCTAAACTATTCAGCACATAAAGGACATGTTTAAAGAATATAATGTTCACAAGAGGTGAATCTCAATCTTGGCCCAGTACGTTGATTCAGGTATTTCGGTTGAGATTGAGATCCAATTTTGTTTTTTGTGAAACACTCCCAACACCTTATTACACTGAAAAACAAAAGTAGATGAAAGTAGATTTAAAATTTGCTTTGCAACTAAACTCTTTCTGGAAGCAAGTTGGTCATTGCATGCATTCGCTGTGTACATATACTGTAGGTCCAAAGGCTTCTGGACACCCCTTCCAATAAATGCTTTCAGCTACAGTACAGGGCAAAAGTTTGGACACACCTTCTCATTCTCAGTTTTCTGTATTTTCATGACTATTTACATTGTAGATTCTCACTGAAAGCATCAATTAAGCATGATTACTGCTTTGCACATTCTTGACATTCTCTCAATGAGCCACCTCTGGGAACTCCTTCATTTCAGATGACTACCTCTTGAAGCTCATTAAGTACAAAACTCCACATGTGTTTATTCATAGTTTTGATGCCTTCAGTGTGAATCTACAATGTAAATAGTCATGAAAATACAAAAACCCTTTGGCCTGTACTGTACATTGTCACACCCTTTGTTGACACAGATGTGCAAAAGAACACTGCTTATCTAGTCTCTGCAGTATTGCCTATAAAATAGGAATCTCTGGGTCAGATAAACATAAACCTTTTGGCACCATTCCTAATGCAGGGGTACAAACACTCCCCAGCATTGAGCAGTGGAGCAGTGAAACCACTCCTTGGAATGTTGATGCTCCATCCAATATTTTATGATGAGTTGGGAAGTTGGGGATGAAGTGAGTTGGTGATTGTCCAACATGCTGACCTCACTAGTGTTCTTCACTGAAATCAGATACTTTCAGCAATGCTCCAGAAGAAAATGATCTAGAAGAAAGTCTTCCCTAGACAGTAGAGACAGTTACTCCAACGGAAACAGGAGGAACACTGAACACCCTTCCCTGTTTTTATGCAGTGTACAGATTTAGAGATGTAGTCTGAGTGTGAAAGATTTCAGAGATGTTTTCAGTGATGCTCTTTCTGTGCAGGTGTGTCTTTCAAGCCTGGGTGCGTTTGTGCTGATGGATGAGGGAAATGTTTTGACACCCTCCCAGGTGTTCATGTGTCTCTGTCTCTTTAGACTACTGCTGCCTCCTATCCTGAAGGTCTGCGTATTCTCCTTGCAGTTAAATGAGGTAACACCATCATTTTAAGGCCATAAACGTCAGTTAAGCCTCCTGAACTTGATTCCAGTATCTGTCAATCAGATATTCACACTGAAGTCCTTGCTTTGTGTTGTCTTTGCCCAGACAAAGCAATCTGTTTGTCATTTGGAGAAATTCCTGATGACTGAGGATCAAGACAAGAATTTGCATGAAGACATTTCACCAGGTAGCCATGCAGACACAGACATGAATTAAAGTATTAATTCTGTGAAAATGTTTGACAGCTCATCAAACTGTATTAGTAATACTGTCTTTTCTTTCATTAAATAGAATCATCCATCAGGTTACTGCATTGTGACAGGTATGAATAACTGGCATTTTAAATTATTAAACAGTATTAGCAGCATTTAAACAAGATGTAAGCGTAGATTAAAGGAAGTGGTGATTAGCTATATAGAAATACAGTTTTTAAAAATAGCCAAAATAAATATTTAATTGCATGTGCATCATTCAATTTTGCTTGAGATATGTATAGCCTGTACATCGCCTGTACATATCTGTTTTACATATATTTATAAGAAATGAAATAAAGATGAGATGATATGAGACATAACACTGTATAAAATAAATGTGTGTATGTTCTCTCAGGAGTACGTTTTTTTGGCTTTGTAACTAAATCTACTATAGCTGATTTGATTATTATCTTATGTTATTTCTGGGATACCATAGCTTTCCTGCCTGCTATCACTAACCTGCAGCCTCATGAGATGTCACGGGGATCCCATGCTCATAATCTCTGTCATTTGTTCAGAAGAGATATGTGTGTTTTGGTGTGTGTGTGCAGCAATTTGATTGGACTACAGCCAAGGTTATACCCTTAACATGCTTTGACACAAGGGTCACTGTCTTGGTATGGGAGCCAGAATACAGCAGAACAATGATTTAATCCCAGATTCAATATTACTGAATTTTAAGAGCATTAGACTTGCTTTTGGCTTTAATTTTCTTCCAATCTGCCTGTGAGTGCGCATCCTGCACTGACTGCACTCAGTGTTTTGCACAGAGTGCAAATTTTCATGTTTCAGTCCAGTTATGTATGTATAGTGTAAGTTAATGTGTATATAGTCTATTTATATGATGTATAGATATATTCTTTATTTTATCTCCTTTGTTTTATACATCTGTTTTATTACTGTGAGCGACTCGCACCTTAGTTTTCACTCACCCTTACACCTGTGTAATGTGATGTGACAATAATCTGATTTGATTTGACATGACTTTACCAAAAAAGAAAATGTTTTTATTAGCATTAGCAGATTAGCATGTTATGATGGCTATATTCAACAATAAACCAAATATAATTTCACAGATGTAATAACAGGACACACTGTGAAACCAAAAAGGAATCAGAGCTATTTCCCACTCATACGGTGAGTATATACAGATTTTTCCATAAAGCCGACTGATTCTCAGCGTAATTCCTGAATGGATGCTTTTGTCCCACAGGGAAGTGGAAGGGCACTCTGGCAGTATCTGAGAGCTTTTAGCTGGCAGTGGGTAATTCTTGTTCTTCTGGCCCAGCTGGGTGTGTGTGTGGCGTGTGTGGCCCATGATGGGCTACTGTGTGTGTGGACGGTGGAGGCGAAGGAGGTGCAGGGTTTGGAGGAATGGAAGGAGCTTCGAAACTCACGCCTCTCTGTCTACACTCTGCTTGGACTCCTACAGGGTGTGTTAATAAAACCATCCATCCATTCATCTTTCTATCCACTTCATCTTGCTCAGGGTCATGGTGGGTCCAGAGACATTGGGCACAAGGCAGGAATACCTGGACAGAGAGCCAATCTATTACAGGGTACCACACACTGACACCTAGCAGCAATTTAGCCAATTCTCCTACCACACACACACAGGCGACACACACCAAATCTATTTTTATTACAATTTTAGTGTATTTTCAAATGAACCAAAAATGCAGCCTGCCTTGAGTCACATTTACCTATTCATTGTATCCTACATTGTAATTGAGATTGGGAGGGATTTCCTTTATTATAAGGTTTAATCATACATCATATTAGCTTAAAGAAAAAATCTATTCAAATCAAGTTTTTATTACTTTAACTGAATGTTTGACCAGGGAAATAGAAAACCGTAACAGCCACTCTGCTTTTTTCTTTTACTTTAATTGTAAATATGGGCTTATTGTGTGTTTCAGCATTACTGATGAGCTGGGGTGCATATTGTCTGAACTGTGGGTCTCTTAGGGCCTCCCAATCACTGCAGTGTGAGCTGCTCTCCAGCATCCTTCACCTGCCCCTGAGTGTGCACCCGACCTCTGACCGCACACACCTGCTACACACCTTAACTGAGGTGGGGTAGACCATTGTGTAGAATTGTGCTGAAAAAAAAAAGTTTTTATTCATGTTGACAAATGATTTTATAATTTTGTGTTTATATTTGTATAATTTTATAAGGAATTGAAAAGTGAGTATATCAGACTTCCAAACACTAAAGTGGTCAGTTCTTGAGGGTTGCCTTACATGCCTGCTGAGTTGATACAACTAGCTTTCATAAAACCTTTTATTACTTAACCTTTAAAAGGTTAGGTACCCATTAAAGCAACATTATGAAGCATTTTTTTAAACTTTAAGGTAAGCTCTTGCCAGTTATTGAATACAGCTCCTGCACTGTGGAAGCTTAATGGAGCTGCGTAACACCTTTTGGGAGAATGATGTAGTGCTGCTTAACCTGAGATATACATGTCCTGTAATATTATCGTACCTCGTCTGTCCACAAGAGCCTTTCACTTCAGATTTCCATTGCCATTACTCCTTAACTTTCTCTTACAACCTACAACAATAAATAAAGACAACAAGAACACTCAAGAGTTAGTTCAGGGGTCATGACAACACAGTGATGGTGAGTGAAGGTGACTGGAGGACACATCCAATATGCAAATAGCTGGGGTCAGGAGATGGGAAAATGGGAAAATTGTAAGCTTTACTCAAAGAGTCTGTATTGCATAAATAAACCATACAGGTCACTGTACATTATTGATACAGCACAGCTTGTTCAGAAAAGCTTATGTCCAATATCATTGCGTTTTTTTCTCAGTGCATCTAAATACAAAACTAATCAAATCTACTTTAAAATTACAAAGAACATTAATTTACCTAAACCTTAAATGTATATATGATTAGATGCATGTTTAATTACAGAAAATCATTGTAATTTTACATGTATTTAATTGTAATCTATGAAAATTTGTATATGCTGTGCAAATAAGAGAAAGCAATGTAATTTGTAATTATTGACTTAATACTTAAAATAATGGTTGAGTTGTGAATTTAATTCATTTTTAATGTCTGTCATTTTACAGGGATTTGTATGCAATTAAAAGAAAAGTAATAAAAACAATTGTATATATTAAAATACATTTTTATTTTCCATAACATTTTTTAAAGTGTAACGAGTGTAAAGTGCCAATCAACTCAATAATGGGTTCTAAGTTAACTGATTTAAGTAATTTGTGCAGCTACTGTTTTTACTCAACTGGTTTTCACTGTTACAATGGTATTTTTAAATGAACTTACTAAACGGATTGTCAACCATTTTCACACAGCAAATTCAAAGTTCCTGGGCAGTCATGAATGTCCTGGATGAAGAGAATAACAGAGCATGTTGAGTTTATTTCATGGTGTTACATTGACCAGACATGCAGTAATCAAGATAATCTGACAACTCAACTGTACTCACAAACAAAAAATTGTTACATTAAAGCAAT
Source organism: Acestrorhynchus altus (assembly GCA_034509495.1). Taxonomy (NCBI): domain Eukaryota; kingdom Metazoa; phylum Chordata; class Actinopteri; order Characiformes; family Acestrorhynchidae; genus Acestrorhynchus; species Acestrorhynchus altus. The sequence goes on from CM067503.1 coordinate 19,286,437, forward strand.
GACAAAAAACAATCACAGGACAGGACAGGACAGGTTTATTTTTGTGTGAACCAGCAACTCTGAGGCATTTTTGTTTTGTTTTTTTGTTTGTTTGTTTGTTTGTTTTGCTTTTACAAATTTGTCACTGAGGTTTTCTACTTTCAATGGTGTCTCAGAATGATGAGTGAACTACATCCATAATAGTCCTCAAATTTGTCATGGCACACCACAGGCTTTGTCGTCTAGTGCCTCATAGAGTTCACCTAGCTGTTATGTGCCTGACAGGTGCGCAATGCTGACACGTGAAGTGGGTGTTCATTTTCTTCACAATTATGTCAGTTTTTTTGTTGGAAGTATGCTGATGCACTGTACAACTGTAGGTGGAGCCCTGGAGCAAAAAATACCTATTCACACGTAGGATAGGATAGGACAGAACTTTATTGATCCCTTGGGAGAGTTTCCTCTGGGAAATTAAAAAGACTGGAGTGTTAGTTGGGAGGGCAGGTGATATGTATACATATGTGTAATCTTATAAGTACCTGAAACTATTAAAAACAGCCTCTGTTAACTATTTAAATCTTAGGAAAACTGTGTAATAAAAAAGTTGATTGTTTAAAATGTTTGCTAATATTTACTGTATAACTGCTGTGGTTTAGAACCTGTATGTGATTGAGGAGCAACTGCCCCAGCATTTGCACACCGTAGCAAGCTGTCTGCTGCAGATGACTGCAACCGTCCTGCTGATCACCTTCATCATCCCTGTCTTCAGCATGGCCCTGTGTCCTCTGACCTTCCTGTTTCTCACTGTTCAGGTAATTCAGAGTTATCTAAATGCTTTCCCAGTGAAGTGTGAAATGAGAGATTGTTTATTGTATTGTCATACATCAGCCATATATGAATTTCATTTGGACATCTGCATGTACACTATGATGAAAATATTTTAACATAATTAGCGGTGGGTTGAAAAAACTGATCTTTGAATGATCTGATATTATTTTATATAAAGCCGAGCTGAATCTTTAACACTCTGGAGTCAGTGCTTCCGCCAAAACACTTAAATAAAAAGGAACATAACAAACACCCCCTCACTACTTTTCAAATATATAAAGGCTGAAAAAAATATATATATTTAGATTATCGTGAGATAAGCACAAGTAACTAGAGACATGGTTGAGTGTGTCAGTCACAGCAAGATTTGATGGCCCACCTAAATTCAGCCATTTATATTGTCAGCTGGAGCTAATAAAGGCTGCCATGCCTCACATCAACACACCTGCTGCCTCGTTACACATACAGCAAAGCACTGTCTTCTTCTGGAGAAAACTGGCAAGGCAGAACAGCTTCATTTTTAATTGATTTGAACCTATAAAATCTGTTTCTCATTTTGGAACGAACAGTATAAATACCACCAAGTAGCTCATATGCTAGCTAGCAATGTGAATTTGAATTATCTGGTTCACCTCATATGTTCTTCTGTAATATTGCATTAATTCTCACACTCTATTAACTTCTCACTCTGACTCTCTCCTTCTGCCAGTCTCACGTCTCCTCGGTACAGAAACAGGTCAGACACATGTCCTCAGTTGTCTCTCCAGTATGTGTAAAACAATTCAGTGGTGACCCAATTTTGCCTGACATACATGAAGAACTCTGTCTGGAACACTTCCTGCTAGCCCTCAGACAAAACCTGCAGATGCAGCACAACAGCATTGACATGGAAAGGTCAGACCCTGTGGCATTACACACATACTGTACCCATACTATTACACTGTATTCTCAGTGTACACGAGGGGGCAGTGTTACTTTGTAATCCATTTTAATTCATTTCTTATTTCATATCTGTCCTGCAAACTGGAAGATGGGCTTTGCTGCGATTAGATGCCATCTGTGCAGTTGGATTGTTCCTCATCAGTCTGGCCTTACTGGACAGTGCAGACTATCTGGACTCTGGCATCATAGCTTTGGCTCTGACTTATAGCTTCAATGTAAGTCCAAGTTTGCTTAACTGGTCGGTTTAGCCTGTTTTGTCCAGACCTCTGTACCTTTGAAAGAGTTATTGTCATTTTATTATAAAATTTAAACATAATTTCATGAAATGTGAATTACAACAAATGACCAAAAATCTTCAGACAAAGTGTTTCTGCTTGCTTCAATGAGCTACATGATAATTAATATACAATTACAGCATAAAATGACATAACTGTGACTTTTAAGGTTTAACGACATTAGAATGAAGGGGATATTTATTGGTAATCTAATGATGAGTGATTCTTACAGATGAGAGAAGTGATGCACCAGTTCACTGTCTGCACTGCAGAAATTTCAAGCAATACCGTGCCAATACAGAGACTCTGTGTTTACACCAAAATGGAGAAAGAGGTATTGTTTTTTAACACTTAACTGTAGATGAACATTTCCTCATCAGACCCCTTATGAAAGTAAAGAAGATTGTCCCCTTAACTCCTCCACCCCAGGGAATAAATCTTTAAATACAAGTGGATTTCTAACTGAGGACAAGTGTCCATAATTTGTTTTGAGGTGTGATCTCTTACATATTGCTTCTTATCAGCCTGAATGGAGCAAGGATCACAAGGTCTCCCCTGATTGGCCCCAGAAAGGAGAGCTGGAGTTCATTCAGTATGGAACTGAGGCCAGTCCCAACTCACCAGCATTCAGAGGACTTACCTTCAACATTTCAAAAGGAGAGACTGTAAGGGGTGTGCGTGTGTGTGTGTGTGTGTGTTAGTGATTGAGAAAGGGAGTGTTCATGGGCTGTGTTTTTGTGTTCAACAGGGGTTAAAACACTTAGAGAGATTTTGTCAAGAGGAAAATATTTACATATTCTCTTTCTGTGTGTCTGTGCACTTTATGTAAACAGACCAGTCACTGGCTTAAATAACTTGCTATTGTTTTATGTCCTCAGTAACTGGAAGTTGCTGCATTTGAAAAAAATGCTTTATATAATCATGGAAAAATTTCCTGCACTGTTACATAACTATTGTGGAGACACTTGTTTATACCCGTCTGTATGATTCGTTTGAAGAAGATCGTGCCATATTTTTATATTGTACACTGATCAGCCAAAACAATACCACCACCAAAATCTGTCTTATACTGTCTAGTTCCCCCTCATATTGAAAAAAACCCCAGCTCTGCTCCATTGAGGCAGAGACTCCATAAGACATAGCCAACATGAACTTTTTCATGACTTTGTGCTACAGTAGCTCTTCTGTGGGATCAGACCAGACAAGTTAGCCTTCACTGATTATATGCATCACTGAGTCTTGGGTGGCCTTGACCCTGTCATCAGTTCAGGTTTCCTTCTTTAGAGCACTTTTTGTTGCTACTGTTGACTGCACACCACAAAACCTGCCTGTTTGGAGATGCTCTGACCCAGTTGTTGGGAGATTAATTAATTATCAAGATTCTGATGCCAGATTCTTTTCACTTTACATCAGTGGTTTTAATGTTATGGCTGATCGTTGTATGCATTGTGTGCAGTGTTATTATATCATGTGATATTTGTGTATGTGTTGGTAGGTTGGTGTTGTAAGCAGAGAGAAGGGTGAGACTGATGCTTTGATTAGCTGTCTGTTTAGAGCAGTGGAGGCCAGTTGTGGTGCTATTCTCATTGATGGTGTAAATATTGCCAGTGTGGGGCTCCACACCTTGCGCAGCCGCCTGCATCTCATCCCTCAGGTCAGTCACAGTGAAAGCTGCACAATGCAGACATAATACTTGTTTTGCAATTAGTATTGCATCTCAAAAAATTAGAATACTGTCAATTTCATTCATGCACATTTCATATAAAAAGTCCGATTTGATATTCATTACATGCAAAGTGACAGTTTTTCATACCATACCAGAAATCCAGAGTCTCACATTATTATAATATTTAAATTCAGTTTTGACTAAATTACAAATCAGTATCAAAATGAAAACAAAATCTTGAAAAGCTTGAATTATATCACTTTAAATGTAATGAATATAATATACGACAGTAAAAACTTACAATATAATTTTCTTTTGCGATGTTATGAACCACTTGCACTCCATTAACAACTCAAGCCTTTTAACTGTGGGTCTTTTGCTGGACTGCCATGAGAAAAAAAAATTGTAAATACTAAAGAAAATTGAGCAGTAGTCGAATTGTGTAGCAGCAGTGCAATACAAGCATGGAGAAACAAGCCAGCAACTATAGGTTTAGGTTCACATCAACCATCAACATGGAGAATTCTGTGATGCTGTCATGTCAATGTGGACCTTGAAGCAGTATCTCAATATCTTGTGGAATTCTTGTCACTGAACTGAAGTTTTTAGAGCAAGCAGTGCTCCATGAGTGTATATAGTTACAGTACTGTGCAGAAATTCTATGCACCTAAGCACATTATTTAAAACCATTTATCTGTGCAATGAGTTTATTTGGTTGTTAAAATTGCAGCTCACATAAGAAGAGACCCAGGTAAACACAAATGTTGAAGAAATTAGTTGATATCTTGTGAGCAAGTTTGCCCCAGTCAGTGTACAGATGTGTTCAATTCCATCACCGGCTCACTTCAGTTGACATCATTAGCCACTGATTTACCAAACCAGTTGTGGGATGGTAGCTATAAATAATAAAAACAACAACAACTCATCAATCATATGGAAATCTGACCTTCTTTTTAACAACATTGATGGATTGAGGTAATATAAATAAACAAAACTGAAACATATTGAAAAAAAAACTTTATTGCTATTAAAATAATGTTAGAGGAGGCTGTCTTATTTTAACCTCAGACATTAGTTTGGTTTACTCTTTATTGTTGAAATGGAGAACATTTAAAACAACAGGCCAAGTTCAGCCAATGTTGATGTCAAAGAACCAAAAGAAATTGTGCAAGTTTGATTTTCATGAGCGGTCTGCAAAGCGGAAACCCTTTCAGGATTAAACTTTGCCAGAGTACACCTAGACAAAGAGCAGGACTTCTGGAACAGTGTGCTTTGGGCACATGAACCAAAGTTTAATTATTTGGGGACTGTAGCAGAAGGTATGAGCACAAACCAAACTCAGCTTTTGGGCCCAAGAACCTCATACCAACTGTGAAGCATGGAGGCAGAAATGTCACGGTTTTTGGCTGCTTTGCTGCAGCAGAGCCTGGAGAGCTCTTCTTCACAGAATCCACAAGCAATTCTTGACTTTAGGAGTTGTTGATGAGGTAGGGTAATGATCATCCAACATCCTGACCTCACTGACATTCTTGTCACTGAATGCAATCAAATCATCACAGTAATGCTCTAAAATCTAGTAGAAAGCCTTGCCTGGACAATAGAGACAGTTATGTCAACAAAAGCAGGATGAACTCTTTTTAATCACTCGAGTTTGGGAAAAACAACACATGACCAGGTGTCCCTGTACTTTTGACCATATAATGCATGCTGGTCTACTGGGCAGCCTGTCAAAAACACATAGAGGAGTAAGTGAAAATGCTTTCATTATTTTTGGTAAAACCATTGAGCTTTTGCGTATTGCACCTTTCTGTCATATTAGTATTTCAAAACAAATAGCAGGTCATTAAATCACAGCTCACACTGAAGAGGTGTGTTCACTGCTTGGCAGATCCAGCATGTTCTGGTGGGAGCCTGCAGGCGAAGGTGTGTTGACAGGCAGGAGAATGATGACCTGGGGTGTGGTGTGAAGAATGTTGTAGCACGTTTTGTAGAATTTAGCTGTTTACTGAGAAGTGGAAGGTGGAGCCACCAGTGCTAGGAAGCTACTGTAATAGCTGTGAATTGCATTAATTTCTGCCTTTTATTGTTCTAGGTGCCTGTTCTGTTCTCTGGTTCTCTGAGGGCTAACGTGGACCCTTTTACACTGTTCTCAGACACCCAAGTGTGGCAGAATTTGGAGCTATGCCAGCTGAAAGAAAAGCTGCTAAATCCCACACAGCCCAGTTCCACTGCTCACAGGTAGATGCAGACCTAAATGTTGTTGTGAGATCTTCCATTTTTGTTCATACTTGTATAACTACATGAGAAAATGTAGAGTCCCTTGTGGAAAAAGCTGACAGCTCTTTCTGTTGTGTGCAGGTTTTTTAGCTCTGGACAGAAGAGGCTGCTGTGTTTGGCCAGAGCTCTGCTGGGAAAGGCCAGAGTGCTGCTGGTGGAGGATGCTGGTCCCTTAGTTGATTCAGAATCAGAGAGCCTGCTTCAGCAGCTAATCCATACTCATCTCCCTGAATGCACTGTGCTGTGGCTGAGTCAGAACCCAAAAAGTCTCATGCATACAGACAGGTGACTAACACAATTACTAAGATGGACTATATGGGGGGAAAAATGTGACGCACCTCTTCATCATTGATTTCAAATGTTTCGTTCAGTCCCTGAGCCTCAAGTGTATAAAATCAAGCACCTAGCCATGCAGTCTGCCTTTACACACATTTGTGAAAGAATGGGTGGTTCTAAAGAGCTCACTGAATTTGAGCGTTACTGTTATAGGCTGCCACCATTGCAACAAGTCAATTTGTTTTGTTTTTTTTTTTCCCCTCCTAGATGTTCTACAAGGACTGTGAGTGGTACTACAGGAATTTGAATTTAGAAACCATAGCAACGTGGCCAGAAAGTGATAAAAAGTTACAGAGAAGGGTCACTGAGTACTGAGGATAGTACATAAAGGTCACCCATGCTCTGCTGACTCAATAATCACAGAATTTCAATGCTGTTGTGAAAGGGTGCAACTCCAAATTAATGCCTGTAGATGTAGAAAAGGATGTCATAAAAGCTCCCATACGTGTAATGTTCAGGTGTACTGATCACGATATACACAATCAATCATTGAACATTAAAACCATCTCTTTGTTTTTACATCCTCTGCCCATTTTATTAGCACCTCTATGAGCTTCCTTTCACCTTGTTCCTCAGTGGTCAGGATTATTACAGTGGTGGGTTGTTTTCAGCACTGCAGTGACACTGACTGTGTAGCTGTGTGTTAGTTTGTAGATGAGACACAGCAGTTCTACTGGCGTTTTTAAACACTCCAAAATGCTGCCCACAGAGTGCTGTTGGCTGGATATTTCTGGTTCTGATCTCAGTCCAGCTGTCACACTGAGGGTTTTAAACACCCCAGTAGCACCGCAGTGTCTTGATCTACTTGATCTACACACCATGTCAGTGTCACTGCAGTGCTGAGAATATCCCACCACCCAAATAATACCTGCCCTGTGGTGGTCTTGACCATTGAAGACCAGGATGAAAGAAGGCTAACATTGTATGCAGAAAAACAGATGAACTACTGTCCGTAATTCTAGAACTGTAAAGGGTTCCTGTACAGTAAGAGCAGCTGATAAAAACAAATGTATAACAACTGTAGTAGTAGATATAAAGTGAATATACATGTACATTTCTGACTGTCTCTTATGACCACAGGGTGCTGGTGCTGGATGCTGGTCAGGCTGTGGAGTTCAACTCTCCTTCCGTTCTCATCCAGCAGGGGATGCTGTTCAAACAGCTGCTCCTGGAGTCACAGAGAGGCCATGTCTAACAAGAAAATCTATGAATACTGTATGTATTCTTATGTACAAAAGGCACATGGGTTTTCATCCCAGTCACACCTGATCCCACTTCTTAAATCAGTCCTCAAACATCTCATCATGTGTGCTCCTGCTTTGTTAGAATGAAAACCTGAAGGCATGCTGGCCATTTATGGATAAGATCAGCCCTATTGTTTATTCTTTACATCCAAATGTTTGAAACAGTTTGCTCAGTGATCTTTAACTGTTTTTTATTAAATTAGGTAAAACAAAAATAATATACATGTACATGTACAAATAAAAACCATTTTTACTAAATCATAATTGAACAGTTTTCTTTTTATGCTATTTAAAAAAAATAGCCCAAAGGTGGTTTAAACACCTGAAAGGTTTGATTTTAAAATGTGAGTGTGATTTAGTTTTATTCCCAGTAGAGATTTAAACATTTTCCTTTTTTCTTTTCTTTTTTTCTTTTCTTTTTTTCTTTTCTTTTCTTTTCTTCTCATTTTCTCTTTACTTTTCTTTTCTTTTAGTTAAAACTAAAAATTATAATTATTGTAGCAAAACTACAAATGATGTATTTGTTTTTTATGTGCATTACCGGAGTTATATAGGATAGTAGGGGCATTTACTGTTTTAATGATTTCCTCAAATCATTTCACCCCAGTGCTTGATGTTGATACAGTGTTTAAACAGCAGGCAAAGGCAAAACTGCAAGTTGAGTACTTCCCCTTTCTGTTGTTGAGGGTTATTTAATACAGTTGAGGTCTGCTTCTTTGAACACATCCTCAATCTTTCAGCCTCCAGCTTTCTTAACTGACGGTTTATTTTCTTCACTGACAGTTTCCATTGCATTATGGACAGTTTTGTTTTCACAACATAACTGCCCCTTTTTCCTTTAAGCCAATGTCACTATTGAAATTTAGAATTGTGCTGAACATGTTTTGAAGAATAATGTTGGATTAATTGTATTCTGCCACTTTTGTATAGCAGTCAAATAGATAACTGTTGAATAAAGAAACTTTTACAACAATATGCATTGAGGTTTTTCTGCTGAGCTTATAGCTATGAATGAGTGTGGAAATCCAGACCAAGCTCCCTCCACCCCCAAATTAATTATTAATTTTCTTCAAATTGAGCTGCACCATACTAAAGCAATGAACAGATACTCTATTCGATGCTGGTGATTTTGGTACAGTTCTGCATGACAAAAAGATGAAAGTACTGTTCACACATTCACAAATGTATTCAATTATTAATAATAAAAGTAAACAACTGTTTTACCTTCAAGCAATAAAATTCCCCTATAGCAAAAACCTGTTTGACCAGCTTATTTCCGGATCAGCACAGGGTAAGATTTCATTTGAATTTGAGGGTTTAGCTGGTATACAAAACTGATCAAGCTAGACACCCATTATGTCCAATCTTAACTGTGGTCAACCAGAATGACCAGCAAGACCAAGCTGGTGCATCAGCTTGACCAATAACACCCAGCTTGATATTACATACACTATACTGGTCAACAGCTGGTTAAATAGCTAGTTTTCCATCATAGGGTATGTTTTCATCTGAATTAACAGATTTTTCAACCACATTGACCATCAAAGACAAGCTTAGACCCTTTAGAGCCAGTCAGCAATAGCAGGTTTTGAGCTGGTCCATCATGTTTTCAGCAGAATTGTTAACAGTAAGTAACCTTGTAAACAAGGTACCATGTAAATAAAACTTCTGGCTATCATTACCAAGCAAAAACAATGTAAAAACACACGTCATTTAATGAATTGATGCTACAGTTTGATAATCTTGCCTACGTTTGAAAGGTTAGGTTTGAAACGTTAGAAAAAATCTATGCATTTGTTTTTGTCCTGTGCTTCATTAGGGTTTCTCAACCTCTGCTATAGCCATCCATGAATGTGGAAACCCTGTTCTTACACACCAAACTGCCTCATCCACAATATTCAGTCATGAAATTAAAACTGAAGACATTTTGCGTAAAAAGTGGGTTTCATCATGTCTCAAGATTCACCTATAAATTCAGCCACTGTAACCTCCTACTCATACTGTCCTCCAGGACGTACTGGGTTGAAATCTCTATTCAAGCAGCAGCAGTAGAGAAACCTTCATCATGAGGCTGGTATTAGTGGTGTGTGTGATGTTCCTGGCTGTGTGTGAGTCTCGCAGGCTGGGCCGCTGTGAAGTCGCTCGCATTTTAAAGGCAGAGGGACTCGATGGCTTTGAGGGATTTGGACTTGGCAACTGTGAGTAAAAGCTTAGGTTTGATTTCTGATGTTCAATTTAGTTTAGCCTTTATAAACTTAATTCCACAGTAAAATAAGTGCTTCACCGGAACATCTAATTCATTCTCCTTATTATCTCACTAAGACATTGTTTCTTAACCCTGTTCTGGAATGCCCCAGCCCTGCTCCTAGCACACCTTCTTCAACTAATTAGCTCATTAACAAGCCCTTTCAGAGTTGCAGGGGGGTGTGTTAAACCAGGGAATCCACTAAAATGTGCAGGGAATGGGGTTTCCAGAAGCACGGTTAAGAAACATTTGGATTTGTCTCAAACGCAATTTATTGGTTAAGAAATGTTTGATGGTGTCCACAGTTTGACTCACTTCCAGAACTTTTTAAAAAAGTTCAGGTCCCATATCATCGGTCCAAGTATCGGCCACTTGAAGTCTTGTTCAATTCCTCACTCCCTTTGCCAATCAATTGGAGGAAATCCCAAGGAATTTTCAATTGACTCAAATCAATTGGCTAAGGACGTGAGGGGAACTAGGCCTTACTCCCAGTGACCAAAACTGGGAACTTTTAGGACCAGCTAATAATGGGTGCCCTTATGCTAGGTTTATTAGACTTGTAGAAAACTACAGAAGATTTTATTTTATTAACCCACATCTTTGCTGACCTCACCCTGTCCATCTACTGTAGATGTGTGCATGGCATTCTGGGAAAGCAAGTGGAAGACCCATAAGGTGCGGGACAGTGATGATGCAGGCAAGGACTATGGCATCTTCCAAATCAACAGCTTCAAGTGGTGTGAAGATGGCACCAGGGGTGGAAAGAACCTCTGCAGAATGCCCTGTGGAGGTAATGGAGATTTCATTAGTGACATACATTGCAGTCCACATTGCATATTTAAGAGTCTCCTGGTATTATAGTTCAGAGCTGAATATAGCAGTACTTCATATTGTTCAGAACCCATACAGTATCTGAATTTCTGCATTTTTTGATGGACATAAGAATAAACACGTCTTTCTTCTCTTAGATCTGCTAAATGATGATCTGAGGAAATCTGTTGAGTGTGTAAAGCTCATTGTCAGGATGGAAGGACTGAAGGCATGGTAAGAATTTGTAGAATTTATGTAACGTGATGCACAGAATCAGATGCGTGTGATTATATTTATCCTACATATATGAATTAATATTGTGATGTGACCGGCAGGAACACCTGGGACAAGTACTGCAATGGCAGAAAGCTGTCACGCTGGGTGAAGGGTTGTGATGTGAAACTGTGATCTGCTGGGAGAAAATCATAGAGCAGTACTGCTGCATTATTACAATTGTTTCCATATTTCTTAATTTCATTAAGATTTTGGAATGTTCTTAAGATTTTCAAGGATACAATAAATCAATGTATTCAATAATATGACGTGAACTTCAAAAGAGCTTCAATAAAGCTTTTTTTCACTTTTAGAGATCGATTTGTGCTTGTGTTGAGTTTCATAATTGACTAACATTTTCCACAATGGGAATTCTGGTTTTGCAGTCATGCCCACACAGACATGCATAAAATCACTTAAAGTCCACAGCCAATATGTAATATCCGTGTGTGTAAATTGATTACAAATTGATGCTTGACCCATGATGGTAACAGGCCTGATTGTGGTCTGCTTCTTTATGAAGTCCACCCCCAACTCCTTGGTCTTGGTCACAATGATGAGCAGATGGTTCTTCACACAACACCCCACAAAGCTGCTCATTAGGTCTCTGTACTCACTTTTCTGTCCATCCCTGATGCACCTGAACATTTCTGAAGGTGGCATAGATCTGACCTGTAATGGAGGTCTGTGGTGTATAGGGTGAAGAGGAAGGAGGGAAAGTAAAGTTCACATGTGGCTCGAGAACCAAATCACACAAAAACCTCAAAGTGACTAAGTACAACATAAAGCGCATCCATAACTGGCAGCACATTTGCCAATATTGTAATGTAGAATATAGCAACCACTGCAACAGACTGGTAGATATCCAACATTTTGCTGCACACAGCAGGACCTGAGCTTCCTCAGAAAGCAGTCTGCTCATCCCTTTCTTGTACAAAGAATCAATGTTGGCCCTCCAGTCCAATTTGTTGTCCAGCAGGACACCCAGATATTTGTATCTGCCAACCAGCTCAGCGTTCTGACCCATAATGGTAACAGGCCGGATATATGTCTTCTTCCTTATGAAGTCCACCACCATCTCCTCGATCTTGGTCACAACGATGAGCAACACTCCACAAAGCTGCTCACTAGGTCTCTGTATTCACTTTTCTGTCCATCCCTGATGTTTTTCATTAAATAGCAACGATATGTTTCTCCAATAAAGATTTCGTTCTTATTCTTTTAGAGCTGTAAGAGGAACAAATTCAGAACTTCACAAGTTCAAATTGCACTTCTAACATTCTCATCACAGTTTTCCGCCAAAATCATACTGTTCATAGACAGCTGCGCAAGTCGTGCCCAAGAGCTGTTTATGTTTCATGTTTATAATCGGCTTCCCTCTCCAAACGGGGGTAAAATGTGTTTCTTTAATTAATTCTACCCTGAGCCACTGCAGTCATGATTGCAGTCATATCTGTAATTAGGGCTGTGACGTGATGGGAGCAGTGAACTGATTAGTTTAATAGACACTGTAATTAACAGTTTTTTTTAGAGGGGATGCTGTTACTAATTGGGAAACAGGCTACGGCACATACTCGGCTCAAACCTTCTGCAGCGCTTCCATTGCACACTTATTTTTCCCTTAGCCTTTGCATAATATGCTCATCATCTGCTCTGCCAGATAATCTTTATGATTTTTGGTTCTCTAAATTGATATATATATTCATATGTATTTCACTAGTTAATGTAGCTTCAGGTATTGGCACTAATCACCAAGCTGAGATGTTTTTCTGTCCAAAATTACATTTTAGCAGAGCGTGAAATCAATAAGTGAGAAATATCCCCCTGGGCAGCAGGTATAAAACATAGTTGTTTGTAATGAATGTAAAATATAAAGATTAGGAGGTTATAGTGTTTCAAGGGCACATGTCCTCAATTTGTCCTTTTTAAATTTTCCCTAAAGTCTCTTTCTGTTGTTTGATGTTTAACATACCAAAACAATCATAACATGACCAGCACATTCCAACCTTTCTCCTGTGCTGTTTTTGCTACTGTTACTAAGGGTGATATATTCAATTACCTCTATTTTATCTGACAGTCAGTTCTGAAACACCCCTAACAATCCCAGTGTGATTGGGCAAGGTTGGTGTAGCATAGTGCATAACTAGGGGGACAAACTACAGTTCAATTCCCTGGGTGCTGAAGTTCACCACGATACACCAATGAAAGTAGTTAGGGAAGACTCCTAACACTACATTGCCCCCCTATGTAGCATAATTTGAACGTGAGTCACTCTGGATGAGTGTCAGTCAAATGCTATATACACTCATCTTATGATCATATCACCACCCTTTTGTTTCTATACTCACTGTCTACCATACAGGAGCCCATTGTAAGTGTATAATTACAGACTGTCATCCATCTGTTTCTCTACCTAACTTGATACCCTCCTTTCACCCCCATGTTCAAGACCCTGCAGGACCACCACAAAGCAGGTATCATTTGGATGGTGGATCATTTGAGTGTTTAAACACTATGTCCACACACTATCTACTCTTTTAAGCACTACTATTTGTCAGATCCACTCATACCAGAACAACACACACTAACACACCACCTGAGAATGACCCACTTCCCATATAATACCTGCTCTGTGGTGGTCCTGTGGTGTCCTGACCATTGAATAACAGGGTGAAAGGAGACTAACAAAGTATGCAAAAAAAAAGAGATGGGCTACAGTCTGCAGTTATAGAGCTACACAGTGCTCCTGTATGATAAAATGGACAATATAATGTTATGGCTTTAACACTGCCTGCTTCTGCAGCTTATCTTCTCTGTATGGACCCTTTAAGGGCATACTTTGTAAAAACTAAACCCAGGTGCGTAGATGTATGACTTCCTTTTTTTTTTTTTGCAAAGTGTCCATCTTGTTAAGATAGTAAGAAGATCTGACAGCATTTAGTGTAAGAGATGGTTGAAACAAATGATCTACTGACGCAAATGGTTACTGAAATCAATACTACTTTCCCCATTGATTTTACCTCCTCACTGAAATAGGCAATAGCGGAATATGGAATACCATTTTAGAGCCACATTCAAATCAGACATAGTCACAATTATCCATTTATTTCATTTATGTAGCTGTCCCAAAAATATTACAAAGAGAAACGAACCTGTACAACTCTTCCAATCCAAGCACACGTACAGAACACCCACTCTTGTAACCAGAAAACCTTATGTGTTTACCTTCATTTACAAGCAGACTGCCAACAGACAGATTTGAGTAGATACATTTATATGATGCAAGATATTCCTTTTTATATGACATACTTTTTAAAGAGGTATTTCTCCGTTTTATATATGCAGTTTTTAAAAGGTCAGGTGTACTGCAATCAGCAATTATTACTAACTATATAATGACAAAAATGGCATTCCATGCAAAAACTGCATATATAATAGAGATCAGTATGGGTCTGGCAGAACATGAAACAAAACATATCATATAAAAATATCCACATTTGCGTAGGCTGCCTTGAATGACCAGGATTACCAGTAATGTGGTTAATAATGGCAATATTTCCCCATTTTAAAACTGATGTTCACTTGAAGGAAATGAAACAGTACATGAAAAGGATTTACATTTGCTGTATTTTTCCTAAAATATCAGCCTATTTTTTTTTTTTTTATTAAAGCAGGCTTGCACTCAGAGGGATTTTCTTTTTGCCATTTTGTCACTGCTTAATTCGTTTTGTTGCAGCATTCAATTGCGGCGACTCTGTTTAGTGTCAGCTGAGACCCCAAAGTCCTCTTTTTATGTGAGTCCCATTCGCACTCATCTTAATTACAGCAACTTAATCACTCTCTCTGTTGTGGTGCCAATTAGTGGCCTCCCCTCTGCAACTGACTGCACTGATCACTCTCTCTGATAGAGAGGAGGATGAGAGGAGGAGACTGAAGAAGTGAGTGCTGTTAGAGAAGAGGGTTTTGGGGTAAAAAACAAAATTGAGGTGATATAAATAATTGGGGGGCAGTCAAAACATTTGACAAAACATCGCAGAACAGTGCAGAATACGACAGTGATAACACTGGGATGCAATTTACCTTGCATTAGAAGACCACATACAACTTACAACTGGACAAACAAGTGTATAGACTGAAGTGTAGCATCTGCAAGGCCTGTTTTCATTTTGAGAAGATCCGAGTTTCTTAGACCTCCATTGCACTGTCTGACTTCGGCGTCTTGGAAATCCACAACGTAGACTGGTTCACATTTGTTTTGGTCCGTGGTTTTCTGTACAAAAGATGTCAAGAAATCAGAGTGAGTGCTATCTATTTTTTGACCTAATGTCTGTAAAGTTTGTAGTCTTAAACACATATTAATCAACAGTTCAGTGAAATATCTACATCACACACTTTTGCCCTTACAGCAAGTGGAATCCAACAACAAATACATATTTGGTGTCTCATGTTTGCTTCATTAATTTTGCACTCCAGCTACAATACGGGAATCTTGTGCCCTGCTAATTCGGATTATGTGGCCCAAAAAGTGCAGCCTAATCATCAGATGTTTACCTCATGCATGTTTCGGCTGGTTAAGCAATCTATCAGAAACTTTACCACAAACTGTTATCTAGAAAAATGTACAGATAGGCTTCCAGCTTGTGCAGCCCATGAACAAAAAAATCTAACTTCTTTCCACCATTTTCTTATAAACACATTATTCTTTTACTGGTCATTTTTAATACAGCTCCCAAATGCATGCATGTGGTTATTTGTCACAATTTCACAGCTGTTGTAAAATGAGTGAACTGGTGTTTATTGTGTCCCAGGAGACTTCATTATGAGGTTTCCGATAACAGCTGTAATTTAATATAAGCTGTCTACATGATTATTTGATTTATCAGCTGCTGAAATCTGATAATGATCATGGTGTTGGTGTGCATGTAAACACACCCAGTGTTTGTGCTTACAAGGATATTTTTTTTATTTGTCATAAACATCTCTTGCTGTTAATTTTCATGAATATGTTGATGGACAACAGACAGTTATGCTCCATGGAGTAACTTTTTAAAAATAACACTCTGATGCCCCATCAAACTTCCAATAGGAGATTATAGAGCAGGGTTTCAATAATGTAGATGGATCTCAGTCAAAATGGCCAGTGAGGCTGCAGGTTTTCATTCTAAACAACCAGCAGTAAAACCCAGCTCCTTTCATTTAATTAAACAATCTTCAAACAACAGATCAAATGAGTTCCCATTTGGCTGGAATGCAAACCTGCACACCTGCCCATTTCGGACCCAGTCTGACACCCATGTTTTAAAGCTTTATAAGCCACATATTGAAATACAGTGGGACAGTGACTGGTTTGAATAAAACCAGAAGAAATAACAATCGTCGTGTTGAACACATAAGAACTTGTCCTCCGCCTTTAATCCATTGATGCAGTGAACACCCACATACAATCATTAATGAGCACATGCACATTAGGGGGAAATGGAGCACACATGGCTGAAGTAGAGGGCAGCTCTGGCTGTGGTGCCCAGGGAGCAGTTGGAGGTTAAGTGCCTTGCTTAAGGGAACTTCAGTCATGTCTTCTGGTCTAAAGGATTGAGTCACCGACCTTCTGGTCACAAGAACACCCCTCTATCCTTCAGGCCAGTACATGATCTGGCTCTATGTCTATGAAAAAGATCTACAACCACCAGCAACGTGTTTGAATTAGTTGAACCAGTTGAGTTGCACAACAAACCAGCAACACTATGGTTTTTGGGAAGAACTGTAGCTTTAAAATACCACATATGGACAAAGTGGACATGACGACATTTGGCTGAACTTTAAAAAGTGAGACAAAACAGAAATCCATTTGTCCCTTTAATTCTCTCAAATTATTAGATTGAGTCTTGAACATGATAGAGATTGTTAAAAAGAAGCCTTACAGCTGCTTAGAGCAAAGGGTGTTTACCCCGAGGACTTGACCATGCTCCAGGAAGCCTTTTACTGCCCACAGAGAGGCCTGTTAGTGCCAATGATTAAATGCATTGTCTGACGATGCCAGTCTGGCTGAGTGATCGAAAATATGTTAAAAAGACATCACTCTGTGGTAGTGGGGGGCTAATAAACATAATGAATTACATAAACAAAGCACTCGGTAATGCCCTGCCAAGCTCAGGGGCTAAGGGGGGCTGGACCAGGCTGTGTTTCATCAACTGACGAGAAAAGCAGTGCTTGCTTCAGCATTTGCCTGATTTCTGGTGGTGAGGATGCTGATGAGAAGTGAAGCTGAAGTTGGATCCTGTGCGTAGACTGCAATGTAAGGCAGCAGGTAGCCTGACTCTTACAGTGACTAATAATAGCAGGCCACCGCCAAGCTACACATATCCTTCAATACTGCTTCTGTAAGCTCTGTGATTATTACGGACTAAGCTGTGTTCCAAACAAACAAATTCCATCAAAGTAAAAGCTTTATTCTGGCAGTGGAATGAAAAGCTAGTTGCTGTCATGCTTCTGTAACTGATTTCCACCACTGATTGCTTAGGAAGTGGCACAGATGCCATTAGCATCTGTTTAGGGTCGTGTTCTTAGTGCTTTACCATTACCCTAATTGTCTGATATGCTGCAGTATTCAAATTGGGTGTGTGATTACCATTGAATCAATACAGCACATTGACTGTAGAAAAGAGGGTGTGCAGTTATCATATACTATAATGTATTACTAAATTTTACCTGGTTTTCAACTTCTTCAGCACTCTTTGGTATGTTTTGCACTAGTATCTTTGCTTCTCAATGCTGGAAATGAATTACCTCATGAATTAACTGGGATAATCAAACATAGTCAAGCTAATATGTAACTACAAGCTTCTATTATGCTGGTTGCCTTTGAAGGGCAAGTTCACTGGATCACTGAGAGGCCTGGATGCCTAACATCAACATCTTATTCTAAGAGCATGCGTAGATCTTAGGGAAGATAATACCATTTTGCCATTTAAAAGAATCACTTGAACAAGTATATAGCAACATATAAACACATATAAACATCTACACTTATGTGTATTATAAGCTTAATGTAACAGTGGAAATAAGTTATGATGTGAAGTAGGTGTTATGACTAAAACCCTATATCTTGATATGCATAAGAAAAATGACAATATACAATACAATATAAATGATAATGACTTTACAAATTATAATGTTACTGTGTCAGGATTTAATTGGAACACCAAAAAGACATCATGCTGTATATTTAAATAGTAACCTTAAATTGTGATGTTTCTGTGCTAGACATTTACTGTAGTCTGTACAGTGACATCCCTCTGAAAACCAAACCATCTCCACACAAACTCACTCACATTTATCTATTTATTTATTTATTTATTTATTTATTTATTTATTTATTTATTTTTGGAATTTAATCATACACAGATGATAATATATGATATGGACATTTTTATATCTTGTACAAAATGTATGTTGATATATAAAAATGTTAGATATATTGTCCATTCCTATGACTATAACATTAACTAAGGTGAAAACAGACAGATAGCATTTGTTGGTTTGTCATAAATACTTAAGGTATGATGTTTTTCTCAGTGTAAACTTGAAGCCACACCTTCAGTGGATTTTTTTGTATAGACATGTCTGGCATGGAGTGTATATATATATATATATATATATATATATATATATAAAATGCCTCCTAAATTGACCAAAATGTTCATCAATTCATTTGTATAGTTAGTGGCTCTTCTCTTTCTTTTAATTAGTCTAATTTCAACATAGCTCTGTATTCTCTGTATTCCTATGAACATGGACTGACTGAACTCTTCAGACAAACCCTAAGTTAACTAATCTACTTTTAATCCTTAATTTAAGTATTAAATGTACATTGTATTAATTATGCCAGACTTTGTATTTTAGACACCAATCAGAAGACCAGTGCACATACTTCCAGTTTGGTTCCCACTGTTTTGTTAATGTATTCATGTAAATGATGTATGTTATCACCTCTTGCTCAACATCTGGAAGCAGCAGGTCCCTGAGGCCACAAGAATCAGCAGAAGGAGTGGAATCGTAGGGATTATTCATAAATCATACCTTACCTACAGAGTTGAAAAAAATATATATTTAAACTTTGGACAGATATTCAAATGTTTTGGAAATTTTGGCTGCTATTGCCCAGGGTCCTACCATCACATGAGGGTTTTCCATCTCCATGTAACCCAGGTGTTTTGTTTCTTCCTCATGGTCCGGATTATGAAATATCTGGTAGGCCTGTGAGCAGAGCAGAAGCAAAAACATGGTATAAATATGCATGTATCATGTCTGAATTAATTCATGATAAACTGCCATCCTGCTTCACCTGAATCACGACCTCCAGGCCTATCTCCGTGTTCTTTCACCAGATGGCTCTCTACATTATGGATGAAAACAACATTTAACACTGAAATAACCAACATGAATGAGAGAACACGTTCAGGTGGGTCGAATAAACTATTCACTAGGACTGCACGCTCTTATTCAGCAAGTGATTTTCAGTATGTACCTTTTCAGGATCTGTTGTTCAGCATATATTTCAGTATATTGTCACACACATGCAAATAATGTATGTCATCTAGAAATCAAGGTAAAAGTATTTGATTTCCAGTTATTTTAGGCCATTTCTATTGGTCAGTTCATCATTATATTTAGAGTGTCCTTCCAGCATGGATGGACTGGCTATCAGGAGAAATGGGAAAAATTCCCAGAGACTCTGAGAGGGTGAATGGACAACTCCTGCCTCCCCACCCATCAATCAAGAAAATAAAAATGATCCAAAATGCACCCCCACCATCAACTGAAATTGAGAAAGCCAACCCCATCTAAATGGACCTACACCAAGTGACCAAGTAAACTGAAAATTCCTCAACCCCTGGGTTAACAAGATGAAAATCCATCAAAAGAACCCCCCAACTCCAACTTACAACGCCCTACCTTCCAGAATATGTTGTAAAGTATGTGCTGAATGTGATGTTTCAGTATGTATTGTCTTAGAATGTGTCCTTCCAGAATGTATTGTTGATGATTTTTTGCTCCAGGAGGTGTGGGTTATACCTGGTTCATATTTGCAGATGAAATTGTGCTTCATGTTGCCTGTCATCATTCCACTGAGTAAGATATGGACCTCCCAAGCCATGGAGAGCGGTGGGCTGATGATACATCACTACACAAGCCTCTCCTCCACATGATGGCTCATCATAGTACCAGTTCCTATAGACAAACATGATGCAGGAGATGAACAAGGGTGATCTCAGATAACGTGAGTCATTTGAGATAAGCTCACACTAGGCCCCTATATTACCTCATAATGTTCCAGGCACCTACCGTTACTTTTACTAAATGTAGACGATCAGTCAAGACAAACAGGTAAAGCAAACTTTTAAAATTTTGCAAACTGATTTTGATACACACCTGAACTCTGATACACTACCATCTGTCCATCTGTAGAGGTCAGGGCAGTGGGTAAAGCTTCCATGCTCCTGGGGGCTGTCAGTGTCCCGGTGCGTGTCAGGCCAGTCAGAAATCTCCATCAGCAATACTGGGGCCTCTGCCTGTTGTACTGCCAGTGGAGGTTGCTGAACTCTTGCAAGAGCGTTCAATGCGCTGCTCCTCAGCTCTCAATGCTCAGCAAGAGCCGTATCCACCTCACACGCCCTCAAGGCTTCATTGAAAGCCACACGACTCGTCATGTCCCTGAAGTAGGCAATCTTATAGCATGGCTTTTCAGGGCCGCCCTAGCACACTGTCTGACCTACAGAGAGTCCAACAAATTCAGTTTAGTTCACAAAAGACCAGCAACTATTCTGAAACAGAATAATTCTAATTCTAAAAATTATTTTGAATCATTACTGTGAGGATTTGACTGTATTCAGCAACAAGAGTGTTGGTGGGATCAGGCTAATTACCACCCTACTTTATCTCCAATTCTCCAACTCCCTATCATTCCACCGCTCCACAGCTTTACATCCCCCTAAACTACTCTTGACATTAGGTACAGTATGCTTGGTACCAAAAGGTTCATGTTAATCTGCTCCAAAGGGTTAAATTCTCTTATCAGTTCTTCTCTACAGGGATTAGAAAAGCTGATGGTGTGCATGTGCTCATCTTTTTCAGCAATTTTCACCATTTTGTATAGAAAGTCTCTCTATGCACTCAAGTGTGAGCGTTTCTGTAGCTTTTAGAGTAAACAGGTTCTATGTTTTTCACTGAAGCATGTCAGTACTGTCTGCAATAACTGAAACTTGACACACACATCAGGTAACAATTGGGCAGCAAATACAGCCTTTTAAATATATATACATTTGATTCATACAATGTTGTAGGTAAAGACTATGTTTTTAGTAAAGTAGTCAAAATGCTTCTACTTGTGGTCTTGTTTCAATTTAGTCTGTTATAGAAATTATAATGCAACAAAATATGATTTTATATATTTTAAACATGTCAGGTGCATTGGTAGCATCATATATATTGTACCAGACACCCCTGGTAATAAAGTAAATGCACCCAACACTAGATTTATTACCCCTCAATTTTGGCTTATATCCACTTACCATCAAGCTTATTAAAGACAAGATTCCATCAAATGTATTTCAATCAACCTCATACCTCAAATGTCAAAGACAAAAATCCTATGCATAATAAAGAAATCCAAACAATCTTATTCCTTTTTCCCTTTTCCTGAACATTTCCTTGTGAATTAATGGCAATGTGATGTTAACAAACAACAAAATCAATTACCTACACCCTTAAAATTTACAAACAAAAAGGGGTTCTTTGGAGTGCTGCTGAATAAGGTCTGTTTTTTTCTATATGCAGGGAAAACAGTTGTGTAAAGCCTCTGGGTTACTAGTGGTCCCACAATTATGTCATATGTTTTTTACCCTGTTTTAAAGGGGTTTTGATGTTTATTTTTTGTTTGTTTGTTTGTTTGTTTTGTGCCTGACTAAAGATTTCAACACATTGCTAAACCCCCTTTTTAAAAAGCCACTTTTTTCCCCACAATTACAAGTCAATGAGCCCTTTGTGTTTTGACTGCAACAATCAAAGTTAAATGCATTAATAACCGAAGTAGCAATTAATAAATATCTGGACTTTAAAACAACTAATAGTGTCATACAGAGCCTATAAAACATTTTAATCCTGATTAAAATTGAGAGGCACTAATGGAAGTTGTATACTGTAAGTCAGGCATTTGAGGAGTTGCAGTGAATAATCTGCAGGGAAAATGGGAGAGTAAACTGTGGGACATAAAGTGAGAGGCCCATTTTGGGGTAAATCGTAAAGCAAGCAGATCCAGCTTGTAAAATTCTGTGGATGTGGAAATTGGTGATGCTCAGGAACTGAGGGAGGAGAACTGTGATTAATACACAGTCTGTTAAAATCTAATAATAACATTGGCTCACTGCCCAGGAGGTACTTTAAATAATTGCGTTACAGATCTGCACTATCATCACTTTAAGGACAGTAATGGGCCAGGGGCTAACCGGGAAGATCCGGACTCAGCAGTTTTCCAAACAACTTCCCCTTCCTCCATTTCTTCCTCCATGAATCCAGGAACATCATCCCAGCACAAGCCTGGACTCAGAGCTCCAAACTCTTTCCTTTTGTTTAATCAAACTGAGCCCATCTCTCTCTCTCTCTCTCTCTACTCTCTCTCTCTCTCTCTCTCTCTCTCAATATATAAGAACGACATCCTATCACGGAATGAACAGTAACTTTTACACATAATTTTAATGATATCATTTATTCACACACACACAAAAAAAAAGTTTTCTATTACCAGCAGTTCCATGTAACCTAAAATTAATTGTAATAATAAGTATTATCAGTTTCATGTAATTTGTGCTCAAATAAGCTGAGGGAACATTCTTTTATTTATTTCAACACGAGACAAAACAGCCTGATGAGCACAACTGCATAATTCATGTCAGAGCTCAAATCTGTGCAAACTGAAATTCATTAAAAGTGCTTGGTAAGAGGTCTTTGCGGACCAAAACAAAATGCAAAGTATGGGGAGAAATTGAAATTGTAAATAAATAAATAAATAAATAAATAAATAAATAAATAAATAAATAAGAGATGAGTTTACAAAAAAATTATATATATATATATATATATATATATATATATATATATATATATATATATATATATATATATATATATATATATACACACATTATTATATATGCCCTATATAAATTAAAAGCTTTAGCTGCACTGCTGACCTTTCAAATCCTTTTCCAGTATATTTTCGCCAAAAGTGCAATATAAGACTCACCTGACGATGCGCGCCGCGAGCCCTGCGAGCAGCGCGGGTGAGAAACACAGGGGCAGGCGCCGTGCCGTCCGCACGCATCCTCGCGCCTGGCTGCTCCCCTCGGTGAGCCGCGCTGAAGCGATTGTGCGCCCACTGCCGCGTGTCGCGCGCTCCTTCACTGGCGCGATCTCCCACTATCGCTTTCAGGGGCTGACATGCTGCACCCCCCCTCCACCCCCACCCCCAACACACACACACACACACACACACACACACACACACCACACACACACACACACACACACAAGCCCCCACCCACCTCCAGAACGGACTGATCATTACAGCCTTGAGTGACGCGAGTCAAAGTCTATTAGAATGACTGTTTCAGTGCAAGAGCCACCACATAAAACACAACCCTATACTGGATTACAGATGATCTAGTTTATCTAAACTGTCTTACATTCAGTCTGCCAACAGGGCTGGACCACTGAATGCCCCTTCTTGACTGTTAAACTATGTTGAAGACCCAAACCCCCATGTGAAAGAGATAACTGTTCATATTCTTTCAATAGCATCAGTTTGAGGAGTTGTGGCTTACTCGCAAAACTGCTGTAATTCAGGTACAATGTCAGCAGGGTCTAGGAAAGCACTAGGCCGGTAAAAAGTTGAAATTTCTCATTTGTCAACCACATTAAGGTCGATGTGCTTTGGATTTAACTTTAACTTCAGCTTCATCTCACAGACAGATGATCTGACATTATCTTTAGAAATTCTCAGATACAGAGCAGAATTCAGCTCCCTAAATGGTAGCAAAGCATCCACAAGCCATCATACTACCACCACCATGCTTCACAGCTGATCCGAGTTTCTTACTTTGAAAGGCTGTTAGGTTTCTTCCAGACATAAGGAGGCCATGTCAACCAAAGAGCTTCACTTCAGCTCAAGGGAACCTTGAAATGACTATTTGTCATTAAATTGAAATGACTTCTTCGTTATGGTTTCCACCATGAAATACCAACATGGATGTTTTTCTGAAGGTTAAGTCATGAATACTTTTTCATATTTTAATATTTTGAAAATGGATAAACATATATTGAGTGGTTAAATACCTATTTGACTGAATTCAATACTGAATTAATAATAATAATTATAAAAGTTAACAGTAATAAGGACTACCAGCCAATTAACAGAAACCAGCCTATGAATGGTTGGAAGATAGACTTTCTCTATTTAATTCTGTAGGAATGAGCAGCTTTATGTACTTACAGTATATAAAGGAAAGATGAAAATGTGATACATTTACTTTGCTTACTTTAATTTTTTTAATATTTTATGTTTTCTTCACTTATTATTATTATTATTATTATTATTATTATTATTATTATTATTATTATTATTATTACTATTATTTAGGTTATCCAGTCAATTCTTTATAAAAATAGGGATATCTGCTCTTTGATGGCCTCAGCATGGATTTGAGTCCTGAGCTGAATATCTGCACAGAATTTTCAGATTGTCCCTTCACACTTTCTGCTGTCTGATAGCCAATTGCCTTGTCAAAGAGAGACGCCGCCTTTGTGTTTGGATTGATTTGCTCATGATGTGATGTGGAGCCATGCTGATCTGGGGGCTGTTAACCAACCTGTATTATGCATCGACACAAAAATGCTATTACTTAATTTGCTGTTGGCTATCGATCCCTCATTGCCCCATGGTGAATGGCATTCTGTTCCGCACAGTGTTCAATAACGACAAAGAGGGGTTCTGTGACACATTATCGATAAAAAAGGCAACTGCATTATTACATGAACAATCATCAGCAGGGATATTAAAGTGATCTGGCAGGAAGCACCGGCAGCGGAAAAGAGAAAAGAAATGTTGGGTAATCAAAAAAAACAGCAGCCAAGGACTCTGCCGGTGGCCAGGAAAGGGCCAGCTTGCAGAAAGTGGGCTTTAACTGGGCCAGGTGAAAGAGCCATGCTGATGCTACAGGTCTGTACATTCACACATGACATTCATCATCAAACCCTTACTGATCATCACAATTCATCATGTACTATTTAAGGGACCATAACCTACAAACTGGAAACTATTTTTTGTAAATCATATGTCAATTTGTACACACAGTGAACATAATCTTCTAGATTTATTATCTGTCTGGGCAAATTTCTTAACCCATCACTTAAACATATTTAAACATACAGACATTTGATCTTCAGTTGAACAATAGTGAAAGATGGAGGTGACATAACTGAAGACAAAACTGAAGAAATGTTTTTTAAAAATACTTTGAAAAATGTAATTAATAGAAATGCAATTTTCTTTTGAGGAAAGAAAATAGTACATCCTATGCCCTAATTGCAGGTATTTCCACCTTTGGCTGAAATAATGTCAAATATATGAATGGAAGAAAGATTTTCTCACTCGCAGAATTCTTTCAGCTATGTGATGTTTCAGTGTCCCATGACATTTCATTTTCTCCCATGAAAAAAAAAATTGGTCTCTTTCTGATGGAAGATGCTACATTTTGACATCTTCTGTGGCAAGAACTACCTGCAGGTCTTCTTAGCACATCTTGTGTTCTGCTCTTTGGCTAAACTTGCTAGGATTGCCTGACCTGGCCTTTTTGGCAGTTGTTTTAAATGTTCTGCACTTGTAAATTATCTTGCAGATTGTGGAATGACTGATTTAGAAGACTGCTTTGTAAGTTTTGAGATCTTTTAAAATCCAATCCCAGACTCTATTTCATCTCTAAACTTCTATCTAATGGATTCAGAGAATGTTTTGGATTTAGACACTTTAGGTGGTACTAACTGTGAGGGTGTCCTAACATTGCATTTCTAATTAATTATGTTACTAGTTATTTTTAATTCCTTCAGTTTGTGTGTTTACTTATTTTACCTGCATCCCTCTATACTTTGTTAAACAAAGATCAAATTTCCATATGTTTAAAAATGTTTAATTTGTTTACATGACTGCATCTGTTAGGTAATGGTTCACTTTATCATTTAATGCTCTCAAATATGATGCTACAGTGGTTATACTACTGTTGGGTGTTTTCTTAACCCTCCTATTGAACCAATTGCCACTTTTTCACATACATTAAATAGAAACCTGTGAAAGAAATGAGTCCAGAGATGCCTTCAGAGGAGAACCCACTGACCCTTGACCTATGACCTTTGACTTGAAAAACACATTTCTTATTCCAGTCAGATTCC
The DNA here is from genome assembly GCA_034509495.1 of Acestrorhynchus altus. Lineage (NCBI taxonomy): Eukaryota > Metazoa > Chordata > Actinopteri > Characiformes > Acestrorhynchidae > Acestrorhynchus > Acestrorhynchus altus. The sequence goes on from CM067503.1 coordinate 19,312,807, forward strand.
AGAAGAAAGATAAATGAATAAATAAATAAATAAATAAAAGAATAAAAGAATATAGGGATATAAGTTACTCTTTTTCATTCAATACAAAGGACATATAGGCAACATGAAAAGTGTCATTCTGTGAACACCACAGAACATAGCAATGAAATGGAGCACTTGGGCTTCTGCAGTGCCGCCATTCATCCTGACAATCAAACTTATTGACCTATGAGTATTGACAGACAGAAATTCCCAATGATGTATTGTCCCACCCTGTTTCACCACCTCTTTCTCTCTCCATTCTCTTGGATAGGGGTGTCTGAGGGGACATTGGGGAATCATTATCAGGCTGTGAAAAACGACTCTATGAGACACAGAGAGAGAGAGATGAAGTGACCAAGGCTGACCCCAACTAGGATGGATGAGAGACCTCTGAAGCCTTCTGGGTAAACGAGCACTGCCTCTATCCTGATTGGATTAAAGTCTACATGGAGCCAATGTGAGATAAAGACAACCTTAACATAAGGTAACAGGCACCCATTAAGAAACTCCTACATTCAGATCTATGAGCCATGCTAAGTCTAAATGTCTTTCTAAATCCCATCACTCAGAGGTCCATCTGATAATAGACCCATATCATCTTTTCACATAATCTGTCTCTGGGATATTAAGCATGGGTTCATATTGCATTTCTGCCCTCAGATTAGCACTCAGGCATGAATATTTTGCATGCACAGATCAGTGTCCACTGTAAAAGCCAATTAATGTTGGTCTCCCAAGTAAAATGTTCATGGCTGAGAGGGCCAATAGATGTAAATACAATAGATTGACTGGAATAGTTGGTGTAATTGAATTGACTCTGTAAAGTTGTAGCATGAGCTCAGTGCTCTATATGCTGTCCACTTAGAGCAGCATATAGCCTCGGTAGTAACCAAACACTGTTTCTGTATAATATATATATATATATATATATGTGTGTGTGTGTGTGTGTGTGTGTGTGTGTGTGTGTGTGTGTGTGTGTGACTCTTTAATTTCATAACACATTTCTGCAAAATACTGCCAATGATACAATCAACTTTCTGTAGAATAATTTGCCATTTGTACATAATACATGTTATGTGGTGTTCTTATCCAGAACAACGTTTGAATAGTGTTACACAGCTCGAAATGTGTTGGAGAATTGTTTAGGCATTGTTATTGGTTTGCTCATCTTGCCAAGAAATCAAACAGAAAGCTGTGACTGAAATGGATCCCTATTTACATTTAATGGGAGGCCTATGTTTGTAAGCAACATGATCAAGTTTATCTATATCAAGTTTATTTATAACATAATCACTACTTAGTAAACTATCCCTATAAAGCGCAACATGCCATAATGAGGGGAATATGAATCTCTTTCAGTTTCAATTTCAAAAAAGAAATTCATCATGAAACTGCATTTTCTTTCTTTTTTTTTCAGAGAAAAATGAGGACACAACAATTTGTGCAAATGGCCACAATGATTATTTGAATAATTGTTATATATACAAGGTTATCCGAAAGTGTTAATATGTAATATCAGTCACAGGTACCTTCTTTTACCTTAAAGGTTATTTTCATTGCCAACTAAATAAGATCATGGAAATGCAGCTGAAAATAAGAGAAAAGGAATTGGTGTTGTAAAATAAATGGGGAAAAGTGGTTATTTAAATAGGTACCCTCTTTATGACCATTTTGAGACTCAATATACCAGATTGCAATCTCAGCTCACTCTCCCCCATGGCTCAGAGAGGTCAGCAACTCCTCCCGTCGGGCGTCTGTCCCAGCAGGCAATGCTGGTCTCTTTAGGCTGACATCAGCTGGTGACCAACTTTCATAACGGAACTAATGTAATGAGTAATTAGTGTATGGGCCAGAGGGTCAGCCCTGCCGCAGCGTGACAAACCATCAAATAAAAACACGCTATCAGGCTTGTATATATGGACCACCAATAATTCAATACATGTTCTAACACAATGCTCTGCACTTTGGTAAGAGTTCTTTAGTAAATACAGTGGTAACATATAGATCCATGACAACTGAAAAACCACATGACGTATGATACAGCGCACAATTTATTGACCACCTCAAATTAGGACACACCAAAAACATATTGAACCATATGGACATTCAGTTTTCATTTCAATAAAATTGAGTGATTGATGTAACAAAATCAAATGTAACTGTCTTTTAAAAATAAATCCTCTTTTGTGAAAATCTTGTGCATAGATGCTGATCTCTGATGGTAGGTACTATAGTTTGCTGACATCAATTGTGGAAGGATCTACCAGTAGGTCTTTTAATGTTGATGAAATGATGAAAACTTCTTTATGCATCTTGTGGTGAAACTTGCTAGAACAGCTTGATCTAACCATGTTGGCAGCTGTTTTAAACTTTTTCTACTGGTTAATTTTTTGTGGACAGTGGAATGACTGATTTGTAATTGTTTGTAATTGTCTTTTTAAAACCTTTTCCAGACTTATGTGCATGTACAACATTCTTTCTGAAGGACCCAGTTGGATCCCTAGCAGTTCAACAATAAAGAGCAAACCAAACTAATGTCTGGGGTTTAAAGAAGTCTCCGCCAAATTCATTTCCATTAGAACTGCATCTGCTCTAATTGCTGCATCTGATTCTAATTTGAGCTAAATAGTAATTCCTTTTAATTACATTTTACAAATTATTTAGATATTTCTTCATATGTATGTGTTAAATTCTACAATCTCCTTCAATACTGTTAAAACAATGTGTGTGTGTGTGTGTGTGTGTGTGTGTGTGTGTGTGTGTGTGTGTGTGTGAGACACATTATGTATATCTTATTATAGAAGGTAAACAGTGTGCTTGTTGACATTGCTGTTGTGTTTCCTCTTTCATCTCCTTTGTGTTTATTTCCTTATATAACCATGAAGCAAGAGGGAAATAGGCAGCTACAGTAGCATCGCTGGTTAAGTGGATACTGTTGGGGCCAGGAACAGGGCGTATTTTTCCCCAAATTGCTCTATTTTCACAAATGGACTCTTATTGATTCTAAGAATGCCTCTCTTCAAAACAGATAATCTGTTACTGCCATTTACCTCTGCCAGTCACCACTTAAGCATAATTACCCAGCAGTCAATACTGCGGCAAGCCCACTGCCACAGTTAACCTCTGAGTCACCGGCTGCAAGCCTTCCTACTCCGGCCTCAGTCCGGCTATGCAGATTGACAGCAGTTTGGGCATGTAATTAAACGATTGTCTCATCAATTAATGAAGCTGTTCCTTGTGCTTAATGTACTCAATCAAGTCTGCAGACTGCTTTCAGTGAGTTCATCACTGTGGCCCCAAGAAACTTGGATAGCACACAGCTTTGGTTTTACTAGATTTAAAGGGTCCAAAGTCCACAATGTGCTGCCCTATATTTCAGCCCAACCCAAAGCAAATAACAATGGAAAATCATATTAATGTTTTCAGGGTTGTGACATCACACCCACAAAATAAACAAGCCTATTTTAGCTACCATGTAAACTCTACAGGTTTTGAAAATGACAAAATTTACATGGTATGTCAAATTCTTCTACTTCTACTATTAAAAAGACTTTTTTGAATTATACAGGCCCTATATGTCCATTGTAATTGTATTTTTATTAACATTTTCTTTTAGCACAGTCACAAGATAGATGTCCATGTCTCAATCACACGATACACCAATTGAATGCAATTCAATATAAAACATGGTCTGTGAGTTTGGCATTCATACATTGCGTTTTCTTACAGCTGTAAAAATGATCTACCTGCTATTAAAGGCACTGAAAGCATAATGTACTACATTAACATACTACTAATGTACTACAAACATTTGAGGTAGGCCACAACCAGGAATAATGACATGCTACACCATGAGTGATGAAGAACACTATTAATCATCTCTTCCTGCCACATACCTTGCCCTATGAAGCACTTTATGTCGATGGCTATGAGCAATATGTATGGTCTGTATGTTATATTTAGCCTTTTACAACAATGTTCATAACAAATGTTCAAGACTTTTTAGCAGGTTAATTTAAGCTATATCAGACAGCAGATTGACAGCTTTTTAAGACAAACTGTTGTTCCCTGTTTACAGGGAAAAAGCAGCAAATTACGCACAAAAATCTCAATTCACTCAATTCACTATGCATTTATTTGAATTGAATCTTGCATTATAATGAGACACAAACACCCACTCTTAAACACCGTCCATCTGATTACTTAGAGTGAGGTGCTTTCTCCTAAGCAGTTGATGAATTGAGCTCCGGGAAATTTGCTGATTATTTTTTCATGATTACTTTTTTAAGGCTGTGTAAAAACTCAATTACAGCAACCACTACAAAACGTGCTCTGAATAGGCTCCCATAATGCAGTCACTGTTTAAGAAAATCAATCCACAGTTATGAATCGGGCTTGTCAGAATCTCTCCCGGAGATAATGTATTTTCAAGCGATCAGCTGTAATTTATATAGCAGGCGACAAGAGACTTATGAAATATGTAAGACCTTCCTTGGCCCAATTCCAATGACCACTGCCACGGTCAAACAGAAGCTGTAAGACTGCAGCTCTTCAACATGCAGTGAGAGATTTACATTCGGACCCAGATGGATCAGGTATATCACTGTTACTTTTCATTGTTACTTTCATGTTGAATCAATCAAAAGTGTTCCAAAGTGTTTATTTCAACCATATTGTTTAGTCTTTAGTCCATGTGGTTGCAAAAGCAACCAATTCTGAAAACCACTGCATCAATACAGAATAAATATGTCTTCACATTCCTAGCCCACACATTATAAAGTATAAGTTATAGGGTGAGATTCAGCATGGACTGATTTTTTGCCTAAGCACAACACACATGGCAGCCAATCATAACAAAAGTAATTTACATATATCACTTTTCAAGGCACAATAACAAAATTAATTATTTCACATCTGAGGGATAAAGAAAGGTTAGAAAATTTACTTAAGTGGACCTCAGAGAAATGGCATTTTGAGTCATCCATAATAATAGTTACAAAATAACTAATAGAACTATTATATTGTAACGTATTTATGATTGATGTACAAATACACAAGCTTGGAGACCCACTGACTGATGACGATAATGGCGATTTCACTGTTCATCTTCTATATTATACCCTTACGCATGCCTTTACAGAAATATGCGTATACCAACCCCCTTTCCCAATTGCTTTTATCTCTGGCACACGATAAATATCTGATTAATGATGTTCCACACTGATTTGGGATCCATGCCAATGTGCTATGCTGTGCAGTGTGTGTGCTGTGTGTCTGGGGGATGCAGCACCGCCCTGGTATGGTTCCAGCATCCTTCCCCATCACATTGGGGTTAATAAGGGTAATTAATGGCTTACAGTGTTTATGCTGAAAATAATTAGCATCATTCCATTGTTCTGTGCAGAGTTAGGCTGAAGGCCTTGCCAACTATCCTTTTCCATTAGAGATCACAAAATCATTATAACAACTGATTTGTTCTGACAGGCAAATGCAAATAGGAAATGCTAAACTCCAGCAGTATATCCAGCATCCTTAACCCTTGTTTTTGTCATTTTTTTCATCCGTGTTAAATACATGAAATACATTGCATCTGTTTTACTTAACATTTATAACAGACATTAACATACACTTAGGTGACACTGCTATAATCTATTTCCAACAACTGACTAAAACCTAGATCTGTGGGTATTCACAACCAGTGACATGTCCATGTCTAAGACTTCCACTTGTATTGTTCTCAAGCAACTGGCCACACCCATTTTATATCAAAACACAATGGTTGCTTTTTGGCTTTCAGTTATGCTCATTAATTCCTATCCAATAAAAGCCACTTGGGTTTATCTACCTACATTCAAAGGGAAATAAAAGCCTGACTGGACAATTTTACATTTGCTGCTTGATGTTTGTTGTCAACCAAAACTTAACACTGACATGAGGCTAGGATTACTAATAGCCTTTTGAAGTTATTGTATTGAATTTTATAGCTAAAATAACTAAAAAATAACAAAAATTACAAACATATATGTTCTAATTTCCATGAAACATTAGGCCAGGTTTGTTTTAAGATATTCTAAGTTTTTCCTTCACTTGATGGAGGAAGTGGAGCTTAGAGATGGTTGCTAAACAATGATTAGCTGAGAGCTGTCATTATTTTGCTAATTATCAGATGTTTATTTCAATCTTATGGTACTGTAGAGTGTGACCAATCTGGACTCATGTACTGCACATCTTAGCTAAAAGGAGGATCTACAGAAAATGTCTACACTTTACTTCTCCACAGTCTAATAATGGAGTATTACTTCTTTTGGCAGAGAATCACTCATAACATTACAAATGTTTTGTTTTGCTCTTGCTCTTGATTTAACTATGAACCAGTGACATGCAAGAACTTGTCAATTATGTCTCGGTGTTATTTAGATGATGAGTTGAAACAGGTACAAAAAAAGAAACACTGACCTGTAGTGTATGGTGTGGTCTGGGAAATTTGAAATGATGACAACCCAACTAAAAATTTTGGTCAGTAGACAGTTATGTCAATTTTTAAAATGTTAAGATCCTGGATCTTAGAGCATCCATTTTTCTGGAAAGAATGTCCCTAGACTTTAATGTTTTGTTTATTCTCATAATTAAATACAGGCTTTTATCTCACATCAAAACATAATCCAATTACTGTTTTTTATTTATTGCATGTTTTCTGTAATGTCAGTTTTTGTCTAACTGGGAATGCTGTGTGAGAAACATTCCAATAATATTGTTACATTACATGTTTTCAGAACATTCCTGAAACATCATTTCTGTAATGTTACAGGTTAACCTTCCTGGAACATTCCAAAAATGTTCTCTGCTAGAAGGGTAAGGGAAAGATTTCCTGAATGTAGGCAAACCTGGGCAGACTACTCTGCAAAGCAGGTTTGGAAGCAGCCTAGACTTGCCTAAAGACTAGTTTGTAAATGTGGAAGAGAAGGGAATGTCTCCCTCTGTTGCTGATGTGGAAAACAGCATCAGTCATAGCCTACCAGCTGTGAGTGCTTTAAACCAACATACATTTGAAATCATAATGTAACCTATTTCCTTTCCTACCAGGGTATCCAGGGAAGGATTATGAGTGGGGTGATAGTGACTCCCACAGGGAGGAGGAGGATAAATATAATTTTATTGGATAAAATTACTTTACTCAAATCACTGCTCTATGGAAATGTCATTATAAGACACAGGCAGATTAGATATAGGATTACATTTTTAAATTAAAAATAATAATGTTTTAAATGATATGACATCAGTTTTTTTTTTCATTTCAGACAGAAGCCTTTGTACTTATATTTAAAATGGCTAAAATTAGCATCAGTTCCAGCACATGGCTGCAAATGATTAGAACATGCTTGGAGGATTTTGGAGTTGATGTAAATGCACAGCATCTTCTTCTTCTTTTTTTTTTTTTGCTTTTCTCTTTGCACACCTCCCATGAATGTCAAACCAGTGCAGTCTATTTCAATAATGTGCTATTAATATTTAGATTGCACTACAAATTAGACACTGGTAGACACTGCCTCTACATCCCTCTCACGGTTTTGATTGTGGATTTATCAGTATTTAAACAGGAAGCTGTGAAGCGTGAACACAGATAAAATGAACGTGTTAGAATCTATTTAAGTCTATTTAATCTTACATAGCTACTCATTCATGTGTTTGGTAATTTAGTTATTCAGTTTGCAGTGTTACATGGACATGTCTTTGTACACATTACAGGCAATCAGCTACACAGTTACTGTACAGCAGGAGAAAGTGAGCTGCATTGTGTCTGACTTGCCAACAGCATTGTGGTTGCCAAATATATGACATATATATATATATATATATATATATATATATATATATATATATATATATATATATATATAAGCTGGATATATATCATTTTCATATATAATCCTGAATTTCAAAGTCCAATATATTGAATATTTTCATAAATAATGCTGAGTTTCAAAGCCGTATGTATTAGATATTTTCATGAAAAGGGTTTCAAAGCTGAATATTTTGAATATTTTCATATATAATCCTACATATGTTATTCACTTGTAAATCAAACACATGTACCATTTTGTACAAAAATGCATGACAGATTTGTAAAAGGTTTGTTTACATAACAGAGACTTTTATTTCATTAACCATTTCATTAGCGTCTAAGGAAAATAAAAAGGGTTCGTCTACTCAGTGGTGGACTTCTAGTCTTGTCAGAAGTGGACAGTTAATCTGTTCAGTGGTGAGAAGGTAGGTTGCTCGACTACTCACAGCTGGGCTATTTGCCTCCTCAGTGGTGGGTAGTTATTCTTCTCTGAGCTGGGCTATTTGCCTCCTCAGTGGTGGACAGTTAGAGCTCCTCAGTTGCAAGTAACTTAGATTAAAGTTTGATGGATTTGATCTTTTTCAAATGGTAATATTTTAGCATTTCTTCATTTCCAATAAACAGATTTGAGCTCAGAGAGAACATGGACCAAATGTAGTTTTACATTTACGCTACATTAATCTGACACTCTTTTCCAGAGCGACTAGTAACAAGGTTACTTATATTACAGAGGTGGGCCAGAGCAGTGTTGGGAGTCCTACCCAAGGACTCTTAATAATGTATCACAGCATAGTTGCCCAGACTGGGAATTAATCCCCAGTTGCCAAACATAGTGTGGGGGCTCACTGGTGATATCTGTTGCACCACACCAACCAGTTTTACATTTCTACACATTAATGGGTTAAAAGGGTTGTACTGATTTGGCACATGGAGCATAGGAAGGTTATTTAAGAGCAAAGTGAGCCATAACTTCAGTGTCCACTCTTATGGATGCTGATAGCCCTGTGGATCTAGGGTGAAGTGGTTACTGGACCTGGTTTTCTCAGGATTATGTTATTTCTTTCTTTCTTTATCTCTCTAAAGACGGACCAGGTCTTTCCCTCGGTGAGTTGAGACCTCTATAGACCTCTGTTCTCCTCTCAACAGGGGTTGGTGTGGACCAGGCTGGCCAGACACACACACACACACACACGGGGTTTCCGGTCATTAATAGTCCAGTAAACGCAGCTCCCGAACAGCCCGCAGTGATGACGGAGGCAGACTCCTCCTGGCTGTGAACGGGAGGTAACAGAACGAGATGAGCAGGTCCACGCACGTCTAGAATGTCCACACGTGAGCTGAAGGCGAAGCTGACTCGTCCGAGCGCAGTGAACAGCAGCGTGGAGAGCACCGCTCAGCCTTCCGCGGAGCTCCGGAGACCGCGGTGAGTTACACACACAGGGGGCTTCGAGCCGCAGGCTGGAGGAGCTGACCCCAGATCCGTCCAGCAGTCCGTTAAAGCCGTGTTGCTGGTTTAATGAAGCTTTTCATAACTGCCTGCTCGAATCCAGCGCGTGTAGCTTACACAGTGTAAGTGCCCACAGAGGGGGTATTAACCCTTAGGGCAATTTTGCAGGATATTTTTATACTTGGATGTATTTTATTCACCCACCTATTAAAAGAGCACTTTCAGGAGACAGCCACAGAGCCCCAAGACCCTCAAATTCTTGATCTGAATATGAGATATACTAACAGAATATATATATGTTTGTTTTTTTAATGTAATTTTGCCTTTAAATAACACTTTACATCTCAGAAATCCTGATTGAAGTTGAACAGCCAGAGTATTCTTGAGCCTTTTGAGTTGACAAGTGCAAATGAAATAATAAACTATTGTTCTTTATTATTTTTTTTATGCATGTATCACTATTATCCCCTCTAAGGACTTTTATTCTGAAATCTGTGAACATTTTATGTTCCTGCATAACCCAATATCTGGGTCAGTGACATCATCAGCCCCGCCCCCTCTCGTTGATCAGTCAGAGTCTGCATGCAGGTGTATAGAGCAGTAAACATGCACTCGAAGGCTCCTTTGGCAATTAAATTGGGATTTAATTCAGTTGGAAATGAGTGAATTTTAGTTGTTTACTGAGTTGGATTACAGAGATATGTAAGGTTCTAGATATCTCAGGTTCTAAGGGTTAATCTACTCCTGGTAGACTGCTAGTCTTCTCAGATGTGGACAGTTAATCTGTTCAGTGGAGAGACGTTAATTTGCTGCACTACTCAGAGCTGGGCTACTTGCCCCCTCAGTGGTGGGTAGTTATTCTTCTCTGAGCTGGGCTACTTGCCCCTCAGTGGTGGAAAAGCAATTTAGATTAAAGTTTGATAGATTTGGACTTTTCAAATGGTATTTTTTATCTAATATTAAACCTTTAAGAAAGCATTGCTTTACATCTGGTCATATCTCTGGACCTACATTTTATTTTTACTAAAAGGATACCAACTACAGAAGAACAGGTCCTGTGCTGACAGATTCCGTGGATGATCCACTGCAGTTGTATAACCTTCTCAGAATTTATGTAACTTGTGCTTTGACCTGCTACATTTATAGTTCTACACAAGTTGTTTTTGGGAAAGACAATTTTACTTCTAATTGAGTCAGTATTTCACTGAAGTAACAGTGCCTTTGGTTGACTGTTGTGTTTGGCTATATTTAGGTGCTCTTCTTTCTAATTCTAGATCCTTTTGATTTAAAATAGAACTGTAAGAGGCGTGAGCAAAAATAAATCTGCCCAGAGCTGCACAGAACATTACTTGAACATCAAAAAGTAAATAAGCACAATTTGTAAAGCCTTGATATGTCACTGGGTGAAAGTAGATTTTCTTTTTCAAAATTAAACTGAGAAGAATAATTGCGTTTGGAACTGAATGTTTAAAATGTGTTAGAGTACATGAGGAACTGGCAAAACTTAGTGAAAAACTGAAAGTGCCTGCAATAATATTAGATTAATTTAAAAGCTGTATATACCTTTAAATATCTGATATTAAATAGAAGAAGGTCTGCTGTAGACCTTTTTGCAAGTTATTCCTGCTCAATTCTCAGGACGTTTATCAATTCCTTATCTTATTTACTAGTTTGGAGCAAGTTTTAATAGCTGTATGAGTATGGGCATGTTTCTCAATGGACAACCCCCTGATAGCTTTTGCCTATGCTTTTTTAAAAGCTATTTTGGAGACATTTGGAGTGAAGATAAGATCTCTAGTCATTTGACAGATTATGCCACCTATATCAAGCTAATCTCTAAATGCATTTTTATTTTACCAGAAGGCTGGTAAAATATGTCAGTAGAAAACACATCCAGAGCCTGATCCAGAGCTTTACAAACTAGAAACAAACATTCTGTCAAATGGGTGATACTCATTATGAAAAAACAAACAAACAAACAAAACAAAAACGACCTAAACTAGTATCCAGAGTTACAAATATATCTCCACCTTCATTGGGATGTAACCAGCTTCAGCTGGAGGCATAAAATCATTTGAAGCCCTAATGTAATTTAGCTACAAACTGGCAACACCACTATTATGCAATACCTGGCAGCTGAACATGGTCTTCATACAAAACACAAGCGTCTAGTAATCGATGATAGGATTAAGTAGGCCTTCAGAATGTTTACTCTGTATCAAAGATTACATCTAGGTCAGATGGAGTGTGTCAGTTTCTTGTTGTGATTGTCACAGTGCGTTTGCCACATGCTGCTCTAAGATGATCTGAGGAAGATTTGAGGAACATAGTCCATGAGAAAGATTATGAGGTCTTGTTAAATCTTTTTTCCACTGGAATGAACGTTCCATGTGTTATGTTTTTCCATTTTGACTGATTAGTCATGGTTAACGTCAGGATGTGTTTTGTTGGACACATTTTGAACATCTTAAGTAAGAAGTTACACCCTCCTGGATGTCATTCTAACACATTTACAGATGTACCAAAAAGACTGTGACTTGATTTCAATGTACAATACTTGGTTTACTAGAACTGGGAGACCTGACCATGCTGGAGTGGGTTGTTTGTTGGTGCTGCTTGTATGTAAACCTTGCATTAGAGATGATTATTAATGGACTACCCCATGTTACAAAACAGACAGCCAATAACCCAAAGTAATGGCGGCATAATTATTTTATACTGGGTTGTGGGTGTTGCTGATCCCAGAGATCCACACCTAACCTAAAGTTTTCAGTTCCACATATAATGTTTGTGTGTTTGTTTGGAAAACACTTTGCTGTATACACAGAGATAATAATTTTGTATTGTATCTCATTTTTTCCAGGATTAAGAATGACCCAAGCCTGACTGGAACATCAACTGAGTCCCTCCAAACCACTAAGAGTAAGCTAGACTTATCTTTGCTATTGCTTTTTTATAACTAGCCAATGATGGAATAGGCCTGCAGTACACAGACCACAGCACAGGTGTTTTGATCCATGTGTAATTAAGAGTGTTTGATGTGGCTTTGCAGAAGTACATCTCATGCCATGTTTGCTAAATGATAGCTTTTCTTCTGCTGGTTTGTAACATTAATATTCCACACTGGCATTAATTCTCTGAAAGCATTCTTGGTTAGAAATGACACAATATTTATTTTCTTTTTCGGACACATCACATTAGCTGATACTGGTACTGATGTGATGTTTCATTTATAACTACTTACTTACGTACTACTACTACAAACGTAGCATGTAAGTGTCCATGGTGATATATGTGCCCTTTAAAGGCTTTGTTCCTTTGCTTTGTCCATCACTTTAGCTTATGAAGTGACATGCTGAACATTCTTGTTTGTGGATGTGTGCACATGTGACCTCAAAATACATCCTACACGTATATTGTATTAGTGCCTGACTGTACAAACTCATTTCAAGTGTATTTTTGTATCTAAAGGTCTGATTCAACGCATTTAACAATACATATAATTAAAAATAATATGTCATAATATGTCACAGTTCTGACCCCATTTCTACAACTAAATGATGAAATACAAGTTATGTAAATGTTGTGATATATGTTGCATTGGAATAATAATTATAGAATATTTACAGAACAATTGCTTTTCCCTAAGCTGCTTAATTAATGTAACTGATTGAGACTCAAAGTACTCAAACACTCCACTCCCCCAAAGGAAGAAACACACAGCTAAGAATGTCACATCATACACTGTGAATGTGTGCTATCAGGATAGCTGTGTCACTTGATTTCAATGAAAAAGAAATAGATTCATTTTTCCCTCCAATGTCAGATGCTGCAGTTTCTGGTGTTGGCACAATGCCCAAGACTTTTCTTAAGAACAAATTTAAGAAACTTCTTTGGAAGATATTGGAGAATAAAGACATTTTGCCTTCCTATTTAGGACATTCTTTCAACTGAATTGATACTAGATCAGATTTTAGAATCAATATAAAATCTGTTGGTTTTGTTGCTGTTTAGATCTGTACTTCAGACGAAGAATACTTCTGAAAAGTAAAGGAGACTGGAGCAGCACAACAGGGGATCAGAGGGAAGGTTCTGACCAGCTACGGTTCACCTCATTCTTTTCACTTAGACTTCCTTCTAAAAGAAGTAGGAAGAACAGAACAGACTCTGAAACTCAGCTGAGAAGCACTGACCTGTGAGTCTGATCTCACTTCAATTTTCTCACTGTTTTTCCCCAGGCAATTTGCATTTTACAAGCTACATCAAGTTACATGTCCACAGAACATCAGAAATGATTAACTTGATTCCACACCACGCCCAATGCAGCTTTTACCTTGCTGGTTGACCTCTCCCACTTAGTAAATGGTGTGGGACTATTAAATACCGCTCATACTTTCACCTAATGGTGTGTGCATTATGTCACAAGCTTTTTCGTTATGTGTCAATCTTCAGACACTTTCTGGAGCATAAGACAACCTTTAGATCTTTTATTATGTGTGCTGGTATGAAGAGCTTCTACAATAGACCTAACATAGCAATGCTGTAATGGGTGTGTGAGTCTGAAGCCGCAGTGATTCGCTTATAAGCAGTTTTTGCAGTAGTCTAAGAGAACTTGTTTCCAGATATGTGCTGTTCAAGGGTGTGCCCACATTTTTTGAACATGTCTAAACTCATTAAAAACATTTATATATATATATATAAGCATGAACATAGAGCTGAACTAAGTAATGGCACTTTTACTGCTTGACCTGTTTCTGTTTTCTTTTGAACTTTGACTATAATGGCCTACCAGGCTTGGTCCTTGGTGCCAACAGTATCAACATAATGAGTGTGACGTGCAAGTGTAACTCATGTATGTTTGGGACAGGCTGATCAGAAAAGAGCTTGAGCTTTGTTCTATCCCTTACAGAGAGCCTTATGGATTGTTTACCTCTATAATACTTAGTCTGGGAGAGAAACAGTGGAATGTGGCTCATCCTGTTTGACTACGTTGCGTTGGTGAATATTTGGAAAGTGTTAAGAGAACTTGAAAACACATGGTATGGCTTATGTGTGACATGTGAAAAAGGAAGCAATGCAATGTACCCTAGCCCTGTTCTTTTGCCTAAGGCAAATTAAAATGCTTTAGCAGTTGTTAGCTTATGTAACCAATGTTTTCAAACTGAATGAACTAAAATGCTTGCCAGATTTGCACATTACAAATGCTAATGTTTTAAAAACAATGTATTAATAAATATGTAATACAGTAAAATAAGATTCTGTTAGGGTTGAAAGAGCAAAATTAGTCATTCTCTCTCTGGGTGGGTAGATGGCATCCTCCCCCCACATCACACCCAATGCAATGCTGGCCAGCACAGGCTGTTATATCGGTAGCTTTTGTATCGGAGCAGGGGACCAGGCATTTTCCTCTGAGTTTGTTGGCTGCCCAGCAATGATGTGATGGTGGCTTTTTGTAAGGAGGTGATGGCTGGCTTCATATGTATCAAAGGCAACATGTGCTTGTCTTCAACTCCTAGAGTCGAGAACATCATAATGTGATAGAGGGAGAGGCTTAATGGGGTTGGGTAATTGGCACTTCCAAATTGTGGGTAAAATTGTGGGTAAAAAAATAATGTTATATTTGGTTTTTACCAGACACAGACAACCTGACGCTGTAAGGAGGCCAGCTAATGTCCAAGACTCTGAGGTATGCATCTACAATTAAGAGCTTAACTGAGCACACCTTTAATAATGATAATCTCTGAAATGAAGGACCTTTGCAATGTTTGCAATTACTGCATTAAGTTTAGCTGTGGAATTCAAAGCATTTGTGTGTGTGTTGTCACAGTGTCAGCACAGTAACAGTAATGGGGCAGGGGGCTTGTTTTAACAGTTTAAATGTCACACACATTCTTCACCATCTTATGGCATATTTTGTGAAATATCAGCACAGGCACTGATTATTAATTGGTTATTGGAAGCTACCTAAATGTATTTTCTCTGTTTTTGTCTTAGCAGTTATGCAAAAAGGCTTTGCCACCCAACAGAGAATCATCTGGGAAAGCAGAGAAAGATGAGAATGTGTCAAAACTGCCCCTTGAAAAAGGGTGTTCTACTCTTCTTCAACAAAACCATTTTGAACATGATATATCAAGCCACAGATCCAAGGAAGGAATACAGTTTGGTGTAGGCCTGTGTGATCGAGCACAGACTGCAAAACACTGCTCACAGCGACAGTTACCAGGTTCTGATTACCTGACCCAGCAGCCAGTCACTGAGAGTAAAAGTGCAGCGACAGAGTCAGGAGTTAATGACCCTTTCAGAGAGAATGCGGAAGGAGCACTCTGTCACAGTAATCTAATCCCTATTGGAGAGGACAACGGTTCAAAGGCCAGCACCAACTGCCAGCCTTCTGCATGCTCTTCCAGAGCACTGAAGAGGGCCTTATCATTGCCCTCTTTACCCACTCCACATAACAGCTGTAAACTTGAGACTGAACTGAATTGTACTGGTACAGCAATGTTCACATCTACCATTGTATCTGTTCTTGCCCCTCACTGGAGTGGGCGTTTTAGGAGACACAAGAGAGATGCCATTGAGGTGGAACAAGATGTCCAGGAGAGTGGACAGAATAGCAGTCAGTTTGCTTCTGGCCAGAATGCATCCCAACAACCATTTTCTCTTACCCAGATGATGGCAGGGGGTGAGACACTTGATACATTTAACAATAAGCTGAGGGAACCTGCAGGAACCAGCAGGAGCTCTGCTGAATTGCAAAAAGACACCAGTACTCAGCATTTCACAACCACCTTACATGCAAAAAGACCCAGCCCTTTGGATTCAAACCAACATATAGCAGATGCTGAACATGGAAACTCTGTTCATTTGCCACTGGACACAAGTTGGGTAGCCAGGTCAACTCTCTCCCTTCAGGTCAGTGGATACAAAAGGGCACCTCAGCCTGAGGATCAAGGAGAGGCCTTCTCCCCACCAAGATCCAGGCCAACAACCAGCAGTTTGCTTCTCTCATGTAGGTTAAACTCAAGAAAAGCACGGGCTAACTGCACTGAAATGGAGAAACAGCTCAATACATCTGTTTACTCCCTAACTTTGCCAAATAACAATATAGTGAGAGAGTCTCAACCACACTCTCCCCTTGTTTCCACAGATGATCCATTTCCTTCCTCTCCTGAGCAACTTCAAAGTCCAAATCAATCTCCTGCTTCCCCAAGTATCAGAGAGATGAGGACATCAAGGAGGTCAATGTTTTTAACCAATAGAGGATTTGACTTTTCCAGCAGTACTTTCACTATGAATGACCCAAAAAAAGAAGGATTGTATTCAAGGTCCCCAACAACATCCAGCCAAGCAGAGACTCTTAATGCTCTCCAGCAACATTCCAAGGAAATTCGGCAAAGGAAATGTTCGCAATTCGAGAACAATGGGCCAGTGCAGCAGAGTGTTACTGACTATACAAACACTAATATTAATAGCCTACACAGAACAGCTGATTTTCCAAGCACTTGCATTTCTCACAAAGACAATATGAACAATAATATTGGCAACTCAGTTTCAAACAGTAATTACATTTCTGGTAGCACTGTTAAGAAACACAACAGTCGGGTGACAGAAATGAGCATGAATCTCAGCACTTGTAGACAGTCTAACACCTATAATGTAATCAACTCTAATATGGCCAACACTACAGACACTGCAAACACTTCACAAAGCACATGCCCCACAACAATCCAGAAAACTGTGGGTGTAACGTCCATGAACCTGATTCAAACTGGCCAAAACAATCAGAACTCAGTTATAAATACGAACAGTTTGTATCCAGGAAACTCTTCACCCAGCCCAACCAACTGTGTGAGTGGAAGAACATTCACAGACAGCCTTATATTTACACCTAGGAAAGAAACATCTGCTATGGAAAGAACAAACCCTTCCCATGTATGGCAAAACTATCTGAACTTGAGACAATCCCAGGCAGATCAAAACCCTTCAGACCAGACAAGTCCTCTGTCTCCAGCTAGACCCCTGAGACGGGTTTGCGCTCCAAGTATTTACTCATACCTGAGGGAAACCAGTCCACCTTTAACCACACAGACACACTCTACCCTCACCTCTCCTCGTTGCCAAACACCATCTTTAAAACAAGATGGAGACCAAATAAAGCAAGCAAATAAAAATTCAGGAATCTCAATGTTCACTTTTGAGCTAAATAGCCAAATAGAATCAACTGATGAGGTTTGGACACAATGCTCATCCCCATCTAGTGCACCACAGTCTCTGCCACCTGATATTGGTAGGAGATCTGTGCCTCGTCTCAGTAAATCTCTCTACTCCACCCTCATCTCAACAAGACCAACGCTTAACAGCTCTTTCCAAAATCCCTCCTCTCCACCTGTGTCACACCAACACAGGAAATCTGCATCTTATGATTGTTCAGCTATATCTGCTATCTCTCCTAAAGTCGAAAAGGGCTTGAGTCATTTTGTACAGAAAGACAACCGGATTCAGGAGTTATCAGGGATGTCAGTTAGTTCTTCTGATAAGCATCTCACAGCAGAAACAGCACAAATGCCTTATGTTTCTATAGACACTTGCAGCACATCACAATTCTCACCAGATCCAAATGTTACACACTCTCAGACTTGTACCTTAATTCCAGACACTATGCTCCCCGGGCAGAGCAACATATTCATTAAGAACACAGGACCTGATGGCACATTTTCATCTCAGAGTGACCAAGGTAATACCTATACTGCTCAGGGTTTGAATTACATAAATCATTCTTCACCTTTGAGAACAGTTAGCGAGGCTGTGTCGGACATTACGCAGGAAAGTGAAACAACCTTGCAGACACATCAGACCTTGCTAGGAATCCAGCATAGTAACTCAGCAAGAAGTAAGAAAGATCAACTGAACACGTCAGCCTCTTCTGCAGGCAAAGCGGGTTTGACAAGTCAGGACTTTAAAAATGGAGGGATAACAGGACTTAAAAACAGCAACAGAATGGATCAGGTATTGAATCGTTTGAAACTGACATTTGGTGTCAGACGTTCAGAGGATGATGAATTGACAGCTAAGAGAAAAACAAAGAACTTTAACCAGTGGTTGTTGGACTCAAAAGCTCCTGAATGCGAGAAGAAGGAAGATTACAAAGAGGTTCAAACATCGAAATCTGTCTCTTCAAGCTCTCAGATCACAACTAGAAGGGAATCCTATCTTTCTCCTGGTTCCTTGTCTGTTTTCCCACTTTCAAACAAGAAATGTGAGAACTCAACAAATATTGATAAGCACAAAACACTTGCAGATGAAAATGGAAACCAATTCCTAGATAGACCACAAAGCCCTAACTGGCCTAAGCCCCATTATATTAACCGCTATAACACCATGCCACAAACCAGAAAATCCACACTTGGTCCGTCTCATACACTTTGTCAATCTTCATTTTCTTCAAAAGATGCCCAGAATGATGATGTGTTTCATAGCCATTTTCCAGCGAGAAGAAAAAACACCTTCATTTGTAAAACTGAAAATGTTCCTCATCCAGGAAATGCTACAATTTCTCAGAGGCAACGTTTAATGGGAGCTCATTTGTCTGCTTCTTGTGCCAGTCTGAAGTATGGACTGGATCGTGGACGATCTGTCTCTGTTAGTAGCACATTTTCAGGCCGTCCATCGGGACCTGGTCGAATTTCAACTGGTTCAAGGCAAGGCAGTGTTAGTGACCTCTCCAGCTTGGATGAGTTTGGGATGAAGAGCAGACATTCAAATATCAGCAGTCCAGGAGATTCACCTGACTATGGTGTCAAAGGTCCAAGCATCCTCCCTGTCCACAATACCTACAAGGGCTGTGTGGGACAGTTGCCATCAAATGGCCATTTACGGAGCCCAGTTAATCTTGACACTTCCCCATATACCTGGGACACAGAAGCAGATCCAACCCCACCACCTTCCCCTCCATTTTCCCCTACCTCTCGACGTATGTCCCAGGTCCCCAGCACGTCTTCTACTGGAAGCAGGACTTCACAAGACAGCTTGTCTCCTCATGGGTTCCTGCCATCCAGACACTACAAATCCACTTTGTCTGACTTTGAAGAATCCAGTTCAGATACTACTACTGATGATGAATACTATCTTAATAGTAGTTGTGATGATGATGAGAAAGAAACAGAACTGTAGTGACCAACATTTTATTATGAAACAAATGTTGCAGCAATGATTCACGTGATTAAGATTTGTGTTTTACCGGCTAATATTTTATAAGGAATTTTGCTATATCACTAAATATTCTGTCACTAAAAATCTGCAATTAAATTGTCATAATTTTATTTTCATTTCAGTATTTAGGAAAGTACAGGGCACAACTTAACTCTATCTAGAGTTTTAATGAGTAATTCCAAAGTATTTGGAACAGTACAGCTGGCTAGTTCTTACTGAGTTATGTAGAGACTTCAGAATAATACTATGTTACGCGTTGCAGGCACATAGAAGATGATGATACAGTTTCTAGATCCACCTTAAAAGCACATGTTACATTGTAGCCTGTGTCAGTTTGTGCTATACTCTCCCCTACATACTCCTGGGTAACCTTGCCATAGACATTTAACAATCAAAGTTGATAATAGTGCCATTATTGAAATTTCTGCATTGTGCAATGTTTTTCAAACTGCGTTTTATAAATTATGTTTTTGTTCATAGTGATACAGCAATTTTACTTTGAAGAAGTAGTAAAAACTGCATAAATGGTAAACAATTCATGTAATAGAAAAAAGTCTTTTGGAACCACAAAAAATGTCATAGTACTTTGACCTGCCGAAGACATTGTTGTTGTTGTTGTTGTTTACACTGTGGACCACTAAATTCGGTCATTTTAGTAAGGGAGTAAGGGACTGTTAATCAGTCTTATATCTGTATCATGTGCTTAAAGTATTAATTTCAATGAAGTATATTTTCTGAATATATTTAGAATGTATAGATCTGTGATTGTGGAAAACATGATTCATTTTATGCTTTAATATATTTTTTTTTGAGTAAACTCTATTCAAATGTACCATTCAATCTTCAGACAGTAGACTGCATGAATGGAAATCATATATTCATTTATTGTTCATATAAATATATTGTAAAACATACACAGATTACATTATCAAATATAAAACTAGCACTGACAGGTGAAGTGAAAAACATTTAATCTACAGCAGCATCAATCAAGTAAACAGTCGGTTCTTGAAGTTGATGTGTTGAAAGCAATAAAAATGGTCAAGTTATGGTTAAGAATCTGACACACTTGGACAAGAGCCATATTGTGCTCTCCAAAACTACAGATCTTGTGGGGTGTTACTGGCATATGGCATCCAAGAAAGGCCAACCAGTGAACCAGCAACAGCCTCACGGATGTGATCCATGGAGGCCCCACCTCACAACTTACAGGAATTAGAGGATCTGCTACTAATGTTTTGGTGCCAGATATCACAGCACAACATCAGAGATCTTGTAGAGTCCATGACTTAAATGTTCAGATCTTTTGTGGTAACACAAGGAGGACCTATTCAATATTGGGCAAGTGGTGCTAATACAAATCGGTGTAAACTGTTTTTGATATGTCACTGATTTATTAACATATAGTGTATTTGCCTATTTAGCCTACAGCAGTTTATTGCCACCCATTTATTCCAGCCATACAGCAAAAGTAGTTGAAGTGGTTTAATACATGCCAGCCAATCAGAACAGACGGTATTTACATCTGTACATATGTACATTAACTAAACAGCTTGATTCTAAGGCATAACGAGTATAAAATGTACAAAATAGCAAAACTATATTCTGTAGAATTTATGGTATAGCATATAGCATATATTGTTGCTATTTTATAAATTATTTTTATCTCTGGGCTGCTTATGTTTGTATGGTTTTATGTAGCATTAACAGGAATAATTCACTTAACCATTTTCCTTCTTCTCTTTTTGCCTTAGAATAAATCTGTTATATGGAACCTTTAATAGTTGCTGTATGTCACTACATATGCCAAAACAGGTTTTTACAATCTCATTCTCATCCACCTTTTCTTGACAGTAATACTACTTATGTATTTATGCTGTAGTCTTTTACTTGACTAATGAAGGTGGAGTCATATGCTGGCTGTCCTGTAATAGCAGGGTGGTAATAAATTACAGCTTATTATGGCCTGTCACATCAGTAGCTTAAACTTCATTATGAACAAGGCAGTATTTTAAAAAGTAAAGACTTCTGTCTATAACTTAAGATACACACCCATGTACACTGTCATTCCCATGGTGAACAGGTCTGTACAGTAACTCAGTCCCCATGAATGTCATTTTCTCAGTCTGCTCTGTGGGAAATGTACAGTATATTTATGTACATTGA
This sequence comes from Acestrorhynchus altus, assembly GCA_034509495.1. Classification (NCBI taxonomy): domain Eukaryota; kingdom Metazoa; phylum Chordata; class Actinopteri; order Characiformes; family Acestrorhynchidae; genus Acestrorhynchus; species Acestrorhynchus altus. Next base: position 19,334,493 of record CM067503.1, read on the forward strand.
ATGTATGTTTGCTTCTTTGGTTCCTGCAGACATCTGGATTCATAAGGGTTTCTAAACCAAGGCTACAGTTTGTTGTCTTGTTGCTTTGGTAACATTCATTCAGCTCCTGTGTATTTAGTTAGTGAGGAGCAAGTGTGCCAAGAGGGCTGGACAGATTCAGAAGTGAAATCACTGCAATTATATGAGGAGGTTGGTATTGCGTATTACTATTTGCATTGAGAGATGTTTAGACATCTGCTTGTTGATGCTGGTGACATTTCTTTTTCCATCTACTTATACTAAAGGCCTAGCCAAGCTGAGGATCGGTTGCTCTCTTGTGCAATAAATAGCAGCATGTCATGTTTGGTCTAATCTAACGTAAATATATTCCTTGTAACTGACTTCATTCTGTTAATCTATTGATTTTCATATGGGTTGACTTCATTCAAGCTCCTTCTATGAAATGTACCTACCTGCTACAATTATGATGCAATAAAATCCAGGTCTTATTTGTTTTTTTTCACTTTCTCTGTTTATATTTGTTTGTTTTACTGGAATGACCATGTGTGTAAAGGCATGAAGAAGGGAGAGGTTAAGTACACATACCTGTTTGACAGGTAGGTAGAAGTGAAAACATTAACCTGGTTACTATCTGTAACATCTCGGAGATAAGATAATCTTGCTACGTTATGAGCACTCAGTTGTCAAATATAAACTTTTACCCATGAGCTGTTGGGCAGATAAGAGATAACTCTTGTGCCAGAAGAAATGACTTTGCCTAACTCCAAAATAAAAGTATTCTTTCACTTATGTTGGCAGACAAGGACTTTACATTAATCTGTCATAACATTATTGTTATGTACCAAGACATTAGTCGTAGATCCTGTAGGTTGTGAAGTGTCCATAATTGCCCAGCAGCCTTGGGCACCCATCACCCTACCACTGGTTCACCATTGGTGCTTCATTGGACCACATTTGGTAGGCACTGACCACTGCCTACACTTCTTACACTTGCCTATTTTTCCTATTATTCATCTTTTTATATTCCAAAGTGATAAGCTTATCAATCTAATTATTTTCAAGCTTCTCTGGCTTGAACACTAGTCTTTGCCAGCCAAGGTAGTCTATTGGTTTACTTCTATTGTATGTAAATTACTGTTACATTATCGCATGATGTTACCATGTGGCAACAAAATGCAAAGTATCCCCCAAAACATCAGGGTTTAATAAACACAGGGATAATCCCATTCCCTAGTTAGCTGTGTATAACAGAATATTATGTTCAGTAACGGTTAAAGTGACTTGTATTTACACCATAGGACCCCTTCCTCTTCATCCAAGGGTGTGTCCCAGGAGTCAACAGAGGAGAGTGTGTATGACAGGGCAGCTAGAGTCATTCAGAGGACATGGAGGAGACATGTCGTTAGTGATCCTACAGCACACTGCACACTCATTACAAACCAACTTGTATTTCATTCTCTTTATGATCATAAATGTTTCTAGTGTAATGTATACAATGTTTAACTTCCACTGTTTAGGACATTGCTGTTTTCCAATATTTAAAAAGCCTGGTGAACTTCCGCAACCAAGGGGATCCAAAACTCCTGCTCAGATGCATTAATCCCAGAGAGGTAACTGTAACTGTGTTTATAAAAAAATTATTTAGATAAATTATTAATTGCTTTACTCCTTCATTAGAATAGAACACAAGGCTAAACAGATACATTCACTAAATAAATACTGATGTGTTTAATGTAAAATAGATCAAATATATAGCATGGTATTTCAAGGAATGGTTCAAATAAAGAAGATGCACAAAAAAGTATTCAGTGAACCATTTATTGAAATCAAAAGAATATAAAATGTAAATGTGCATATAAACCCACTGTGCTGCAAACAAGGGAATTTGTCTTTTACCCATCCACACAGTGAAACACATACAAATACATGATTGATTGATTGATTGAATTCACACACTAAGGAGCAGTGAGCACAGAATCCTGGAGTGGTGGGCAGTCCTATCCATGGCGAGTATCACAGAGATATAATATTAGTACTGTATTATAATAGCATATTATAATATATTAAACTAGAAACAGTTTTATGCAGTCAAAATGTATTGCTGAATGGATCAATAGAAATGGCCCAAAGGGAACTGGAATAAAATATGTTTTACTTTGGCTTCCATTGACAGTTAAGAAGATCTTTCTATCTCCTGTAAAGATTATGTAAAATCACTCAGCATTTAATTAGGAACACTATTCAGGAATGCTAGTCATTCTCTAATCATCCAATTGTGTGGCAGCAGGGTAATGCAAAAAACATATAGGTATGGGCCAGCAACTTCAGCTTATCAACTGTTCATGTCAACTGTCAGAATGCGACAGAGTATTTTTGAGTGGGGCATTATTGTTGGTGTCAGGAGGGTTGGTTTGTGTATTTCTAGAACTGCTGATGTGAAACACATTGGATCCTAACGTGGACAGCAGAAGACATGTTCTGCTTCTGTCAGCCTGTAACAGAAAGCTGAAGCTGCAAGGGGCACAGGGTCACTTAAACTGGGCAGTTGAAGACTGGAGGAACACAGCCTGATTTGATGCATCCCAATTTCTTCTGAGGTATATACAACAGCTTAGGGTGAGAATGTGACACCAACAGCATGAATCTATGGACCCAACCTGCCTTGTGTCAACAGTCAAGGCTGCTGGAGGTGGTGTGTTGGTGTGGGGAATGTTTTGGGCACACTTTGGACCCATTACTACCAATTAACTATTGCTTGAAGGCCTATTTGAGTTCAGTGGCCTTCTCAGTCAAAAGCACGGACACCAATAAAACCTTTATGCATGTGGTAGAACCTAAAAGGAATGTTTCCACCATCTTGTGGAATACATGGCACAAAATTTAGATGAATCATTTGAGAACAACTGCCCAGTACAGTGTTCCTAATAAAGTGCTCAGTGGGTGTATATAATTTGTGTAAGAGTTATTACATGTGAATGTTTTTCACTTCAGGCTAACATACTGGATGCTGCCTCAGGTGTCTATATACGATTCAGATTGGGTGGAGTAAGTACTTTGTGTTCATTTGTAATTGTTTACTTTCTTCTTGGCTGTTCTTAAAGGGACTCCAGGCTTTTAATACTTGATTTAACTAGATTTCACATAGAATTGAATATGATTGAATAATTGTGTACATGACATTTACTTGTACATGTTTTGGTGTTCCCCAACCAATTAGTTTCTTCTTTTGTTAACAGACATTTCCTCCAAACATCTACTACAAGATTTTCACTCATCATCCAATAGTGGACCTATGTGCCAGCAGCCCAAAGGACTACACGCATGCTGGGCAAAAGAGGCCTGTTCCCAGTCAAATCCATAATGGCCAGCCTGTGGTTCATGATGACCACTCTGGCTGGTACCGCCGGGTGGAGAATAATACCTGGAGGCTGCTGTCAGGCAAGGTGATTCTCGGTTTCCGCCACCTGCTGAGTTAAAAGCCAGTTTGAAAATTACATGAAGAGGCCACCAGTTGGCAGCGTCTGCACAGTTATGCATCATTAAGTGCCCAGAAATCAGTGTCACCAAAAACCTGTATAAACATTAATGAACAAGCACAGCATTTTGATTTTTACAGACCACAATAGACAACATTATTGTCTTGTCTATGTTGAAAGCTTTGCCCCTTTGGACACCTCATCACTGAAAATACCAATAATACGGGGACTGAATTCCACCACTGCAGAATCCGTAGGCAACAAGATGTTGAGAGAAAAAAGAAAATCCGGAAAATTGAGTGGATGAAAAAAATGTGAGTGTAACAAAAGATGAGAATGTCTTAATCAATGACTAGATATTCTGTGTACAATACTGTGCAAAAGTAAAAAAAAAAAGACTTTGCAAAATTAGATACACACTTATAAACACAAACACATGAAAACAGTCAGAATGTGTTGTTTGTCAGGGTATTGCTCTGTAGATTAGAAGAACACAAGTTTGAACACTGTACAGATTCCTCCAGCAGCTCACCTGATTTACTTTAATGAATGATTGATTAGATAGACCACACCAGTTCCTTATGTTCCCATTCTGGAGGGCTCACTCCAGCACACTCTGCTGGATGACAGCTCTTCAGGATCGTCACAGAGCTCTGAACTACACCCTCAAAATGGGCTTCATTGTGGGTTCTTTAGGACAGGCAGTGTTCTAATTATATAAATATGATATATACATTCTAATTATATTCAGTAAAGCATGCACTATTTTTAAATCAACTATATGAGGAATTTTTATTGTCTATTGTCTATATTCTGATCACAGTTCTGAAGCATATCTGAATTAACCAAAGTGGGGGAAATTTGAGAATTGTTGATGATGGTACTCATTTCTACAATAGGCATAAACAAATGAAATTTTTGTGATGCCACAAATTTCTGCCACTAGTGTTGTTTTCACCTGTGCACAGGTATAATGAAGGGGCTCTGCATGCTCAATCTGAGCTCAAAGAAACCAGTCAACTGGTGGAGACCTCCACACAGGGTATGATGAGGACAGTTCAGCTGTTAAGTGCAGACAACATTCTAGAGTGGGAGATAGATGAGCTGATCGAATGGACCAATGCTCTCAACTTTGATGAGTAATGCAACATTGAGTAATACACATACACAAGAGAACATGTGACCAAATAAACATAATACTCTCATTTACCTCAGATACTTTAACATCTGTTAAACTGCAAGGGCCTGTATGTGGGCGAAAAGACCCAATTTGCTAGTGTCAAAAAATGTGTAAGTGTTGAGCTAACATTGGCAAATCTGCTGCTGGTAGCTCAAGAGGTGACCTGCTCCCTCAGCTGCTGAATTTCAACTGTTTGTTTTTTTCTCAGGTATTTACATGAATGGAAGGATCTGGGCACCAGTAATACTTCAATTCTTAGAAATGGTAGATAATGTTGTCACTTTAGCTTTCTTATAGCGCCCCCTACTGGCTGATTGCAGTTCCTTACTCTTGTGTTGCATTTTCTCTTTTTACAGATAAGCAGTTTGTTCTCTCTCAACATGATCCCTGTGAGTTCTCCCAGCTCACAAATGAGAGCAGTCAGGTGGTCACCCAAAGCACTGTCCTCCCTGCTCATGTGTCCAGCCTGATTAAATTTGAGTACTCCAGAGCAAACTGCTCAGACTGGATCATATGATACAGTTCTTAGACTGATATTGTTGACACTGTTCTATAAGGCAACTAGATATGGAATGTTATATATATAAACATCAGATAAACAACACATGCTTTTATTATATATATATATTATATTTATATAATACCTAGAATCAGGTGATTCACATACACTGCAAATGATTTGATAAGACTTTATTAGCTAGGACTTTAAAAAGATCTCCAAACAATTATAAATCATGCCTATGCATTCCACTCCATTCCACTGTCTGGAAAATAATTTACTACTAATATAAAGTGAAAAACAAATGTCTCGCACACAATACAAAAATATCATCACAGGACCTATATCCAGCTCTTACCCCAGTAGATGTCACAGACTAAAGATAATGTTTGCCAGAGAACAACTAGACAAAGACCACTACTTCTGGAACAAAGTGCTTTGGACAGCTGAATCCAAAGTTTAGCATTGGAGCACAAGGACATCATTCCAGCTGTGAAGCATGAGGGTGGAAGTGTGATGCTTTGGGGCTGCTTTGCTGCAGCAGGGCCTGGAAAGTGCTCCATCATTGAATCCACTAGGAATTCTTCAGTGTATCAGAGAGTTCTGGAATGGTCAAGTCATGATCTTAATCCTATTGAGATGCTGTGGCACCATTTGAAATGGGCTGTACATGGCATAAACACATCAAACAACACAGAACTGAAAATGTTCTGCATGGAGGAGTGGGAAAAACGTCCCTTCCAAATGTTCTTGATAAAATGATAGTCAATTTTTTTCATCGTCTTTGTAAAGGTGATACAATTAAATCACCTTTATCTATAGATATGTTTTGAAAAGTGATCAAATATTGATGTGTCCATATATATAAAAAAATAAAATATTTAATGGGTGTTTAATAATAAGCAGTCATAAAAATGTGTAAAAATGGTGACATCAGCAATGTTTATTAACACCTTAGATCATCATAGAATAAATGAAATGCATGTAAGAGCATACATTGTTTTCAGTAAGTAATGTTGCTTAGATACATTGATTCATAGCTGGGTAATAATAATATGTCCCATGTGTATTTTATATTGGCCATGCCAGTGTTTCTCAGCGCTGGTCCCGGAGGCATCCCTGCCCTACACATTTTAACTTTAATACACACTGTGAGGGCTTGTTAATGTGCTTTAGTTGAATCAGGTGTGCTGGGAGCAGGGAAAGCTTTAACATATGCAGGGTAGGGGTGCCTCGTGGTCCAGGGGTAAGAAACACTGGGATAAATTGACATTAAAAAGTGCTCCAACCCACTCTGTCTTTGTGTTCTCTATCTGTATCTCTTAGCATAAAACCTAAACCAGTGGGTTAAACCTGTCTCTCTCAGTTTTGTGACATAAAAATACAAATACACACACCCAACTATAAAGGTCACTGTCCAGTTGGAGGTTTGGACTTTAAGTCAACACACTAAAATGCCAACACTGGCTGCATGCCAGACTTATCTGTAATCTCTGTTTAGACCCTATTTAAGGTTAATAACACCTACTTTCCCATTGTTTTTCAGTTCCTTACACTGATGCTTGTGTTGCTCTGAACCAGGAAGTGTTTGTATTAGACTTAGCCACGTGTTTTTGTTTTGGTTTGTCCTGAGAAGAATGTACATTCAGACGTATTTAGCTCGTATCGGCTGCTCCTCTCCCTGCTCTCCAACGCTGGAGACACTGGGATAGCTTCACCTGAACCACTTGCTCACGGTTCCCTTCGAGAACCTCTCTGTTCACACGGGGGAACACGTTAGGCTCGACCTTCCTCTGCTCTACCACAAAATCGTCTTAAAGAGTGTTTTGCTATGAAAACAATGGCCTTTTCTCCTGGCTTTTGAGCCAACTGGACTTTGAGGTCTGTATTCTCTCTGCACAGGTGAAGAACAGCTTCACAGGGGCCTATGGACCACCCTTTGACCACTTTATCTCAATGGTGACGCTTGGTGGGCAACGGTGGCTCTGTGATGTGTTTGGTGCTGGTTTCCAGCTCCCCCTTTCTCTTGAGACTAACAGTGCCCAGAGGCAGAGCCATGGGCTGTATCGCCTTCAGACTGAGGGACAGGTGGTCTTCATGGAAATGTCAGAGGTTGGTGAAGCTGCATGGAAGGCGCTGTACAAATTCACGCTTGAACCATGTCAAAGAGAAGATTTCAAAGCCATGTGTGACTACCACCAGACCTCCATCAGCTCCATCTTCTTCTGCAAGTCCCTCTGCTCCCTGCTGTTGCCCAGTGGAAGAATTACAATTATAGGCCGCAAACTGATCATCACCAGCTTGTCTGTTGAGAGGGACCAGCTCAGCAAAACCAGAATTGACCTTTCGGATGAAGAAATAACAGAATTGTTGAGGGACAAGTTTGGAAAAGTGCTTTCCTCTCCATTAACACCAAAAGACATTGTGCCCCCACCAATAAACTATTAGCCTGTTTAAATATATTGCACATCAATCTGTAAACAAGACAAGCAGGATTTAAAGTGCCATTTTTGACACACTCTGAACTACTGCCTCACCCTAAGGATGGGCCTGCAGACCACTTGAGAGTGCTTCACGGCCCACTGGTTGAGAAACCCTGGTTTAGGGGACACTGGGTTACAGCAATGAACAATCTACATTTTATTCTCTCTCTCTCTCTCTCTCTCTCTCTCTCTCTCTCTCTCTCTCTCTCGTGTGTATATATATATATATATATATATATATATATATATATATATATATATGAGAACTTTGGTTCTGGGTCACATTTTTACACTTTATAGATTTTAAACAGTCTGGGTTTTTTTTTCATATAGTTTCAAAGTTGCTCTTAATCATTTATTCATTAATGATAATGTGCTTCAACAGAATACAAAAGGGCTTGCACTCAACATTTTTCATATTCTTTGACCTTTTAAGATGTTAGGTCGTCTTTGGATGTATGTGTTTATGAATGGAACAAGCAAATTGAATTTGTCAAAATCAGTATGAAATATTGTTGATATCTAAACATGGTAAAACAATGTTGATACATGTATTGGATTATCTTCCAGTACTAAAATGATTCTAACATCGCCATGCATTTGTAATTGACTGTGGATTGAACAATGTTTAGAAATTGTAATAACCCAGTTGAAACACGACCTTCACTCCTGAAAATTGGTTGAAATAATGTCAGGTGTTGCTTGAAAGATGTGGAAATAATGGTTCATTTGAAATAGCTGTGAAAAGATTAACATCAAGATCAATGTTGTGTTTGAAAATGAATTGAAAATAATGTAGATATAATTTTGAAACAATTTTGAAATAATGTTGAAGCAGCATTAAAATAATGTTGATATAATGTTGAAGCAGCTTGATGTTGATTCTCTGGTGAATAAATGGTGAAATACTGTGGGATTGTTTACACAGTCCATCATGAGTCATGAGGGAAGCCTATAAGACATGGGAAAAAAACATGGTCGTGTATTTGTTTGTATGTGAGATGCATTTTTACTTGTGTTGTCCATGTGGGTTTAGAGTGCTGAAGCAGTGAGTGTTCAGGGACAGGATGTGTGGGGAGACACAAACGAAAGGCGTTTCCTAAACTCCAGCTGGAGGAGGTTTGTGCCCTTGCGCTTGCCGTAGTAGTACTTCTCCTTTAGAGAAGTGGGCATGTTGCACAGGGGGAGACTGCTGAAGGTACATTTCTGCAGAAGGAGCATCAATACTATTTGAATGAGTGCATGTATCTAGAGCTGTGTTTGTGGGTCTGAGGAGGAGGAGGAGGAGGAGGAGGAGGAGAGGGGCCGTTAGAGGAGCGTTTGTTTACAGTTGAGGAGCTGGAGACCTGTATTGTGTATTGAGTGAATTAGTTGAACTGTGCGGGTGTTAAAGGCCGTCGTTTCTTTCTTTCTTAGGTGGCATTGCCCGTGGCTTTGCCCGTGGCTTTGTCCGGCTCTCTTCACTTCAATTCAGGAACCGTTCTGGCTGCCGGAGAGGCTGAAGAAAGCCAGCCCGCCCTCGTGGTGGATGAGGTAGTGTTTCTTCACCACAGCTGCGTTTTCATGATGTGACATACGGTGTAGAAATGCTTTTCCTGGCTTCAAACAAGCACAGGCTCAGACTGGCCTTTGTTCAGACTGTACAGGCTGACAGGCTACACACACACACACACACACACACACACACACACACACACACACACACAAATATAAATAAATAAACAGAGCAAAGCAAAATACTTAAAACTAAAGATCAAAATGCAGTTTTAATAATACGCTTTAAATCACTGATCAAATCCAACAATACCTTATGAATGGTGTGCATCTGATTTGGTTCTTTTTGATTAAAAAGAAAGACTTTATCAGTAATCTAGGCTTAAGCAGCATAAATAAACACATGCTTATATGAGGGAAAGGGAAAGGCAAGAGGTTGTCATATGCATCTTATTGTTTTTACATGTACTCAGCTGATCAGAGAAAAATCCCAATTTTAAAAAGGTAAACAATTATGTAAAATGAAAAATGGGACACCCTACAGCAGGCACGGGGAACTGAAGATCCAAAGTCCAGCACCGTTTGTTGATTTCCCTGCTCTAGGGTAATAAACCTGCCATTGAATGGGTTAGTAAATGAGCCATTACGGAGTAGGAAAAATACCAAAACTGTGCAGGAACTCTGCCCTCCATGGCCAGAGTTCCTCAACCCTGCCATATAGTTGCATAGTTTTCAACTACACACATAAATGTGCATTGAAGGACCATGAGTGCACAGGTTTGATTTGCATGAATAATTGCTTTTATTATTACTTTGGGGCATCTTGGACTCTTGTGAGTTATATAATTCGTGGACTCCACCTCTGATTTGTATATGGTATCTCGGATAGTTACATTTCCATCCATGACAGTCTGTCACAGATGCAGAACTACTAGGTACCTTCTAGTACCACTATCAGAATTCTGGTGTTTCAGTTCTGTTCTCTCTAAAGTGCTAAAATAAGTATGTTAAAGGTCATTTGCTTTTGAAGAAAAAGTTTGCTTGAATTTTCTAAATCCAGCCTAAATCTCTGTTCCAGCTTTCCCTTTATACCACCCCACACTCACAGGTGAAGTATGAGGAGCCAGAGGTTGGTATTGTGGAGCAGGGTGTAGCATCACTGAGGAAGTCAGCAGAGCCATATACCACATGGTGTCAGGTTAGTGCCATTCTCTATATTCACAAGCCTTGGCGGTGCATACCAAGTGAAATCGGGGCCTTACCATATTTTTCATTATTTTTTAGGAGAACATATCATACGGCCTGGATAAAGCAGAGGTAATCTGGAAATTGTTTATTTCGCCTGTTTCTGTGTGGATTTCTGTGTTTTTTAATCTGCTGTTGTCCAACATCTGTATGCTTTTTGTTTTTTTAATTTCAGGAGTTTTATAAGACCATAGAACCTGGTGTTGATACATCTGTAAAGACTGTAAAAGGTGAAGACATTTAACCTTATGTATGTTGTTGCTATCAAAGCTTTGTGATTGATTTGTGCTTGACATCACCATCAAACTTCAGCGGCTCTTTACAATTGACTATAGTCAAATCTGAGCAAATTTCACTGACAGATTTGTTTTTTATCTGCCATCTTTACATTACTGTATGGCAAACTCTGGTTGTGCCTAAATAAACATTTTTTTATTTTGAAATCAATGGTAGTCAAAAGAGTTTATGCTTCTGTTGTTGGAGTAACGGTGCCTGCTGTCCATCAAAGAAGGCTTTCTACTAAATTTTGGTGCAATGTTGTGAGGATTTGATTGCATTCAGCAACAAGAGCTTTAGTGAGGACAGGATGTTGGACGATCACCACTCCACTCATCACTTAAACTCAGCTCTCAAACTCATCCCCAGAAATTTTGGATGACCATGATTCCAGAGAACACAGTACCACTGCTGCACAGCTGTGATACTGATACATTAAAAAGGCTTTTCCCAGTGCATTAGAACACATGTAATACTGCAGTAAAGTTACTAATAAGCCAGGAAAAGCCAGTTTTAGGAAAATTATCATACTATTAGGTAAATGATCCCAATGATTCAGCTCTTGTTGAAACACAAATCTATTGCATAAAACAAAATATTAAGCCAGAGTTCTGTGATGACTGGACCAATAGATATGGTTCAAATTCACTAGAACTAAAATCCATTTTTTTACATTATCTTTTAACATTATTGAAAGGTAAGAAAGATGGTTTAAGGGATGAGATTTTGTTACAGCAGAGAGAACTGAAAGTGACCTCATACAATATTTTCACCATCTTGATTTGATATATATTTGTCTGTTTCAGAAAGCTACGAGTTTCTGAGTAATCCTCCATCTGAGTTCTACCCAAGTGTTGGTGTTGTGGGTTTCTCTGGAATACTTGGACTTTACCTTGCGAAAGGTAAATGTGGAACATTTGTCTTGTTACTTTTGATCTGCTGCTGTTTACCTTGTTACTAAGAGAGTATTTGCTGTATTTGAAGGCTGCCGAGTGAAAAGACTGCTGTACCCTGCTGGGCTGATGACTCTGAGCGCCTCCCTATTTTACCCACAGCACGCCGCTTCTATCGCTAAGGCAAGTCAACGTGTAATTCAGCTTTTAAATCAGCCAACTATTTGCGCACCCAGTTTGATTAAGGGTTGGGTCCTAGTGGAAAGTCATGCTTGTGAAGTGCAATCTAGCACAACCAGCCTTTCCTTCCTGCCCTTGTCCTGAGAGATGCCCTCATGTGGAAAAATAGGGTGGAGTGTAGTATTTTGAGAATTTTTCCATTTGCCACCTATGCTATACAAAGCAAATAAGCACATCCAGGTAACAAGTGTTGACAGTAGAGACAGGGAGTGCATCAGAGCTTGAGTATCACAAGCTCTATATGATGCTGCTTTTTTGTTTAAAAGAATTTCTCCAGCCATATGTAGAGTAGCTCTGCAAATTTCTTCACTATTAGCAAGATTTTCATGTTTGTCTGAACTATCCTTTAACAGAGTGTTAAAGCTGTGGTTGGGGACCACTGTGTTAAAGGAGATCCATGGTGTTTCCAGTTCACACACATATGTGCATACATTTATTTCATGACTCTGTATGTGAATATAAAGTTTTTTTCTTAAACTTTGTATGTACAACCCCAATTCCAATGAATGTGGGATGTTGTGTTAAACAGAAATAAAAGCAGAATACGATCATTGTAAATCCTTTTCAACCTATATTTAATTTAGTACACTACAAAGACAAGATATATAATGTTCAAATGGATAACTTTACTCTTTGCAGATCATCTCTAAATCATTAGACACATGTGGCTTCTTGCGCAGGGGAAATTTGCGGGCACTGCCGGATTTTAATCCATTACAATGTAATGTGTTTTCAATGGTTTTCTTGGTGACTGTGGTCCCAGCTGCCTTGAGTTAACTTGTGTTATAAGTTCGTCCCATGTAGTTTTAGGCTGATCTCTGAGATTTTGCATGGAGCTCCAGATCAATGTTGATTGACAGTCATTTTTTATTTCTTCCATTTTCTTACTATTGCACCAACAGTTGTCTCCTTCTCACCCAGCGTCTTACTTATGGTTTTGTAGCCAATCCTAGCCTTGTGCAGGTATATGATCTTGTCCCTGACATTCTTAGAAAGCTCTTCGGTCTTTCCCATGTTGTTGAGTTTAAAGTCTGACTGATTAACTGAGTCTGTGGACAGGAGTTTTTTAAACAGGTAACAATTTTAGACAGCTGTCTTTAATGCAGGTAACGAATTGATTAGGATTGTTTAACTGGTCTGTAGGAGCCAGAACTCTTAATGGTTGGTAGGGGATCAAATACTTAATTCTCTCTCCAAAATGCAAATAAATTTATATAAATTATACAATGTGATTGTCTGGGTTTATTTTTGATATTCTATCTCTCACTGTTAATTAACCTACCCTTAACATTATAGACTGTTTATGTCTTTGTCAGTGGGCAAACTTACAAAATCCCAAATGCTTATTGAGTGTTGTTAAAAGGAAAGGTGATGTAACACAGTGGTAAATATGCCCCTGCCCCAACTTTTTTGGAACGTGTTGCAGGTACCAAATTCAAAATGAGTGAATGTTTGAAAAAGACAATAAAGTTTATCCATTTAAACATTAAGTATCTTGTCTTTGTAGTGTTTTCGATTGAATATAGGTTGAAAAGGGTTTGCAAATCATTGTAATCTGTTTTTATTTATGTTTTACACAACATCCCAACTTCACTGGAATTGGGGTTTCATTATTTTGGCACTTTATACAAAATAAAATGCATATAATTTATTTTTTATTTTTATTCTTTCTTTTAGATGGGCAAAGACCAGGTATCAAGCTGGGCTTCACAGGGACGCACACTTTTGGAAGGTCTGTGGAAGGGAAAAAATAAGGAGGTAAGGCCACAGAAAGTTATTCTTAGGAAATTAAGTTTTAATTAAACAACCCTTGGAGACCCCTTCTAATGAATGTATTAAGTTGCACTCATTGTGGACATAGATGTACAAATGTGCTCTCACACAGCTTGTCTAGTGGGAAAGTACTGTTACTAGAATAGGACTCTCTGGAGCAGAAAAACAATAACATTGCCATCAAGACAGGCTGGATGGGTACTAAGCCCCACACAACATTGAGGTGTGGAGCAGTGGAACTGTGTGTGGACCATTGTTGGTACTTTTGACAATGTACAGGAGTTAGCGCGCACACTCGGATGGGTCTGCAGCTTTTCAGCAGGGGGCGCACACTGCCTGTTGAGGGAATCAAACAGAGAATTAGAACATTGAGAAGTTCATGTTTATTCATAATGTCATTCATAAAGGTAAACTGTCACGTTGTTTATATTAATGACATTTCCTTCAAGACTGTTTGTATAGTCATTTATTCAAACTCTGAATATTCTAATAGAGATGCTGAATTTCATTATGTGAAAGTAAAATAAAGGTTTTAAATATTTCACCTAAAAAGGACTTAGGAGGGACACATCCATCACACCCAAGAGCTGTATATGATCTGAAATTGTGAACCTGCCCTGGAGCAGGTAAGGTGTGTAGCATAAAGTGGCACAGCAGTGTGTCCCAATAAAGATTAATCCATTGAGATTCCTTGAGGCATGAAACCTAAGCTGGCTAAGCAAGCAATTGTGTTTAATAAGACAAGCCCTCAGGCATGCATATGTTCAAGCAAATATAAATGATTTATTCAAAATAATGCTGTCCAGTCTTTACTTTGTGAAATTAAGAATTTGTGTTTAATAAGCACTTAAGTAATTAATATTGTATTCGCAATTATGTACAAATATAATCACGATACGGATTTCTGACTGGTTTGTGGTGGTTTTCAAAGCTAAACTGTGTGTAGGCTGCTATGTTTTTGTTACTAATACCTTCATTCTCTTTGCAGAAATGAACAGTCACAGACTGAAACCGGATCAAAGGTTAGAGAAGAGAAAGCATTAAGTGCTATATATGTTGCCCCTTATGTGCTCTGGTCTCTAAAATGTACCTTTCAGTCATAAACAGGAGAATATTCTGGAACTGCTTTGTTTACTGACACTGGTCAAACATGAGGAGATGCAGAACAATCTAAGTCTGTACTTTAAGCAAGTGTTCTACAAACCAGGCTTTTGCAATATATGTTTCTTGTAACATATGTAGAAAAGTCTGCTTTACTGGTGGATGTCAAAAGAGACTGAGGTGACCATCACTTGCTTGAACACTTGCTTGGTTCATACTGATCTAGAACTCAGGGATGGTTCTGACACCTCCTTTGTGACCAAAAAACACAAACGCTCTCTGTATGTATTGTATGGATAAGTAGGACATGGATAATGTTGCATGTTACATGAGTTTATGTGACCAGACAGTGTTTTACTGTTTATTTTTCTGTAATTTCTTCCTAAAGTGTCTGTTACTTTAGTGTGTTAATATTATTATTTGATTTTTGTTGTATGTATATTTATGTGTTTATAAATTGTTTTGTCAATTGTGTTTTTCAGTTTTCCATAGATAAAATTATCATGAAATCAAACAGTGCTTATTTATTATTGTTCTGCTTGAGGAGCCTCACTAGAATAATCATAATCATTTTTCAGTGATCAGTGGTTTAATATGTAATTTGATCTTCTAAAAAAAACTGCAGGTTTAGAATTTGTGGCAAAGATAGCAGCCACGTCCAAATGACCTGAAATGTTCAAATGGTACAAAGGTAAGCAGTAAACAGTCAGGGCTTCTGATGTCAAAAATTAACTAAAACCAGTGTTTAAACAATGGAAATTAAAAAAATGTTAAGTCGTTGGTTAAAAACTTCTAGTTGGTCAGAATGGAAGTTTAATGTGCTTTGAAAGTTGATGCAAACAATTTATAAACCCTATTTACACAACACTGCACATCTGGATTGCTATCATGTTGTCTGGAAAAAGACAATCCAAAATAGTTATAATGGCAAAATAAGAAAAGCTGGCTTGCCTGGACCGTGCAACTACTAATGGACCACTGAAAAAATCGGGGGTGTTTTACAAATTTTTGCCTGATGGTGTATATTCTTCAGTTTATATTTACCACTGTTTCATCCTGAACATTACATAGAAACATACATGTGTTTTGGGATAGTAAACAAAATCCCTATATTTGTGTTGTAGACATAATCTGAAGTCCTTAAATTATATAATGGATCATTTTGACAGATTTATAGGAAAACAATTCTTTAAATTCCACTTACATTTTTTCTTATAATTGCAGCACTTCCACATTCTAGTGCCCTGTTGCGCTTATCATGACCTGTATATGTGTGTATCTGTTTTCACTAATAAGACATGCTTCTGTACAGTGGAAACTTACCAATGTTGGAGTGGTTCATTTTCTAGAACTTTCTGCTGCTTCTGAATCATGACACTGGTAACACAGTTATGTAAGTGCTATAATGATGTCATCTCAACAGACTGATAATGGCTTCTGTCTAGACAGCAACAGCAATGTAACATAAACACAAAAAGTGTATATCCATTATAGCATTATGGGGGGGGCAGTACTTGCAATAGTTCAGTTTTTCATTGTGGGTCAACTGGAGATGAGAAAAGATAAAGCCTGCAGCTAAAAAAACTGATAAATGTGAGTCTTGTCTTGAGACAATTAAGGTTATTAATATCTGTATTGCGTATTTTGTGCACATTATGTGTATTACATATTTTTGCAGAGTTTAAAACCCAAAAAGCACCCAGCTCACCCATACGCTTATTGTCTTTTACTATTAATCAGTAACTACATGAAACACTCAGGGTCTGTCCCTATGCTGAGAAACATAAGCATGATGGGCTAAAGTTCAACTCGGAGGCTGTGGAAAATATATGTCACATGGAAAGAGGCACTGAACAAGAGTAAACTCATACGTGAGTTAAAAATAACTGTATTGAGAGCATTGTTTTTATGTCCCAATTTCCAATTTTGATTCACAAGAAGAGATCCAGATATGTACAGACAGTGTGTTTTTTTGTAGTCTACAACAGGGTTTCTCAACCTTTTCCAGCTTGTGGTCCACCTGTTTGTAACTAGAAAGCATAACGGCCCAGAAGAACTCAAAATCAACTCAGGAAAAAAATGTTTTGCCTTTTATTTCTCACACAATACAAATGTGAAAAGAACAATTGTGAAAACATCTGTCCCAAATGTAGCTGCGAAAAAACGAGCAGTACAGATGTGCTGCTAACATCAGATGACAAGTCTGAAAGGTGCCTCTATATGTCAGACCCCATGTCAACAATCAGTCTACTTAGGTTATCATATACTTTTATATGTATATTCATATACATACACATTTAGGTCATACACGTGTGTCACTGTTGTTTTCTCATTTAAGAAACGACTGCAAACTGTTGGCATCAGGTGCCTGCACTTCTATTGTCTCAAACTGATAACACTTAATTTGCCCTTTGCTGTTTCTGTGATATTTTGTTCATTTCTATTAACGCTTATAATTCTTAAGTTTGTTTATATTTTATGATTTAAAGTGCCATCACCGGCCCAGTATGGGCTACTGCATGATCAGTTACAGACACCTGCAGACACCTGATGCCGACTAGACAGTGCTTCATGGGCCACTGGTGGTCCCAGGCCCACTCTGATCTACAACTCTGATCTACAAGAACGCACAAAAATACCGACAAAATCCATACCTCAAGAGGGCTGCTCTCACTCTTTTTAGCTGTTAACATGGTTTGAGATAAGTATGTGATGAGATAAGTATGTGAATGCCTCATTGCAAAAAGTAGCTGTTACTATTATTTGTTAGCTACATTAGCCTCATAGTTCCAGCACTAAAATGAATGAATGAAGCAAACTACAGACACCAAATTCCACTGCCTAATTTTCTTTATTTTTTTAAATCCAGCATCTATTTTTTAATATTAAATGAATTCGTATCTTGTTAATTTGAGATACTAATTCATTATCATGAGATACTAAGTCACTATTTTCAGATACTATCATTTTTGAGATACCAAGGCATTATTTTGAGATAATATCATTATTTTAAGATACTATTCTAAGATACTATACTAGATATACTAGATACTTTTGAATGCTACAATTATTTTTAGGTACTTAGTCGTTATTTTGAGACACTATCTTGTTTTGAGATATTACGTCACTGTCATTATTTTTGAGATGCTGTGTGTGATATTTAGAGATTATTTCTTAAATAATCAGTTCTCTCATTATTCCTTTGTTTCTTCTTTGTCTCTTTCTGTTGCCATAAAATCTACTAGCACTAGATATTGTAAAAGCAAAGACTTAGAATAACTTAAAATAACCTCAAAATAAGTTCTAGTAATATTCTTTTAAGATAGTGGTGTATTAAGACACTCAGTCCACAATTGAATTGCCAAGACATTATTTACTATATTAGGATCAAGTATACCACATATGTAATATGGTTTATATGACCATATATACTGATATACTGACTGTATCTATGTTGGTGTATAAACTACAAATGAGGCCACGTATGAAGGTTGTTGATTGACACTGGTTGGTTGCAATGCACCTGTTTTCAATATCATAACTAATGCAATTCACATTGTCAAATTGCTTTAAATCTGCTCAAGACATAGACATTACAGTTGTGGTATGTTTCTCTCTCTTCATTCATCGGAAGACTAGGATGCATTGTTGGGCCTTTTTTCCCCCACAATGTGTGATGTGCTGATGAACCAGGTGAGATCTTCGGTTATGCAGCCATTATCCACTCAGTGGACACCAGTGTGTGCACTCTGCTCCTGAAGTTAACAATCAACTATTTCTGACAAGTGGAGAGATTCTTCATTAGTGCACCACCGTGTGAGGACTTGCACTGCCAGCCTGTATGGACCCTCATTACTGTCACAGGCAAACTTGATAATGATGTTGCTGCTGTGTTTGAAGATGTATGTGTGCAGTCCTGGACCAGGGTGAGGGGAGCTAACAGAATGAGGTCTACAGGTAAGGAAGCCTGTGAGTGAGTGAGAGCGAGTGATTCCAAGTGAGTTGAGTTGCTAGACCTTTCTGGAAGGAGTGATGGCGTTGTAGGCTGTGCAAAGTCAATTAATATCATCTATCCAGGTGGTTTGAGTATGGCATACAGGGATATAACCCAGCATCATCTGTAGACATGTTTGCATGACTCAGTGGGTGTATTTACCATTGAATCATCAGGATCATGGTTGAATCATTGATGAATCAAATTTCGATTTTGAAAGGTGAATCAGTGTTGGTATTTCTATGTTGATTCAACATCATTTCAACATTGTTATTGATTTTATAACTCATTTTGTCATTTTCAAATGCAATTGTTTAACATTAAACATCATTTCAACATTTTTTTCAATGTTGAAGCAACGACGGACATTTAACCTTGAAGGTCGGTCATGTGCCAGCTGGGTCTGTGCTTGCCCTGACGCCAAGCTTTAGGCTGTATCTTATACTTTTCCGTTCTTTGCTGTTGCCAGATTTGAAGGCTGCATATCATGCTTGCAGTAGATTTTGGACTTTACTGTTTATTTTTGGTTTGGAAGTGTACAAATATTTCACATCATCAACTTTCTTGATTTTGCAACTAGTGACAACTGTTGCATATGTCCCAATTCATTAACCATAAGAATGTCCCAATCAGTGCTCCATTAGTAGCCCTGCAACACTGACTTTACTCCTTATGGCCCCACACGCACTGTCCTCACCATGGTTTCAACCTGTTTAAGCAGCTGTTGGTATGTGGGTATTTACAGCAAAGAGATGTGGTCACTCAAAACAAGCTGTTTCATGCATTTTCTGTTGGCAGTATATAATTTTTTAACTGAAGAAAACATGAGCTCTTTGTCCTACTCCCTGCATCACAGTGTTGTGAACCACAAACAAAGAGAATAAACCAAATCACTATTGGAATATGTACATGAAAAATAATCTAGTGTATAAATGGGTCCTGAGGAATCGAAAACTGTGCAATGATACATTGTATGCATTAAGATATATTCAAAACCCAATTCCTGTGTGGAAACAAAATTGAAATATGCAACTTTCATTCCAATACATATTTTATGCAACACTTCCTGTAGTTGTTCATTTGTGTCTCGCAATGGCATAGAGAAATATTGTCCCGTTCCTTCTTATGTAACTTATTTTAACTCAGGGACAAATTTGTTTGTTTCAGTTCCTGCCACAAGAATATATGGTTAAATTCAACTAGGCCATGTCAAAGATTGACATTTCTTGTGTTTCTGATTATAAGTAAGGTTTAGATTGTAAGGCAGTCTATTGTACTATGGGCTTATGATGCTTTTTACTGTAGTACCCAACATGCATTACACAAATACATCATACAACCAATTCCCTCATAGGCAATAAGCCAATCCTGACTGCAGTGTGAAATATCTGAACTTTCTACTGCAAACTTTAGTAAACCTATACTGTAGGATATTAAACAGTAACACCTGCTTTAAACAGGTGCTTGGCCTGCCAAATGCATCGCTCTGAAGTTGTAAATGAAAGATGATGAGACCTCATTTTAAATTGGCACAGATACTCATGGTATGGCAGGGATTTATTGTGTTGTTTGT
This sequence comes from Acestrorhynchus altus, assembly GCA_034509495.1. NCBI lineage: Eukaryota > Metazoa > Chordata > Actinopteri > Characiformes > Acestrorhynchidae > Acestrorhynchus > Acestrorhynchus altus. The sequence continues at coordinate 19,354,720 of CM067503.1, forward strand.
AAATGTTCGTCTGGGCTCAAGTACACTGCCAGTCCGACATGGCTTACACATTTCTGAGAAATAATCCAAAAAGTCTCTTACTCTGAGGGAAAATGCACAAAAATACCACTAGGACCAGGATTATGCAGCATGAATCTATATGAAACTGGCACAAATAAGTAGTGTTTTACCAGAATTTCTGCTTCCAGACAGAAACAGAGGGGTTTGGGGGCAGAATGAGTAAACTGGATATGAGTGCTTCCCTCCTTTGAGGTCACAATAAATTTGGTCTCATCTCCCATTCAAAGTTCAAATGGTATTTGCAACTCCAGATACTGTAATCTGTTTATTACTGTCAAATTGGGCTGTCAACCGGGAACCTTTCCAAACAGTCTGTTGGCATGGCTGTACTGTTTAACTGCTTATTTACAGACTTTGTAATCCCAAAATCCAAACATAGACTGCACTTACTGTAAGAGTTCGTCATAAATGTTATTTCTATAAGGGTTATTTTTCAGCTTTTTAGCTATTGACACAAGATGTGCCTGGAAGTGCTTTTGTCTTTTTAAGTTCTGCTTATATCATGAAGACACATTGTTTTTTAAATCGTTTTTGCTAAATCACTGCTATATCCTAATGAAGAAACAATAATATAGATATTTAAGATAAAAAATGTGTTTCTGATTAAGAAAGTTTATATAAATTACTGTGGAGAGCTGAATTAGCAGAACAGCTAAATACAAGCCGTGTAACTATTATCATTCAATTGTCTTTTTCCAACCAGCCAATATTTTTATTTCCAGTGAATGTTTCCAGCCTTTTGATAATTTTAGTCCAAAGCGGTGTCCATAAGTAACCACATGTTTTGTACATTCTTCCAAACAGGTGTTACAACAGCTCAAATTTTCCATTTTGGACCCGACAGCAGACTTTATTAATAACTAACTCCCATTCATGTGAGCCATGTCAGCTATAATATGCCCTAGAGATGATCCTAGATGTGCACCCTCCTTTATCTCTACTGCCATATGTTAAAGTGGAACATTCTCTACAATTAAAATGTTCCAGTAGGTGTTTCCATATGAACATCTCTAAACTACCAATTATGCACTGCAGGTTCCAACACCACTGAAACGAGTACAGCACCTGTGTGCATGCATCATAAGGAAGAATAAATAAGAATTTTCAACCGCAATGAATTTGTTACAACCCAATGAAGGCTGTAACAAAAAAGGAGTGTGTGCTCTCTCCCCCACACCTCTGCTGGACACTGTATAGATATATATATAGATAGTATACAGTGTCTGGATGGTCTGAGCAGGATGTTGTTCCAGGTTGTCTAAGGGGAGCATCTCTCATTTTCTGTTACAGCCTGGCCCCAAACCAGGTTGTAACATTTCGAATATTATATTAATACAGTTTATAGCTTTTCTGTAGCAGAGTCACTGTATTTGTATAATTTTTTAACCCTTTAGTCCCCCCCCCGACACATTTAGCCCCCCCCCCACACACACACACACACATTTAGCCCCCCTGTTCCTTTTCTGTTATTATTTACAGGCCCAAGTGATCCAACGAAAGCATCAAGTGTGCATGTACTTTCTTTTTTAATGTTTAAAACATCATTAAATCAGCTGAAAAGTAATTAAAACAATTACAAAACACTACATAATAATCTACAATTCTAATCAATTGAAATTCAAAGGGCTACCTATAATTATATTATTGTGATGTAGCTGGTTATTAGTTGTTTTTTTTTAATGTTGGATGCAAATTAAATGTTTTGGACTGAGAAAAGAGGACGTTTCCAGTCCCCTCAGCCCCTCCGTGGACTCTCGTGCTCTGGGCCACCTCACTCCTCGGCAGACAGCTTAAGCAGATTCTGCTTGTCAATCCTGAAGAGACGCCAGCCCTCCTCTAGAGAAAGGTCTGAGGCCCCACGCCTCTTGTAGAAGTTGATGGAGGCTTGATTGGACTCGGCCACGATGAAGTGCATGCTGCTGCAACGAGTCTTTACTGCTGTCTATGGAAACATATTTCTCAATCAGTTGTGAAAATGGGCTTATCCTCGTAAATGCTGCAAGTTTGTGCAAGTTATGGTGACAACACTCTGAATATGGTTTTTACATCAGTACTGAAGTTGTCTACAGTATTACAATTTAGTTCTTCATAGGTTCACTACTTTGAACTTCTGGTTAGATGCTAACTGCACGTCACTGGATTGTATGTCTACTGAGCAATGACAAAAGTTAAATCTGGGTCTGCTTGGTTCATGTAGTTTTTCTAGCGTTCATTCCAATGTTCTGCCCAATATGGCTCACAATATACAAGGGCTTAAATCCAATCAAGTCACCAGATTAAAAATGACAGCACTTGTATGGAAGGAATTTAATTATCATGCAATACGTTTGAATGTTGATCATGCTCAGGATTTGCTTTTCTGTGTCCTACAACACAAAGCTTGATGACCACTCCCAACACAATGGATGAACACATTTGTCATTTAAGTGGAAAGGCAGTTTAAATGCCTACATTCATTAAACAGGTGGAATGTTTTTTCAGAACAGCGTGGAAAGCGAACAAGAGCATGTTATGAAGAACATTTTTGCCTGACAGTTGAGGCACGTGTGTACAATATGGAATACAAAAACACACCGCACATATGAATTTGCTTATTTGATGTAAAATTGTCTATCAATTAAAGAATAAAACTGTCCGAGTTGTGTAGAAAATGTTGTAGCCTCCCCTTTAAGCCTATTGTTAATAAATAAGTCATGAAATTCTGATGACTGACTACTATATAAATAATTTGTCAGTCAACTGTCTTCATTTAATATATGCAACTAAAGTACAAGCCTAATGCCACTGATTGCCAAGTACATTGCCTAGTTAAAGTAAATTCTAAAATTTTTTTTAAACATCTGTGTGTTTGCTTTCTTTTATATACTGCACATGCATTTGTCTTAAAATCAACAGGCAAAACCAGTTTCCAACTACATTCAAATAAATAGGGGTGTACTTTGTGCACTTCCGATGCCGGTCCCAAGCCCGGATAAATGGTGAGTGTTGCGTCAGGAAGGGCATCCGGCGTAAAACTTGTGTCAAAACTACAATGTGGATAAATAACCCACATACACCAATTATTTCACATGGGCTTTTGGTTTCAATTAGGTGACTAACTGTGACTGGCCTATGATGATATACACGTGAACTATAGAGAACACATTGCTGTACATTTTTCATTCAATAAATGTTTATTAAATTTAAATGCACCCCCAGACATTTTTAAACATGTCCTTTATATTCAATTCAAGCTAATATTTGCAAAGAGTATCTTTGTTCAAAGGTGTACAAACTTTAACACACTCAAAAAAGGTAAATGTATTATTTATCATTTAATATTATTGGCCTATAAAAATTTAATCAATTTAATTTTAATGTATTTGTAAATTTTACTTAATGTAACGTAAGCATTTGTTTTTACTGGATGCATTATAGACTTACTTCACTGAGTGTTTTCAGAATCTCTGAACCAATTCCAAAACCTGCAGAAGATAAAGACATTTAGTCGACCACCCACACAAAAACCTCAGTGTTCTTACCCGAAGCCAAATACTCACCCCTGTATTCCTTCATCACAAAGAAGTCTTCAAGATAGAGCAGCTTTCCAATCCATGGGTCATAGGTGAAGTAGTACATGGCAAAACCAATCACAGAGAAACCTACAATATAAAAAGATGTAATTTATAATCACGTGGATTGAATATTGACTTTATTTAGTGCCTATGTCTAACCCTAGTTCTCATTTGCATACACATACTTGCATATGTTTCATTCCTTTCCATTTTTGTTTGCTCCATGGTTTGAACCCTGTAGCTGCTTTATATACTGTGTAAATGGTTCTGCCTGAATAGAAATAGAAATGTTCTAAAACTACTTTCAATAACCCATTTACATCAATTTTGATTCATTCAAAGTTGAGAACATTTTTGCCTTCTCCTGTAAAGTCACCTTTTTGGAGACAGGTTTTTCACTGGACAGCGTTGAAAATATGATGAAAGTATGATGAGTGTTCTTTAACATGACAGGCATGTAGTTAATATACACGGAACCTGTGTGCACTTAATGTATGTGTGGGTGTGTGCATGTGCGTGCATGTTCTGCATAAATGTCCTACTGCACATGTACAATCCAGTCACTGGAATCCAATTGTGGGAGGGGGGGTTTGCATAGGTATTCACTGAAAAAAACAAGTTCAGTCCTCTAGGGGGCAGTATATGGGGTGATGTACAGAAAAGGGGTCACCTATGTACAATAACACGATCAAAACACAGTATTTTGGACTCGTCTCCCACCGCACCATCATACTGCTCTCCTCCCCCTGCAGATGAACAATCACCACCCTGAAGACCAACCTGCACCCACATAACTGGGGGTGTAGGTTTGCTCACCCTCCACTTTCTGGAGCTCGGCGGGGACTTCTGCCACAACGCAGTGGTAGAAAGGGTGATCTCCAAATCCGTCCTCCAGCAGATCTGCACACAGGACGGAGCAATTAGACACACAGAACGACATCAGAGGAGGATCAGACCCATCAGACCCATCAGACCAGCTCACCTTTCTCAGTCAGTTTGACCTGATCCTCCATTTCCTCGTATCTGGCAAGTTCCTGTAAACAGAGGAGCACAGAGGTGTTTATGCTGCCACATCACGCTGCGGTCAAAGTGACAAACGAGGCCCTGATCTCTGACAGCCGAGTCCGGGCTTTGTTCGCCATAGGAGGACAAGTTCATGCACAACTTCTCGAGCCCCAGGCCCACACGAAGCGAGCGCTCCAGGTGGAGCTGCTGGAGACCAGAAGATGAGGACGGAGAGAAGAGAGGGAGGGAGGAGAGGGGGAACCCACTTTTATGAGTCGCAGTATGTCAGGCACGTCTTTGGGCTCCGCTTTACGCAGCTTAAAACTGGCCATTTTCTTCTTTTACTCTTTTTCCCTTTTCTCACGAGTCCTCTGTAAGTGAAGCGAAGCAAAAGCTGTTTCTTCATCCGCCTCACAGGAGTTTCTCCTCCGCGCTCGGTCTGGGGTCCTGACCCTGTGTAGTGGTCTCACATGCAGCAGCCCCTCTGCTCGGTCTCCAGCTCTGCGCCTTTTGTTCCACAAACGCTGTTTATATGCGGCTCGGGGGCGGAGCTTCTGCCGTCAACAGACCGAGCTCCGCACCAATAGTCCCGCAGAGTTTTCTTCAGTCACGTGCTCCTGGCCCTTCTTCAGACGCTATGCTGTATTTGTGGAAAACGAATAAAAGTCGTTCAGTAAAGAACCGAGTCTGTGATGATCACTGACAACAACCCAGAAAGAGCCAACAACAACTCAGCAAACCAGGTGTAGATTATGTAGGACAGTGTTACGCGCGTGTGTGTGTGTGTGTGTGTGTGTGTGCGTGTGTGTGTGTGTGTGTGTGTGTGTGTGTAAACAGCAAAGCCAAAACTAAATTAATATATATTTGTAATTACTATTATTATCATCATCATCATCATCATCATCATTATTATTATTATTATTATTATTATTATTATGATTGTGATTATGATTATTATTATTATTATTATTATTATTATTATTATTATTATTATTATTATTATGTTATAATAATAATAATTAATAATTAATATAATATATTTTTTATAATCAATAATAATAATAATAATAATAATAACAACAATTAATGCAAATATTTACATCTCAAATTAAGACAAATTTGAAGACGCCCTTGAAATAACAATATACTAAGTTCTAACGGTTACGAGAGAATGAGTCCAAACGGTGGAGTAATTACGGGTAATAGTGCGCGTCCTGCGCGTTGCAGGGTTCTCTTATTACAGGTATTACGGTACAGATCTCACCCTGCCGGGGTCAGGAAGCGTGTAGAGACTGCTGGCTGTTCTCTCTGAACAGGGCGCGTTCACTCCCTTCCTCACTCTGCAGTGTAGATTCAGAAAGCAGACATGTTTTCACCCAGGTAAGATTTCTGTTCTCTTGTTCCTGCAGCTACTGGCTGTAGATCGTCTTCTGCACACCTTAAGGTTTATAAGATGGGTAGTGGAGTGGGGTGGAGTGGGAGGCTTGCAAGCTAATAGCTGACCCCACAAGCTGAATGTTTTGTTTTATGAGTCAGTATGTCTGATCATAGTTATGCTTTCATTTATTTACTGTAGTTGTTGCATTTAACATCATTACATTATGCAACCATTCAACTGTTGCTTCTTTTCTTCTTGCCCATCTATGGGTGTTCAGGGTCCTCAAGACAGCATCATCACTGACATCCAGAGCTTTTTCTGTAGCTCCAGTCTGCCTACAAGGAAAGGCTCCTGACATGGCTGAAGGTCACTCTTCTGTATATTCTGTCCGTTAACATCCCTGTGCTGCATGTGTCAGTGATTGATGTTTAAAGGAATGGTTGACCCAGAAGTCTAAAATGTATGATTGGTCAAGACATGTTTGGTGTCTGAGGTTTGTTTCTTTGATTTTGCACTGGGTGAACAGTTCATTTTGTATTTGTATCTGTGTTTGTTTTGTATGTTGTTGTACTATTAGGGACTTTATAATGAGCAGAGAGGAATGACCCCTGTCCTGCCATTACAAATCTATACTCAGCCTTATTGTATATAAAATGTAGATATAATTTACATTACGTTTACTGATAATTTACTCTTTTAGTGTACTTAAATATACATTTGTATTTTATTTTGTACATTTTTTCATAACAGTGAGTGCACCCCTCACATTTTTGCAAATATTTTATGATATCTTTTCATGGGACAACACTATAGAAATGAAACTTGTATATAACGTAGAGTAGTCAGTGCACAGCTTGTATATCAGTATATATGAATGTAACTCAACACACAGCCATCCATGTTCAAATATCTGACAACACAAGTGAGACATTTCACAGTGAACATGTCCAAATTCTGCCCAAGAGTACCATAGTCCCTGCCTGGTATCATGTGACAAGGTTCGAGGAGTGAATGGGGAGCTTGGCTGTTAAATTTGGGGCTTTGGCTGTAATTCTCTCATACTAGCTACTGGATATCTGACATGGCATCTGGCATCTAATGGTAAAGAAACTGCTCGCCACAAAACATGGCCTAGGCTATAGGAAGATTGTTATCAACTTGAATCTGAGCTACAGTGGCCAAAGTCATACAGTGTTTTTTTAGGATGGGTTTCTTCATGGAAAAAGCCTGCCTGACTCAGGCAAAAGAAGTTGAGTCCATGTGTTCAGCATCATATCCAGAGGTTGGCTTCCTAAAAGAAACACATCTGGAGCTGCTGAGTGCTGCCGGCATTGTAGAACTGTAGTTCATTGAGGTTCCAACATGTATTGTGACAATCTGAAACAAAGCCAACATGGCAGTTTTCCAACATAATAACGACACCAAAAACACCTCCAAGATGACCACTGCCTTGTTGAGGAAGCTGAAGATAAAGGTGATGAACTGTCTCCAGAACTAAACCCAATTGAGTACCTGTGGGGCATCTTGTTTAACATCCACCAACTCCATGGTGTCATCATGGAGGAGTGGAAGAGGATTCCAGTAGCAACCTGTGGACCTCTCGTGAGTTCCTTGCCCAATAGTTTTAAGGCAGTGCTAGACAATAATGGTGGTCAGACACAATATTGACACTATGGGCAGAATTTTGACATGTTCCCTGTGAGGTGTACCTGTTTCATTACAAAATTCTACACACATCACCCAAAGAAGACAGTGAGAAAAGTTTGTTTGAAATCTTTGCAAATGTATTAAAAATAAATTGAAAAAATATAACATGTACATAAGTACATGTAAGAGCACTCTGAACCTCAGACTGGGATGAAGGTTTATTATCCAACAGGACAATGAATATAATCATACAGCCAAGATAATAAAGAATTGGCTTTGGGACAACTCTCTGGAGATATCTAAAAATGGCTGTGCACTGACAGTCCTCATCCAATCTGATGGAACGTGAGAGGTTCTGCAAAGAATTGGAGAAACATCCCAAAAACAGATGTGCCAGGCATGTAGCACCATACTCAAAAAGACTTAATTGCTGCCAAAGGTGCTTCTACAAAGTAATGAGCAAAGGCTGTGAATACATATGTATGTTTTATATATATATATATATATATATATATATATATATATATATTTATTTATTTTTTTTTAATAAATTTGCTAAGATTTCAAACAAACAGAAAAATGCACCCAAAAAAACCTTCTTTTTGACACAGATTTCCTTGTAAGACTCATGATTCTTGTAGCTCCTGCGTGAAAAGACTTGGATGTCAAATGTGTCTTGTCTGATGGGTAGATAATTTTTTTTTCTTGAACCTTTGTTATGTATCAGAACATTTGTTGACTTTAATTTTGATTTTTTTTGTGCTTTAACTGCATCCTTAATTTTTTTGCTTTTATAGAAACATTAATTCCATTTAATTCCAGATAAATACAACTAAAGGAGTGTTGGCTGGTGGTAGATTGCTTAATTACTGTTATATAATTGTGTTTTATAGTGTTTCTTGACTCAGATATGTTTCCCCACAGGAAACTCACACTTGCTTGTGACCAATGGTGTGTTGTTGGTAAAATTAAATACAATCTAACTTGCATTGTCTTCATATTTGCTATTTATTAACTTTGGAGGCATAAAGGACCATCCTGATTTCTCTTTCTGCATGCTGCTTCATTAACAAATCTATCTTTTTGTATATGTTATAGCCTCCTGAAAAAGCAGTGTGTAGTTGGTGGCTTTCGCAAACCTTCCTTTTCCATGTCAGTTCATTGTCTTACCTGTTCCTAAAGCTCTTGAGTTCAAACGATCATCTTATTTGAATTACAAATGCATACACTAATGAGCCAAATTTATTTTAGACAGTAATTGGGAACATCTGTGAAGCTGTGAAAAACTGAGTCAGTTTGACAAAGGCCAAATCGTTGACAAAATAACTGACTGACAGGGCTCCTGGAAACATTTAATGACGTTACAGGAGGAAAAGTAACAAAAAGTGCATTACGTACTGCTGTGTAGTTGAAGGTCAGTGCCCATGCTAACCCCTGTTCACCATCATATGGCCACAGAATTGCGTGAGCTGCTCCTTGGAGCAATGGAAAAAGGTTGCTTGGTCTGAAGAGTTGTATTTTCTTTTTCATCTCTACCAGATACACTTGCACTATTTACTGATGGGATGTGCTGTATCTGCATTACATCTGCAGCAGATCCACCTTGCAACTGATGCTAATGTCTTGGTACTTTTTTGTACGTTTTGGTGGAACGCAAATAATCGGAACATTTTAGACAGGTGGTCTTAATATTTTGGCTCATCAGTGTATTTTAAATTTATGGTTATGATTATGGTCTTATCATTCAGTAGTGCAGCTAATGAAAACTTTTCTTGGAATACAGAAATAAAAATCTTATGGAAATCACTGCATTTAATAACTGTTTTATAATTACATTTTCTCATTTTAATATAGCTTTTCTGCATCATTTGGCATTTACAAATTAGAAAAAGAATCAGTCTCTTGGAGTATCTATGGCATTTAGACTTCTTGATACTGGTTGAGACAATGAGAGCATGGTATCCTTTGGCATTTTGCACATCTATAACAATGTAATGTCTTAGATTTGCTAGATTTACTTTTTTTCACATCTTGTCTTTTGTACAGTACGCAACAGGCTGAGGCAGATTGTTGGAGCATCAACGAACTGGAAGTAAGCATTATAGAATAATTGTTATTGTTAATTTAGCTTGTAGACGAACATATTTTTATGATCAAAATTGTATTAGAATAACAACATTTATCCAGGAAAATTCAGTAAGGGTCAGTTAGTCTGTGTCTATTATATTGTCCCTAAAACACATTTGTTTTACACTGTATTTATTTATCCTCCTTTTTTTTTTTTTTTTCTTCTTCATTTCATTTCTTTTCCACTTTCCATCCCAATGTATTGTGCCGTTGTTATGTGCTCTCTGGTGTCAACCAGAGGACGATGGGTTCCTCTCTTGAGCCTTGGTTTTTTCCTTGCCACTGTTTGCCCACTGGCTGCTCATTTGAGGCTTGGACCTGGATCTTTGTAAAGCTGCTGTAAAGTTCCTGTTGTAAAAAGCACTATATAAATAAAATTTGATTGATTGATTGATTTGTTGCACCCACCTTTTAAATAGTGTGAAATAGAGTAAGTGGTTTTGTAATTTGCTTTGGTCATTTTACAGAGATCATCAGCAGGCCATGACAGAGAGAGCATCACTAAGTACACACCTTGCTAGCAGCCAAAATGAACTGCCTGCAAAGAGGATGAAGGACAGTGAGATTGAGGTGCATCTTCCTCTGGGCACACAGCCCTCACTCAGAGAGAAATACCTCAACTACCACAACAGTGTCAGGTACTACCAGAACCCGCAGTATGGCAGCACAGTGTATGGATGAATGTTGAAAAACAATACAATCAGCCACTATTTCTACTTTAACATCTTATGGTTAACATGGATCAAAAATATATATATTTTTTACCATGACCAAGTTATAAAACCCACATATATATAATAATATAATGTCCTGGGTGGACAGAAGTAATTGGACACCTGCTCATTCATTGTTTCATTAAAAACAAGGCTATTAAAAAACGAGTTTTTCCAGCTGTTGTTGTGTCTAGTGTACCTAGACCTTAAATAATACTAAAAAAACTCAATTTTTTATTGCATTTAAAGTGATATATGTCAATCTTTTGTGTTTTAAAGTTGATGCTGTGATTAGTAATTCATTCAGATTTGAATCTAAATGTTCATATATTTTGAGATTCTGGAAATTTGATTTTCAAGACCTAGGCTTGAAATGTCACTTTACATGTAATTAATATAAAATGTGATTTTAACTTTTTAAATGAAATTTTGATCACAAATGAGCTTTTTAATAATATTCTAGGTTTTTGAGATACACTAGTATATAATGCTGATATATTTTTAAATAACCTGTTTCTTTGCTGGGACGGCACGGTGGCACTACAGGTAGTGTGTTACACACAGCTCCAGGGGCCTGCACAGGTTTTCTGATTCAGTGTACACTCTGGATCCACCATGACTCTATTCAGGATAAAGCAGGTAAGATGATGACTGACTGTATCTTTGCTTTTTTCCTAACAGGTTTGGTCGAATTTTGGAGGACCTTGATAGTTTAGCAGGTAATAATGTCAGGGTCACATATGTTTACTTATTAACAGTTGTATGTTCTTCTCTGACATTTTAAATCATGACTGTTTCTACAGTGCTCATTTGTTACTCCCACACATGGAATAAAGAGCAGGAGAGATCCCCTCTGTCTATTGTTACAGCCCTGGTGGACAAAATTGGTATTAACCATTTGATCAGTTAAAAATTAATTTAATAAAATCGTAATATCTATTTATTTATCTTTTATAATACAAATAATGATTATATTATTTTTTAGACATGAGAAAAAACATAATCTTCCCAGACTGTGACATCAAGTTCACAGGTCATGTGACATGGGTTGGCAAGTCTTCAATTGAAGCCAAGATGCATATGACACAGGTATCATATCTGCACAATATACTGTTGATTTATCATTATCACAATATCAATGGTTTTTGGCAATACTTGTCTCACAAAACTCTATGATATTCAATTAACGCAGGACATGTAATCATGTCCAAATCATACAGACTGAACATTATTGCAGTAGGCCATTTTTTTAACAAGTAGTTGTTTCATGTAATCAGACATTAGCAATTCATGTTAATCCCATTTGTTTCACAGTTCCATGATGGGGCGTACAGTCCGGTGTTGGATGCTACATTTGTGATGGTGGCTCGAGATCCAGAGAACAAAAGGTCCATTAGAGGATTATAACAAATATGTTTTATATGTTTGTTAGTTGATGGATACTAATGTATGACACTCCTGTTTACAATTTTAGGGCCGCATTTGTAAACCCACTGCAGCTAGAGGGGCCTGAAGAGGAGAAGATTTTTCAGCAAGGAGAGAGTAAGAACTTATATTTACTATATGTCACCTAGGATTGAGCAGTGGAACTGTGTTCTATGGAATGATGGTGCTCAAACCAATATTTTTGGAATGAGTTTTGGAATAAGTAATTCTGGATGAATAGACCAATAGGAATGCTCTAAAATTACTGGTAATTACTCTTATTTAACATTAACATTAGTTAAATTAAAAAAAGAGTAGTTGAGATAGTTGAGAGCATTTTTGCCTTCTACTGTAAATTTGCTGTTTTGGAGATGCATGTTTTTTTAATTGGACAGCAGCAAATAGAATTCAGAAAAAAAAACTGAAATTGAATTTTCTGTCTGTCAGTTAACAAGAAAAGACGTGTGGAGTTGAGCACAGCCTCATTACTGAAGGTGGCACCTACAGCTGAGGAGAGAAAGATCATCCACAGCCTGTTCCTCAGCACTCTTGACTCAAAGTAAACACACACAGACACACACACAAAGCTGAGCAAAACCATAAAACATCTGTCCATGAGGCAGCATGTATGATAATGTTATATGATAATTACTGTGTCCTAATTTTATATAAGCATTCAGCCATGCTCTTGTTGATGCTTGCAGTATGTTTTCCTTTCTCATGTAGAACAGTCAGCTTCCGGAGTCGAGTCCTTCCAGTCAACTCTGTGTGGATGGAGGATGCTAAAATGAAGGGACTGGAGATATGCCATCCACAGGTGGGACAATAGAAAATTAATGAAAAGTAATAATATGAAATTGAACTTGACATGCTGGTTATTTTTGTGCTCAAAACATAGGAGCGGAACATTTTCAACCGTATATTTGGTGGCTTCCTTATGAGGAAGGCATATGAGCTGGGTTGGGCCAATGCCTGTGCATTTGCGTAAGTGACAGCTTCTTTCTTTTTCATTATGTGGGTTCCAGACATATGATAGTGTCACACATGTTAACAATTCATTCTTCATTGCGTATTTCTCCATTTATCACAGTGGCTGTAGACCAATTCTGGTAGCTGTGGATGATATTCTTTTCCAGAAGCCTGTAGAGATTGGCTCCCTGCTGATGCTGTCTTCACAGGTAGGGGCTGGAATTTAAGTTAAGCAACAGTAAAGTGTGTTGGAATCAGACAGGATTAGAATCAATATTAGCTCACTGGATTCATTTTTATTTTTTGCCTGATTTGTGTTACGGTTATGATGTAATTATGTGATTCAGGCAGTGCTACACAATCATACATAGACATAGTTTATTTATATATGTATATGATATATCTGTCCACTCCATCCTGCTAATACACTGTGAATTTTCTCTACATAGCTGCATGATATTGTATATTAATCCTACTACAAAATTAAATTGGAATATACAAGCAAATATACATCCCATAATATTCATTTTCTTATACTGTACAGTTTGTATGACTTTGCATTGAATATAACGCAATGCTCAAATATGTCCACTGGCAAAAGTTGTACAGGTGTTTTTGGAAGCTGGTGTCCCTAAAATCTTTATTGTTCTCCTCATAAAGCCGTGACATCTGTTTAACTCCTTATTTATAATCTCATGCACAGTTTTCACATGGATCCTTCACAACATCCTGCATGGGTCTCCCATTAAAGAAAATTCCAAATTGATTCCAAAATGACTCCATTCAAATTAGGGTGGCAGCAGTAAACCAATTTTAGCTATAATATGGTATTGATGGTATTAGAATTGATGTTTATCATACCACTTACATTTGCTTTATACAAATATTGTGCAAATACTGTAACTGAACAAAGAATCCCACTAATGTTTTATTATTTTCAGAGTTTTAAAAACAATCAATTAATTCATGGTGGATAAAAAGAACAGTTGAATCTGTAATGAAAATGAGTAGGTGGACACTTAATATGCAGCTTTCTTTATTATTTTATTTAATGTTTTTTAAAAAGGAGGAATAATTGTAAATTCTGTTTACTGTGGTACTGTAAAACCATAAACATATAAATTAACCAACCTGTTTAACCAAATTTTCTTGATGTTTTTAGGCCAGTGGAATGATTGATAGCTCAATGTGATGTAAAATACTTGAGACCGATATAGGTAGTAAACTAAGTTAATGTTAGATGGTAGTGAGTGTGGAGACCTGCCATGAGAGCACCACCTGGAACAAATATAAAAAAGTGAATGTATGTAAAAGTATTGTTTTTTTATCATTTTGATACCTGTTGGTTTCACCCACACTGTAATATTGTTCTTCTGTAAATTTTACCTTGTGGTATTATATTCTATCAGGTGTGTTACACTGAGGGGGAGCACGTGCAAGTCAGAGTTCACACTGAGGTTCTTGATCCCCTTACTCGGCAGCACAATACCACCAACGTCTTTCATTTCACCTTTAGAGTGGATAAAGCCATTCCAGCTGTTGTGCCACAGAGCTATGGAGGTCAGAGTTTTCTCTTTTACAGTCAGCTAGGCCATTGGGGTTGAATTGATAATGAAGTGTTTTACATCTGCATTTGTCCCCCTTTAGAGTCCATGCTCTACCTGGATGGGAAAAGGCACTTTAACGAGACAATGAAGGGCCAGTGAACAAGAAGAAATCTAACCATAAAAGAAAATTTCTACCAAAGCATCGGAATGCAGTATTACACAGATTTTGTGGGTTTTACATTATAGGAAAACCTTGCAAATATGGCTATCACATTTTTTGTACTTTTACACATATTGAAAACTGACACACCCATTTAGATATTTTGTTTCGTAGCTTTGGAGGATAAATAACGGTCCCTGTGACCTTGTTGGTCAGAGGTATTCATGTTTCTGAGAAAGAGAGAAAATGTTGGGAATTTTTTAAATAACAGCTTTGAAATGTTTGTTTGTACATTATTCCCATGAAAGGTTTCTCATTGTAATATTCACAATAAATACTTCAAAGTTCAAAGGTTAGGAATCAATATTTACAATATAAATCCAGTCTGGTTCAGGTAAATATTTAAAAGAATTATGATATGCTGGTACTGTGCACTCTGAAAATGAAGGTGTGCTGTAATTTAAAAGATCATTTAAAAGAAGAAACATTTTCCATAAAACATCTTTTTAAAACAAAAGCCTGAAAAAGCTTTTAAATGTTTAAAGAGATGATTTAAAAATTATTCAAGTAAAAAGAAGTATTAGTGATAAAAGTTCTCTAGGACCTGTGCAGACTTTTCAGATGTGTTCAGAATTATAAACAGTGCTGCTGAAGAAAGCTGACTAACCCAGAATGGAAAGTGAGATGATGCTGGTATCTGACAATATATGGACATAGATATTAAGACACACCTCTTAATCATTAATTCCAGGTGTTTCATTCCATCCCACAGCCACATGTGTATAAAATCACCTAGCTATTCACTCTGCCTTTACAAACAATTGTGAAAGAATGGGTTTTTCTAAAGAGGTTATAGAGTATGAATGTGGTACTGTAATTGGATGGCACTGTTGGAAATTTTTTCTTCCCTCTTTTCCCTGTTAGTGGAACTGTTGAACAGTGGAAGCATTTAGGAACCACAGCAACTCAGGCACTAATTGGCAGGCCACGTTTAGCATGGTCACTGAGTGCAGAGTAGCAAACCGAATCAAAGTTGCCAACACTCTGCTGACTCTTACCCTGCAGTTTGGAAATCATCTCCATATTAATCCCTATAGACTTAGATGGAAATGTCATAAAAGCTCCAGTAGCTGTAATGTGTAGGTATCCCAATACCTTTGTCCATATAGTGCATCAGCATTAGGCAGTATGAGTGCATCTTTTTTAAACTGACTTATTTCTGATGTCGAATTTGTTTTCAGTTCAGTATTCCTGAAGTATTTATATATGTTTTCTCTGAACTTGGTTTCTCTGTGCTCTTGCAGTCACTACAAATAAAGAACAAGATTGTGTACTTTAGTTGTTAATATGAAACATTTGTTTGTATTTTTTGTCTGTAGATTCACTGCCTTACCATAACTCTACCAAATATTTTATGCCCACTAACCAGAGGCCTTCCATCTCTTTTATTATGTTTGGATGGGATCTATTTTATGCACTAACTACTCATGCAGCAGTTGAGTCTCTCTTGACATTTCTTGGTGAATTTTCACCATTTGCACATTTTCCAGCTTGAAGACTGTTGTTATACTGGGCAAATGCAGACAATATTACTTTTTATTATTAAAATACCGTATGATCATCAGTCAGTGTCACACACAAACCTGTATTTTGTTCCTTTTGGTTCATTTTGATTTTTTTGTTGTAACTTAAATCTGGTAGCATAAATAATGTAAAGAATTATTTACTTTGTGAAATAGAAAACAGAAATGGTACAAAATTACTTTGAATAAATATGTTTCCAGATATTTACACCTGGATCTGATAAACATCTGATCCAGATGTAAATACCTTGAAATAAAACCTGAAATGATTATCGTTTGTCTCATATTCATCTTTTAATAAAGGGATTGGCCTCACTGTTACTGTTCCCATACTTTTGGAGGGGAGTGTATATGTGCATGCAGAGGGAAGAGATGTCATTACTGAACATACTGAACATCCAGGGTTTTAAACTGTCAGCAAGAATTATGGTTTATAATAAAGATATATCAAAAGGAATTTTGGTGTGTTCATCAGTGTAATGATGTTCTTCAATGGTGAATCATTGCTATATTAGGGTGATCAGCTGCCCTCTTTTCCTGAATATCTCTTTATGGTATATAAAAATGCACCCAGGCAAGACTTTGCATTGATTGTCAGCTCCTGGATCTGCAGGTGACACACAGGTACATGTACAGTGAAACCCAATTCAGGGTCTTTACATAGTCATAATTGTAGACTGGAGGTGAGTATGGCGTATGCAGTATGTCTTGTGTGTGCCACAACAGTGCACGGTGTGTCAGTAATAGTTACAGCACCATTAGAAGTGTGTGTAGAGTAGGGGTCTCAAACCCTACTCCAGGAGAGACCTTCCTGCAGACTACTGTCTAAAGTTACTGACTGGCTGGATGGCGTGTGTGCTTTTTTTTTTTTTTTTTTTTTTTTTTTTTTACTTTTTTGTTTGTTTGTGAAGTTGAACCCTGCAGGTTGTGCGGGATTTTTGCTGGACAGGCAACCTGGAAGAGGGTTACTCATCAGAACATGGCAACATCCCAAGTCTCGCGATACTTCTGGGAAAGGCGTGCAGGAGCAGTATGGCAGTAGCAGCGCTGGCACACTGGCGGAGAGGGCTTTTTCAGACTGTAGGTAATGGCGCACTGGGGCTGTTTTCCCCAGCGTTTCTCCAGGGTGAGTTAAATGTTAAGTCTCTGTGAGCCGCTGAACACCGCAGTGAGGGGAGGGGGTCGCTTGTGTTCGCTGTAGAAGTCAGTTTAATACAGGGGGTGTGGCAGAAAGGCCCCCAGCTCTGTGCTGGTTTGTCTCTACACACCTTTATTATTAGTTATCTCTCTGTTCTGAACCAGTGACAACACACTGTAGTTCACAGCCTGCTAGAATAATTACAGTCACACAAGTTTCTACAAAATACATATTAAAACTAAAGCCCTTACTTTTTTTAGCCAAGAAATAAACAATGTACTATATATGTATTTATTTACTAATTTGCCCCCCCCCCCAAAAAATAAATAAATAAAAAAAAATAATAGGCTATAACTTATATAATTAACTAATATTCCTAATATTATTCATAAGTAATTACAATGCTCAAAATAATAAAGGGAACACTCAAATAACACATCCTAGATATAAATGAATGAAATATTCTCATTGAATACTTTGTTCTGTATAAAGATGAATGTGCTGACAACAAAATCACACAAGAATCATCAATGGAAATCAAATTTATTGACCAATGGAGGCCTGGATTTGGAGTCACACACAAAATTAAAGTGGAATAACACACTACAAGCTGATCCAACTTTGATGTAATGTCCTTAAAACAAGTCAAAATGAGGCTCAGTATTGTGTATGGCCTCCACGTGTCTGTATGACCTCCCTACAATGCCTGGGCATGCTCCTGATGAGGTGGCGGATTGTCTCCTCCCAGACCTGGACTAAAGTATTTGCCAAATCCTGGACAGTCTGTGGTGCAACCTTATGTTGGTGGATGGAGCAAGACATGATGTCTCAGATGTTGCCAATCTGATTCAGGTCTGGAGAATGGGCGGGCCAGTCCATAGCTTCAATGCCTTAGTCTTGCAGGAACTGCTGACACACTCCAGCCACATGAGGTCTAGCATTGTCCTGCATTAGGAGGAACCCAGGGCCAACTGCACGAGCATATAGGGTCTGAGGAACTCATTTCAGTACCTAATGGCAGTCAGGCTACCTCTGGCGAGCACATGGAGGGCTGTGCGGCCTTCCAAAAAAATGCCACTCCACACCATTACTGACCAACTGCCAAACTGGTCATGCTGACTTGGAATTTATGGGAATTAACAGGAATTTATGGGAATAAAACAGAAATTTACCAAATTGAAGGTTGGCCCTGAGCAGGGAACTTAAATATAGTTGGGGAAAATATGTTGTATTGTATCTTGGCTGAAACAACCAGATTTACTGCAAGTACACTCCTTATTGCAAGACTACTGAGGCCACGCCCCCTGCATGCACTGTGCACTCCTCCATCACATGGACGGGGATGATTGCTTAAACCCTGGAGGCCATGCTTTTCAGCCCAAACCACAAGACTATTGAAGCTACACAGTTGAGCCTGAAGATTATATAAAGTCAATGGCCATCTGGGCCTTGATAAAGGCAAAGTTCTGAACCAAGCAAGGCCTTTGGGAAGGGGATGGAATCTGGAAGTCATGCCAGCACATATCTGCATCCACCTGGTGGAAGGGACTTTGTGGATCTGAGGCCCTTGCACCTGTATCCTCCATCATCCTCCAAATCCCACCATTATCACCTGCCTCTGAGCACAACTGGTCACTGTTCGGGAACACACACACAAAGGTTCGCATCAGACTCACAAACAAGAGAGTGGAAAAACTGGTGGCCATTCAGGCAAACCTAAGGATCTTTGAGCCTGACACAGAGCCATCTTCAACAAGGATGGACAGTGACTCTGAGGAGGAGGAGGATGTTGATGAGGCCCAGGAAGGGGCCATTTCGTGAAAGTTTTTGGCAAAAATGCAGAAAATGCAGAAACTAGACTTGCAAGGTTTATGTTTTACATGTTGAATGGCACTTTTTTGGAGGTGGGGCTCCTTTCATTTTCTTTCCTTTCAATATTTCCAAAATTTACTGGAAATTTTCCACCCCTTTGCAACCCTAGTCACATGTGCTCAGTGTGAACCTGCTTTCATCTGTGAAGAGCACAGGGCGCCAGTGGCGAATTTGCCAATCCTGGTGTTCTCTGGCAAATGCCAAGCATCCTGCATGGTGTTGGGCTGTGAGCGCAACCCCCATCTGTGGACGTCGGGCCTTCATACCACCCTCATGGGGTCCGTTTCTAACTGTTTGTGCAGACACATGCACATTTGTGGCCTGCTGGAGGTCATTTTGCAGGGCGCTGGCAGTGCTCCTCCTGTTCCTCCTTGCACAAAGGCGGAGGTAGTGGTCCTGCTGCTGGGTTGTTGCCCTCCTCCAGCCTCCTCCACGTCTCCCGGTGTATTGGCCTGTCTCCAGGTAGCACCTCCAGCCTCTGGACACTACGCTGACAGACACAGCAAACCATCTTGCCACAGCTTGCATTGATGTGCCATCCTGGATGAGCTGCACTACCTGAGCCACTACTGTGGGTTGTAGAGTCCATCTCATGCTACCATGAGTGTGAGAGCACCACCCACATTCAGAAGTGACCAAAACATCAGCCAGAAAGCATAGGTACTGAGAAGTGGTCTGTGGTCCCCACCTGCAGAACCACTCCTTTATTGAGTGTGTCTTGCTAATTGCCAACAATTTCCATTTGATATATATTCCATTTGCACAACAGCATGTGAAATTGATTGTCAGTGTTGCTTCCTAAGTGGACAGTTTGATTTCACAGAAGTTTGATTTACTTGAGTTATATTGTGCTGTTTAAGTGTGCCGTTTATTTTTTTGAGCAGTGTATATAATATACAATAATAATAATAATAATAATAATAATAATAATAATAATAATAATAAACAAAGGAAATAATAATACAGTTAATTACTAAACAAGACAGAACATGAATTTAACATGATTTTTTTTACAATTAATGATTAACATCAATGTTTACTTTCATATGCTACATATTGCTGTAAAGCAATATATAACAGTATAATAATTATATAATAATATAGTAATTATACAATAATATAATAATAATACAAACAGAGGAAAGAATAATACTGTTAATTGCTGAACAACACAGAACATAAATAATAAAAAAAGATTTCTTGACAGTGGTTAACATCAATGTTTTCTGTAACATGCTATATATTGCTGTATAGGACAGTACACACAAATGCAGTGCCTCCGGAAAGTTCACGGCACTTCACAGCTTTTTCCTTATTCCAAAATGGATTCAATGTTCCCCAATTTTACACACAATACCCCACAATACAAGTGAGAAATGTAGGGATGTGATGGAGCTGAGGAAAATCCGCATCCGTTGGATTCTTATTTTTTTGCTACAAATTTGAATGTGGTTTTGGTAAACACTGGGCCAAGAATACCCGATAAACCCCGATAAGCCCATTTATTCTTATATTTTTGTATTTTTTCAACACAAGTACATGATGCTTAAACAGACCATCAGCCACAGGTAGTCACGGACTCACAGTGTACTGTAAACAATTCATCATGCTGTTTAAATGACACTGAATCATAAAATTATCAATCATTTATTTTCATGTAATTAACTAATTGGGCATTCTTACACAGATCTGATGCACAGATTTCTAACAAATGTTTCTCACTTTGTCATTGGTGGGTTATTTTGTGTAGAATATTGAAGGAAAAATAAATTGAATCTATTTTGGAATAAGGCTGTAACAAAATATGCAAAAAGTGAAATGCTGTGAAAACTTTCTGGATGCACTTTGTGTTGTTTTCTGTTCTTTCAAGCTGCGACTACAAATTTTCATCCCTTAAGATAATTTGGAACCTTTCTGTGGAAATGTTTTTTCATGAATTTGACATATAATGTGTTTTTTTTTATATTGTACATTTAAAGATGTGTCTTAAGCCTCTTTTTATCTTGTATTCTTCTACAGGAGTCAGACAGAAATCCAGCATACAGTACATATCACGGCCAGAGTTACCAAAGCTTGCTTATCAAAGAGTAAAGGGGAAGAGTCCTGGTGTGGTGTTCCTACCTGGATATGGCTCGAATATGAGTGGGCAGAAAGCAGAAGCATTACAGGACTTCTGCAAGTCATTAGGCCATTCTTATCTGAGGTAAAAACGATTGACTCACCTGTGATAAAGTGTTATGTTTAATCAGCTGCTAACCAGCCTCATTTCAGATGCATTCAAATCTGTATAGTGTTTCAGTTAATGTGTCACATGTGTCACATTTTCAGAATGTTGGTGCACAATCTTAATCAGCATGTGTGGGTTGTATAGGTTTGATTACACAGGCCATGGAGCTTCAGAAGGCAACTTTTCAGATGGAACTATTGGAACTTGGAAGAAGGATGTTCTTTTTATACTAGATGAAGTTGCTGAAGGACCACAGGTAACTTGAATTGAAGTTTTAAAATAACTTGTACTCTTCTGAATATCTTTTCTAGTCCTGCCAGGTAATGTTACCTTTATTGGCCACCTGAGGTCACCACTGTGCTTTCAGTCAAAAAAAAGACTATTGAAGTATCTTAATTAAATATTAGTAACAATTAATGACATTGTTAAAAATGCACACTACATGTTTAGGAATACAGCCGTACATACTGTCTATAGCAGTAATGTGTTAGAGGTGTTTACCTTGTTCATGACATTTTGGAAAATCTGAGTAACTGTCTCTGCATCCTTTCATAAATGATTTTTCTTTACTTATTTTCTGATTACTTCTGACAAACATACATAAGTACTATCGTTATTTGGTTATTTTATTTCTATTGCTATCAGTAAGCTGTTCCCTGATATTGTTGTAGATCTTGGTTGGCTCCGGCATGGGTGGCTGGCTAATGCTACTTGCAGCTATTGCCCGACCTGAGAAGACCAAAGCTTTGGTGGGCATTTCGACAGCAGCTGATCATTTTGTTACAGCTTTTAAGTCACTGCCTCTGGAGGTGAGAAGCAGATAAAATACTAGTCCAAATGAAATATAACAGTGTGGCAAACTGAGATTATACCTTAATAATGATATTCCAAATGTTTTAAGTCAACAGTGTGATATAAGTGTTGTAAACTAGGTTTAGAGGATTAAGCTTACTTTACTAGAGTTAAAAATGAATTCTGTCTGTCAACATCTCATCTATGTAAAAGCACATATGATTTCTATTTTTTGTTGTTTTTTTATATGCCTACACACACACACACACACACACACACACACACACACACACACACACACACACTACCAGTCAAAAATTTTAGAGCACTCAATATGAGTTCTAAACCTTTAAAGTGTACATATATTATTTTGCGGCTTGTTTATCGTGATCACAGCATGATGACTGTCTGAAATTGATTTGTTTTACCAGTTTACAATCAGCTACACATCATCACCGCCTCCTTGTTTCTAAACTGTTCATTTTTAACCAGCTTCACTTACCGCACAGGAACACTTTGTAGTTGTATAATTAGACTGCTGTCCGTTTGTTTCTCTGCATACATTCTTAGCTTTCTTTAATGTTCAGGACCACCACAGAGCAGGAGTTAAATGGGTGGTGGGTCATTCTCAGCACTGCAGTGACACAGACACAGGTGGTGTGTTGTGCTGGTATGAGTGGATCAGACACAGCTGTGCGGCACACTCTTGATTAACAACATTCCGCTGAATAATAGATGTACACTACCGGTCATAAGTTTCAGAACCCATTTTATATGTGTTAAAACTTTTAATCAGTAATATATATTAAAGGCGTCTGACATTGACCACTGCTTTTTTTGTTCAGTTTTTAAACCCAAGTCATTGCTCTTGTTGTTTGTACATTAGGCAAGAAAGGAATTTGAAGACAAGGGAACGTGGACAATCCCAACAAAAAGCAATGATGATGGCATCTACTCGGTGACTATGGACTTTCTGAAGGAAGCGGAGAACCACTGCATTCTGCAGAGCCCAATCCCCATCACCTGCCCAGTGCGCCTCATCCATGGCCTGAAGGATGAGGATGTGCCCTGGCACATCTCCATGCAGGTGGCTGAGCGCGTGCTGAGCACTGATGTGGACATCATCCTACGCCGTCATGGCCAGCACCGCATGGCTGAGAAAGATGACATTAAACTGATGGTGTACACCATTGATGACCTCATAGATAAGCTGACAACCATGGTGTGAGCTTGTCACCATATAGCCTTTTTCTGACCCTTTCAGCCCTGGTTCATTTTGCCATATCCTTCTCTGCCTGTTTGTACTCCTATTTGCTGCAGTGACCAGAAAGTTTGAAGGAAACAGTCAGACCTCAAAGGACAACAAACCTTGGTGCCTTCACAGTGTTTTTTTTTTCATTGTTTTATTCTTAATTCATTTCTGTTTAACTCTCAATGCTGTGTAACTCAGTCTGATAAAGCTGCTCCATTTTGACAGATAAAACTGATATCGTCTGTTACCACATTATGTTGGTGTATTGTGCCTTTTTATCCACACTATTATAGAAATAAAGCCTCTTTATATCACTTTCTTGTCGATAGCTTGTTTTCTTTTTTGCTGAAACTTTTTAAAGATTGACAGTATACATATTGTATATCCATGTTTGATGACTTCTAAAATCCTTTTACTTTGACTTTCATTGAGGCTCCATTGACTTTCACTGAAGCTCCATTGACTCTCTTAAGTTCCAATGACTTTTGAAGCTCCACTGACTTTCATTGAAACCTGACTAACTTCCATTGAAGTTCCATTGGATTTCCTGGACAGTCATATCCGATCTGAAGTCTTTCATTTGATTATGTGATATTCTATCATTTTAATATCAGGAGACTGTGATATTACAGTGACAAAACGAGATAGTCCAGTGTGGTTTGTTTAGGACTGTTATCCTGCTGAAACCATCTTTTTAGACGATGATGTATATGCTAGTATTTGTCAAACAATTCTTTGTATATCAAAACCAAAAGGATGATTGATCCGTTCTTCTGCATACAGCACAACAGTTTGGGCATTCCTGGTCAAAACCAGTGTGATTGTTAAGCAAGTTCGAGATGAAATGATCCCCAAAAGACAAAGTTAAAGATGACACATTCCCTTTGTATATTAACCAAAAACCTTTTTACTTTTGCAAGGTACTTCTGTTTTTCCACTGTAAAATGGTAAATTGTAAAGCATGCTTTACCGTTCACAGTAGCAGTTATTTTGACCAAGGGTGCCCAAATGTCACTGTACTAAATGGACAAAAGTATTTGGACACCTGGTTACTCATTGTTTCTTCCAACTGCATTTACTTACATTTTGTGGTACGGTTTAAAAAGGCTAATAAACATGCTCAGTTTGTAATGAATTTTTGCAATTTAACTAACCAACCATTTGAATCAGTTTACTAACGCATACGTCACAGTTGACCTTTTGATTTAATCTGCCCACGCGCATCTGTGTGTATGATGGAAGTATCGAGCCACTTGCTCCAGGAATCACTCGGTTGTTTATTAACATGTGATTAGGTTTGGAATGTGTCCAGTAGGCCACAGCTCGGTCCTCCAGCTGTGATCTCACTCTCTAACTACCGAAGTGACCTTTCAGCCGGTCACCAATGGCACACAATCACTCAGCTCTAAATTAGCACAAGATTAATGCTGAAATCCACTCATTCCATTAAAGCACTCATACCGGAGAATACTCTAGCAGACACACACAGTCTGCTACTTGCTACAGACTAGTCATTTACCTCTATTCATTTTCTTCATGGCTAAGAAGAGAACCGCATAAGCTTTCAACGTAGTTTTGTCATTAAAAAGACGCTCTAATTGAGAGAATCTGAAGATGAATTGCTTTTCATCTTCCATATCTAGTCCATTGTTGTGCTGTGTTTGGTGGAGCCTTCTATTTACAGCACTAATGTGTAATCTAATTACAACAGGGCCTGGCTCCACATTACCGATGCCAGAAAACATTAGGAATGGCTGCTGTAATTTTTTTTACATTGTTTGTACATCCTTTGGGGTATTTCACAGCCCTAAAACTAGCCTGGCTTCGTCTCTTCTAAACCTGAAATCTTTGGACCTCTTTAAATAATTACACACATGGTTGGATTGGTAAAAGTCAATATGCTAGTTTCCAAATATATTACAGTGTTACAGTGACAGATTATCTGCATTAATAATAATAATAATAATTTTATATATATATATATATATATATAAAACTGAATATAAGAGGCCTCCATATAGATATTATTTTTTCCTCCTGCAATTTCCTGGCATCCTATTCTGGGTAAACTCTGGATGGATGGGTTATTATTATTATTTTGTGTAACTCTTAAATATTTAGTAATTTTAGGTACACAGTATTACCTCAGTACTACTACTATCTATCCTTCAGATTTTAAAGCCTTCCCAACAACATGATTCTGTCACCACCATGCTTCACTGATGGGATGTGTTGAGCTCTTGATGTCTGTGGTTCCCCTCATAAGCATCCTTTGTACTCTGCTGCTGAGTTTTGTGAAAGGGGCTTATCTAGCCTCCCGATTTCTCCAGTAGTTCTCAGTGGAATTTCCACTATTTTATTTGAAGCCTTTGTCTATTGTGGTTTCATATATAACTATCTAATTTCATTCACATTCTCTTTGGTATTGATCTTTGTATTGACGAAAAGGCATATGGTCCTTTACCATCCCCCGTTCAAGCACTTCCTCTCTAAATTACATATACATTTGGGGAGTCACATCTGGACAAGTACAGTAAGGCTGACAACCTAAAGATAAAGTGTCTTACCCTGGGCATTAATGTGCTTAATTCAGTTCATTGAATTTCATACCAGTGAAACGATAATTCGGCTTATAGAAAGCCCCAAAGATATCATTACAGGGTGTCTCACAGACTACCTGTCTTGCATTCTGTATCAGAACCCTATTCCATTCCTGACTAGAGATATTTGCTGAAACAAATGCATGCACTAGCCATTTACCATTTACTTAAATACAACAGTGCAAACTAAAAATCAGCTATGTTTATGACACCAATAATGTATCAATATCAAGATGCATGGCCTACCTACTCTTACAGACAAAACTAATGGTCTCCAACCTTTTCTTCCAGTTTTATCTTCAACCCAAATCTAACACACCCATTCAGCAAGGACGTCTGAAGGCAGTATTTAGTGTAGGTGGATTAGGGTTGAATATAAAGGGTGTGGAAAGTAGCCCTCCAGAAGCAGGTTTGAAGGCCACTGGACTAAACCGTATGATCTTTATTTGCTGCATGCATGTATAAGCCAACAGGAAACCAGGCTTAAAGCAAACATGTGGGTCGTCACTTGTCTTGTCGGGTCTGTCACACTGTCACATCAGCATGTCTCCTGAGACCACCCTGTGACGTGTGTCTATATAATAGCCCCTGTGAGCCACCAGACAGCATGTTTGAGCCCCGCCCCACCCTGAGCTGCATGGATGCTTCACTTGAGCATCTTCAGGCTGCATACACTGGACTGACCACACACACAGAGCAGCACAGCTAAGGACTCCAAGCATATCTGCTAGAGGTAAGGCCTGTGTCATTGTATAGCCTGTCATATGAGATGTCTTTGCTATTTTAAGTGTCATGCAAGTCTGTCTTCAGTTGGTTTACTTCACACCAGTTTAGATGCTTTTTAAATGAATGCATGCTTATTGATCTCCATTAGAAGCAGTAAAGCTGAATGAATCTGCTGCATGAATGTGCTTTGACTCATAAGCTTTAATGCTTTATGTCAATGACTGGAATGGATGTGAACCACACCCTGTTCCGGCATACCAAAGTCACCTTGTCCTTCTATGAGAACAGCATTCATAAAAATTGAACATGTTTATATTACTATACATATAATCTGTCATAATTTATACCACACTTGAATGTCAAGTATGTTTAACACTTTCAAAAAATACATTTTTATTAAAAAAAGATTTTTGGGTTAACACATTTTGTTGTGTCACGTCCTTGTTAAAACACAAACATTTATACTAGAGACAGAAATGAAAAAAAAAAAAGCAGGTATGAATATATGGATATGAATAGCTGTTAATATGTTTGCGTTTTCAAAAATAGCCAACTTGGGAGTGATAAAGGAAAAGTTGTGAGATCATGGCGAACAGAGGCCCCAGTTATGGACTCAGTCGTGAGGTGCAGGAGAAGATTGAGCAAAAGTATGATCCTGAACTCGAGGTCAGACTGGTGGACTGGATCATCGCACAGTGCGGAAGCAATCTGGAAAGACCACAACCAGGGAAGCAGAACTTCCAAACCTGGCTCATGGACGGCACTGTGAGTTATCACACCAACTCTAATTCTACTCCAACTTACACAATAAAGGCGCTCTAAAGTTTCTTGTAAGTCCATAAAGGAACCTCTTTTGGTTTACTAGATCCTTTAAATGGGTGGGCCTTCTAAAGAACAATTGTAAAGAACCTGAAAAAGGTTTAAAGAACCTCCACATAATACTTGTCTACACATGAAGGGGTTTCAATAGAACCCTACAGAATTCTACACCCAAAATAATATATTTAGGAACCTTTTTTATTTCTTGGAAAGGGCCATATCCTTCATTTTTCTAGTGTTCTATTTTTCTCCAATTGAATTCATGTTTCAATTTGTGTGGGTTTATTTTCTATGTACTTA
Organism: Acestrorhynchus altus; assembly: GCA_034509495.1. Lineage (NCBI taxonomy): Eukaryota > Metazoa > Chordata > Actinopteri > Characiformes > Acestrorhynchidae > Acestrorhynchus > Acestrorhynchus altus. Next base: position 19,382,614 of record CM067503.1, read on the forward strand.
TTTTCAATGCCAAATAATTACCAGGCTTTTTGTTTCCCCTCATTCTCATAGCACTTCAACACTGTGACTGGGTGGGGCGAACCTGTTGTTAGGCTGTAAATGCATTGATTGACATGATGAAGTCAGTAACTCATTATATGCTGTTTTTTGGTTTCCTATAAAATCTGAGGAATGAGTCATATATGTGAACTCTAACCTCTACCTTTGGGAGGAAATAGTTGATTGAGAATGCGGTAATGTAATCCGTGTTGCTTACCCTGTTCTCTGGTGTTTTGGCTTTTCCCTACAGATCCTCTGTAAACTCATTAATAGCCTGTACCCAAGAGGTAAGGAGCCCATTAAGAAGATCCAAGAAACTCAGATGGCCTTTAAGCAGATGGAAAAAATCTCACAATTCCTTGTGGCAGCTGAGGCGTATGGAGTCATTACCACAGATATCTTTCAGACTGTAGATTTATGGGAAGGTATGATGGTATTATGCTATAATCACATCTTGCACATTCAGTGTTCATTCAATGTTATTATGAACCCCTACCTAGTGCTTCCACTTCCTGCCATCCCTATGAGCTCCTTATAGGTCGCTCTATATAGGCGTACCATGGCAGTCTGTGGCCTATCTTTTGGGTCAGCTTCTTAATTCATCACAGATAGGTTTTTGACCACAGGACCACCACTGACCACTATTGACCAGATATTAGCACAGCAGTGACTCTGTCATTGTATTGACGTGGAAGTGTAAGGCAGTGGTACAACTATATCAGTTACAGCAGTGTCACTGCTAACATGAGAATGGTCCATCATTCAAAAATATCCATCCAAGAGCAAGTTTAACATGAGAGCTTGAAATGATAACAACCACTTGGGCCCAAAGTAAAAAAGTAGCTATTTAGGCTGACAAGAGTCCTTCTGCTGAGCCTGTTATGTATCCTTAGAAAACACAGAACCACATGAAATCTGTAGATTCAAAACAGTAATCCTTTTGACAAACACGTTCATGTGGCACCATCTTGTTCAGCATTTTTATATGTAATGTTGAAGACAAAATAGTAATACATTTTAATTAAAGTTGTTTATGTACTATATTGCCACATACAATCATTATGCATATATTTATCTACACATATTTTTGGCATAATCACATCACAGCTATCATTAAAGAGGCAATGTAAGAACAGCCATGTAATAACTTCCTGTGAGGCTTTTAGCTTCTAGCTGTTAAAGGCTTTAAGCTATTTAGATGTCTGGTTCCAATCTTCATCATTGTTAACAATTCTCAGTTTTTTATGTTTTTATATAAGACCATTCTGGGCCCAGTTTCCCAAAAGCCTATTTGTGTTAAATTCAGACATTTATTCTTACAAGTGCTGGATAACATTTTTCTAAATACCCTAGATTTTAGAAACATGTAGTGTAGATATTGATATACTGACAACCACTTTATACCAGCATGTTAGAGCTATAAATGGTTGATTTCTATTTAAATGGACATTTAATACAGTTCTCGTTTGCATTCTTTTGAAAGAATATTTCTTGCTACAACTAATACAATACTTGGTTTCATTCAAATACAGGAAAGGACATGGCTGCTGTTCAGCGGACTTTAATGGCTCTTGGCAGCGTGGCTCTTACCAAAGATGATGGACATTACCGTGGGAACCGAGACTGGTTTCACAGGTGAGCAACTCCAATGTTTTAGATTTTTTTAAGCTTGGATAAATCAAGCTAAATCCTGTCTGTTTGAACGAACCCTGAACTTCTCTACTCTACACTGACAGGAAGTCTCAGTCAAACAGGCGAGAGTTTTCAGAAGAACAGCTTCGGCAGGGTCAGAACCTGATTGGTTTGCAAATGGGCAGCAACCGTGGGGCATCCCAGGCTGGCATGACTGGGTATGGCATGCACCGGCAGATCATGTAAAGTAGACTCATGGCCCAACGAATTGCCTCAAACACCCAGAAGACCTTAATCCCCCTCAGCCCCCACCCGCACCAAGCAGAATCTACTTAGGTCATGACATCGATCCTTGAATGATGAGTCAATTATGGAGGTAGAGCACTTTCTATGTTTGAGGCCAAGCCTAAAGACTTTTTGACTCTTGAAAGTCCATATCTAAATTCTTCATCTGTAAATTATTAGCATGCTTTATGTGTGCCATAATCTTATATTTGTAATTTTCAAAAAAATCCTTTACAATTTTATCATATTATATCCCTTTTTTCAGTTACAGCTACAGCTTTCCCTATATAAATACAGTCAGTATTAAATATTGTTATTGATATATATCATTCAGCTTCTTTGTTGAAAAAGAGCTGTATGTAGTTCTTCAATTATCCTGTGCCAACTTCCCCAAAATACACAACATATAAAGAGTTAAGCAAACCTGTGGAAAGAGGAAAGCAAACCTGGGTATATAATGCATTTATCTTGTGTGGGACTGTTTAAAAGCAAGTTTCATATGATGCACATTTCTTTGCTATTGTTTGGTGAAAATGTTGAATAAATTGGTTTGCTATCTTAAAAGGTGAAAATATCTCCTGACTTTTCTTGTGTTTTCCCATATTACACTCTGTGTGGGTTTATGTACAAAAATAGCTTTATACATTTAAATAACATTTTCCAATATATGTAAATGAGCTCTGTTGATTGGCCCTGTATTGTGCCTCTTTCCTCCTGCAGAGTAGCTGGATCCAAATGCTGCAGGCTGGAAAAGTTTATTTTCTTGCCAAAATGGTGAACCTCATTTGCTCTTCAAATGAATAGACATCATCTTCAGTATTATAGAAATGTATCATATATCGGGCTATTTTTTCATGTATGACAAGAAAGCTTACTAAAGGTCTCCATATTTACTGGACTCCTCCACTTCTGAAAGCATATTGTCTTTTTTATGGGCATGGCATAAAGGTTGTAAAGGCCACTGGAACACTATTATATATGGGATCAACACTAAAAGAGTTGATTGCATTAAGCCATTGCCATTTACCACTGAAGCAGAAATTAATTACACCAGTTAAACATGCGTGAATTGGCATTAATGTCACTAGATATTGGCATTCACTAAACTGTGAACTATGATCAGCATTAAAACAGTCGGAATGGGCTCTAATGTACATATGGAACATATATACAATCATATGTTCCTTATGCTGCAGTTTGTATCGCAACTTGCTTTCAACACCAATATAGGTTTCTATATTTGTATAATTTATTATATAACATAATACATATAGTTAGTTATTAGTTATAACCATGACTACAATATGGGTTAAAGGAAAACCCGAGCCATTTGTGTCTGAGCAGTTAGTTGCTCAGTGACATGAATTTACTAAAACATTCATAGTTTATTATTACCTGAATACCTAATATCTAAACCACCTGCAACTTCAAGGAGGGTACAGCTGATGTGTAACAAATATAACTGGAATAAGTAACCTGTGTAACTGCCGTCTGGCCAATAGTCTTATAGGATACTGTGAAGTCATCAGATTCCCAAGCTGCAGATATTTTTTTAACATCTCCACACTGTGCAAACAGATAGAATTGATTCTCCAGGGCATATCTAGTTGTGCAGATCATGTTCTTTGCCATGCATTTTTCCATCCTCCTCCTAGTAGCACTGATTCATGCTACAGAGCAGGAGCCTTCTGGAAAGCAAGAAAAAAGCAATGACTATGTGTGTGGACACCCTGGAATACCAGGCAACCCCGGACACAATGGAATACCAGGGCGGGATGGACGAGATGGGGCCAAAGGTGACAAGGGAGATCCAGGTACGAAAAAGGGTTTTGCAAGTTTTCAATCTGCCTGTCAGGTCACTTTTGAACACAGGTGTGAGTTGAAGAACACAAGACAATGTTGTGTGTGAGAACATTTCAGTTGTCTATGAAATCCTACCATATGTAGAGATATACAGTAGTTTAGGGGAATCTTTTGGATTTAAGTATAATAGATACAAAGTTTTGATTGTATTCATTCACAAACACCATAGAAGTGTACATAACCATAATAGATTCAGAGTTGTGTACTTCTACATAGATTTGTTGTAAAAAAAACAAAAAAAAAAACAACCTGAAGTTGCTATTTTTATCTTTTTACAGGTTTTAAAACCTGTGGAGCAGAAGGGAGAGATGGACCTAAAGGAGACAAAGGAGAACCTGGTCAAGTTTCTGATGCTTTCTGATCAGTACCTTTTGTTTTGATTTTGAAAAGTTTTTTACAAACATGAAAATACACAAATTCATAAAATGCTGTTTAATTGTTGAACAATCAACCTAACAGTGATGTATTGGGTAGCTTAAAACATTTAACCAGAGAACCAGGGAACTTCACTGGGCTGACTTTACTTGCACTCATCTTTCACTGAATTCACAACTTCACATTTCCGAATGAAATATTTGGAACCAGAACTTTTAATACCACCAATGAAAGAAGCAGCTTGTTTCCAACCTTATGTTCGAGTGACTTTGTGAGTTTTGCTATGGCTAATAATCAAAGTGTTTCTCCCGCAGCTAACAGCTTTAAGGCTTTAAATCTGAAGGACAGAACAAAGTGTTTCACGCAGTGAATACAGTGTAAACAGAAAGTAGCAAAACTTTAAAAGGTTGGATGGCATATATTTTGGATACCAGGTAAGCTAGCCACAATGTAAAAAGAAGAAATGTACAGTAACTGCAGTAATGTAAAGTTACTGCAGTACATTTCACAGTATTTATACTGTACATTTATATCACAGCACCTGTAGAATACTGTATTTATTAGTAGTTATTACAGTAGAAATAATATTACTATGACTGTACAGTAAAACTCAAAGCACTGTAACTTTTCACAGTAAATATTACAGTACTTTAACTGTTATAACTATAAAAACCACAGTACTGTGACTTATTACAGTAAAAATAACAGTACTGAAACTTATTACAGGAAAACTCACTTTAGCTGTTATTACTGTAAAAATATATATTGTACTGTAACTGTTTTTACAGTAAGAATCATTGTAATGTTACTTATTCCAGTAAAATCACTGTAATGTAACTGTTATTCCATTAAAAATCACAGTACTGTTATTACTGTAAATATTACAGTACTATAACTTTATTACAGTAAGATGGTGCTGTATTTTACAGAACAGTAAAGGAGGAGCTGAGAGCAGGGGCAGAGCAAAGCGAGGGATCAGACAAAACATTTCTGCATGAGTGAAATGGAACATTATTTAAAAACTTTAAAAATCGATATAAACGATATTGCCTCTACCCATATTGTGTTGTTTATATCCTGGAGTACATAAAATACCAATATATTGCACATCTCTTCCTACACCTGAGCATTTTTGGTTTAACAAAATCAATGGCTGTATGATTCAGCTATTGAGACTGAACTGAAATTCTCTACTACTTTTGAAAAATCTGTGTTGTCAGCATGGGAAGACCTTTTGCTGTCTCTGCAGGTGTTCCAGGGATAGACGGGATTAAAGGGCGTCGTGGAGAAAGTGGTGAGAGGGGCCCACCTGGTAAAATGGGGCCCCAAGGCTTTCCAGGGCCACTTGGTCTTAAAGGTGTGAAGGGAGACATGGGAATACCAGGGCCGCAGGGCATGAAAGGGGATGTGGGGCCTCAGGGGCCTGATGGACCACAAGGAATAATTGGATATCAGGGAGAGAAAGGCTTTCCAGGACCTATAGGGCCACCAGGTAGACCGGGCCCCAAAGGTGATCTGGGACCTCCAGGTCACAAAGGCACCATTGGCTACCGTGGTGACAAAGGTTTACAAGGTGAACCTGGAGAGAAAGGGCCTAAAGGAGACATGCCTGAAATACCCCAAAGTGCCTTTTCTGTTGGTTTGACTTCACAAACCAAACTACCAGCCAGTAACAGTCCAATCCGCTTTGACAAAATCATTTACAACCGACAGAATCACTATGACCCTGATAATGGTCGCTTCACCTGTGCCTTCACTGGAACTTATTACTTTACCTACCATATCACTGTATTCTCCCGAAACGCCAAAGTGGCCCTGATGAAGAATGGGCAGAGTATCATTCACACAATGGACACTTACCAGAACAGTGAGGACCAGGCTGCAGGAGGCACTGTACTCTACCTGGAGACTGGAGATAAGGTTTGGCTTCAGGTGGTTGGAGGGACATTATTCAATGGACTTTATGCAGATGAGGATGATGATACAACGTTTTCAGGCTTCCTCCTATTTGCTGAGTTGCAAAAGGCATCATGGTAAATTACACCGTGTTTAAAAAAACAAAGAATCCTAACAGGACAAAGACTTTGATTATTGCATTGATTACAAAAGCTACAGTGTGACTAATATAATGTACACAAGAAGGGTTTGGCTTCAAAGAAAATTTCAGTTTCTTCACTTTATTTCCTGTGAAATAAATTGTTGGAAGAGAGTTCTTTTTACTGGAAAAAATATATTGTGTGGGGGTTTTCTTAAAGTATAAAGTGTAACGCTGTACTGCATTTTCAAATAGATGAAAATGATATGGATGAAATAGATGAAAATGTCCAATGAAAATGTTGGCTAATAAATTCTGATGAATGTACAACCGATAATAAAATAGTTATTACATGCAGAACTCTTGATTGATTTGAAAGCTCAATGACTCAATCTTTTTCTTTTTTCACTTCCTTTTTTTTATTTTTGATTTATTTTACTTTCGCAACCACTTACATTGATTTGATTTTTGTGTGGATTTGCACAATTTCTTCAATTCCCTGTGGCATTTCATATCAAGCTCCATAAGATTAGATGGCAAACATCTTCAGTTCTCTCCACAGATGTTCAAGGGTTTAAACCTGGGCTTTAGCTAAGCCACTCAAAGACATGCAAAGACATGGCCTGAAGCCACTCCAATGTTTTAGCTGTAAGCTTTGGGTCAGTGTGTTAAAATGTGAACTTGTCTGAATTTGTTTGCATTGGCAGAGGCTTTCTTCAATGATGTTCCTGTATGTGGCTGTGATCATCCATTCCTCAGCTGAGAAGCATCTCCAACAAATAATGCTTCCACCACCATGTTTCACTGTAGGTATGGTACTGTCCTACAGTGGTCACTGTCTCTTAACTTCCATTTATTTAGTAATTAGATCAGAGATTTTGTTTTTCTCATGTTGCCAGGCATGCAGACTTTTATATGCCTTTACTTCTGTTTTGCAATTCTGCTATAAATGCAGAAAATGTTCTTCCATCTCTGCACAGGATTTTGGAGCTGTTTTAGAGTGGCTTGTCCTTTTTTGGGACTGAGAGAGAGAGAGAGAGAGAGAGAGAGAGAGAGAGAGAGAGAGAGAGAGAGAGAGAGTTTATATCACTGGTGATTCAAAGCACTCTTACATTTATTATTACATTTACATTTATTTAAGTATAAGAGTATGTACTGTTTGGGCCTAAATGAAAACCCTCAGGGGGGTTAAATTGGGAAATAACAATGCACGCCATTGGCGCATTGTACATGGTATGAATTACTGCCCAATCGCCGTGTAGACCAAAGTATCATCTCAGCCAATCCCAGCTGCAGAGGCGGGATCTGTACTGGCCAATCACAGCGCCAGACTCCGCTGCAACAAGTGCAGCGATGCTGTCCAATAGCAGCGCTCCTCTCGGCTGCTATGGCAGTGGACGGCTTTCCAGCGTCGCCGTCGCAGACACCACCAACTTTCTCCTCTTTTCGCTGTAGGGAGAACAAAAGCGGCGGGGCTCGGCGGCCCTACCACTTTTAATGGGCACTTCTGCGTTTTAACAGATAAGCGGCGCGTTCGGCGCCTGTTTGAGAACTTTTTTTGCCGTGTTGTTGGTTTGAGCGGTTTGGTCCGTTTGAACATGTCGGTTCGGTTTGTCTGAGAGGGAATGAACGAGTTTCCTCTTTAACGGAGCTTTCGTTTCAGTCATATCCGCGCTTAATGGCCAGTTCTGGTGGCAGAGGAGCCTCGCAGCTGCTGTGAGGACACAAGAAGACATGAAGAAGGTATGTTGGAGCGTGTGTTTGGACTGCTTCTCCCATCTCTGCGATGGAGGGGAGCTTCACCCTCCTGCGAAACTAGTTCGATTGAGGAGAGGGGAGGAGGAGGGGAGTCTTCTAAGATGGGGGCGCATTGTGTGTGTGTGTGTGTGTGTGTGTGTGTGTGTGTGTGTGTGTGTGTGTGTGTGTGTGTTACTACCCCGAAAGCCCCTGTGGTTGTTATAGTGATGGGCTGTCAGACTGCAGGGGCTTGTGGGGGCGGGTGAGGTCGCTCCTGAGGAGGGTTAAGGAGACCCGGACCAAAGTTAAATCCAAAGACTGCTTGTTGTTGTTGTTGTTGTTGTTGTTGTTTTGTTTAGTCACTGCTGTGCTCATTTACGTCCACATGTAAGGAATCAGGCATATACATATTAATGTGTAATATTACACACATTACAGGACATATCTGTATCATATTAGATTGATTTAGAGAATGATAGATGTAGAGGTGGGTAGTTAGAGATGGATAGTTAGAGATTGATTGATGAATAGATAGAGATTAATAGAGCGAGATAGATCACTTTATTAATACGAGAGGGAAAGTCAACACAAAGAGTTAAAATAGCAATAACAGAAGCCGAGAAAACGAATACTAACTTGTGCACTTGTGTTGATATCAGGTGATCACTACTATACATATATAGGTACTGAGTTATACTTTTAGTGATCTTGATAGATAACAAAAACTAGAATGTAGTTCAGTGTATGCCAGGAGAACTGCTGAACATACATTATGTTTCAGCATTTTGGAAGCACTCCTTGGGTACAAAATGTACAATTTCATGACTTATGTAATTCAAGTAGGGAGTCATTTGATATTCCCCATCAACTGCAAGAGACTGGACTTTGAACGTTAAGGCTGTAATCTGCATCTGCCGAATGGAGCCTGGAAGGTTTGGCCCTTTTGTGTCAGTGTTCACGCATGACAATTAGTTTAGTTCAAAAGCCAAAAAGCTCACATTAAGTTAAAACAGTAATCCCAGATGCAACCTTTCATTATAGCGATCCTCACTGTAGATATTTTTAAAATCATTTGCCCCACCAGCTGTGGGGGCGGCATGATGGTGCATTATCATAGAGGTGAGCGATGTCATAGTTTTGTATTATTAAGATAAATGATGTCAATATACTTTTTTGAGCATGTTACGGACATTGCCAGTACTTGTAAAATGCTGACAGACTGCATCTTTTATTATATTGAGAATAACTGGACATGATTGTATTGGAGTTCTGATGGCAGTCAGACTTTAAATGTTATGATTTGAGTACCTTTTATGCCCTCTTTTCTCTTACTACAGTACTTTTCATACCATATGGTGGATGCTTTCAGTAGAGATCATAATTGGGCCTTTATGACTGGATTCAGAGCACTAAATGCACATTGATATTGAAATTAAAATCAGCAGAAAAATGAATGAATTAAACATAGTTGTTTAGGTGTCACTGGACAAAGGCACAGTAATACCTGCATGTTATTAATTTTGCTGCATCTTTAAAACCACAGAAATAAATATTAGATTTGTACTCCATGGGGATTTAGTCTCAAATATTACATTTAATGTGTCAACAGGGATTATAATATTGGATATTGACATTGGTCTACAGTTCCCATATCCGTGCTTTTAAGTGCATCAGTGTTAAACCAGTGTCTTAAAATTAAAAAAAAAAAAAAAAAGTAAATATCACAAGATATACATGTACCAAAAGTGTCTCATTGTTACTTCTTTACCTTATTGCTCATCCTTACTGCCAGCACACCAGCATAGATACTGGTCCTTTGTATTTAAGAGGAGGGTCTGCTTTCTCTAGAGACATTTACACTGTGGAATTTTTCTCCTACACTGTGGCTTGTTAGTTTAGACAGACATAACTTAGGGCTAGTCTTTTTACTCCCACTCACTACTGAACCGCCCAATTACCACACACATCCACATTCCTGTAGCTGTGAATGCAAGCATCTTCTTTTTTTCTTTTTTTTTTTTTTTTGAGTGTTAGTTTTTTTTTTTTTTGGACTATTTTAAATTCACGCTCTTGTTTTCTTCTCCAAGATTATAATGTAATGTATGTAATTTTACATACTTTCTAAAAGGTGAATTTCCTGCTGTTGCACTTACACTATACGTATCTAGGCACTTTAATTAAAGTCGTATTTTTTAAGGAGTGTCTAATACTGTGCAGTCAGCTTGTATAATCTATATAGATAATTATTGCCAATACAACGGGAGCCTTTGGGGCAGCCATAGATTTCCATTGTCAAGAATGTTCCAGCATCAGTGTCTGACCTGTAGAGAGTGGGGGCCAAACTCCTTGCTAATATGTGTAAGAAAGGAGTTGTCTGCAAACTTTTGATCCAACCCTTCTGTACTTCCACATTTGTACACAAGACACTATTTCAATACTTTCCTTGGTTCTTTAGTATTAGTAAACCCTTTGTCAGCGATTGTGTTCAGAGAGGTTTTGTTTCTAGCTGGAGGCCAAGGACAGACCACCCTACTGTAAGCGAATGCCTGAGTCGATGGTAGTGTTACTAAGCTTCCCACGCCTGTAACAAGGTGTGTTCCATTCTTAAAATGGGCTTTCCGTTTCACCTGACCAAAAAGAAAACAGAAGATCTGGGTCATAACGTGGCATGTTGTGTCAGTCGTCTCACAACAAGAATAAATCATACTTTCTTTCACCACAGAGAAGTGTACATCAGCCGAGACTGAAGCATTTCATCGTTCTGAGCTTATGTTTGTACTGTGCAGATGTATGAATGGAAGTGCAGACTGTTATTAAAGTCCACATAATCAGATTAGCTCCGGGAGCTGTGCACATGTTCCCCTGTGGGTCAGAGTTGAACAGACAACAGCGTGTTCTGCTGAAGATGAGTTTATTTTAATGTGAACACACAGAAACGGTGGAGAGACTGCACCACGGTGAGTTTAAAGAATACTGCTTAATGTCTGTATGCCTGAGTACCACAGACAATATGTTTGACATGTTTCTTGTCAATTGTCTACTGTTGACTTCAGCACGTGCCAAATCTGCAGGTGTGGCAGAAAATGATTAGGTTGGAAATGTCTGGATTGTACATTTAACAGGTTGTCATGGTTCTTTACACATTGTCATTTTAGTTCAACTTGAGGGCAGCATAGATTGCATCCTTTCTGTCTGATGTGGCAGGCTGGAGTGACTGGCTCAGCTAGAAAGATATCTAGAACTGGTAGGGTGGGTTATTGCTGTGCTATCTGTGTAGTTGACTAGTGTATTGTGTATGTCCCTGCATTGTCACTGGATGAAGCCCCTATTCCAGTGAATGCCTCCATTTTATGGTGCTGATTAAACTATTCCTTGAAATTGTATTTCGGCAAGAAAAAAATTCTCACCATTTAATTGGGGTTTGGAGTTCAGGAGCCTACTGTACAGCTTTTATGATTATGAGGAATGTGTTGTAAAGATGTGTGCAGACCATGTTTGTGTTCTGTGGGTAGAACTTCAAGATTAATCTTTCACCTTAATAAATCCTAATTGGCCTTGTACTGTTTTACTGTGAGGCATTTGAAACAGGCTGATTTCAGAGAAGGCCCGCAAATGCTTTCAGATTAATCTGACAAGTAATCTTAAGACATTTTCAGCCTGTGCACGTTATGTAATGTTATGTCACTTTTATTAAGAAGTTATGTCCAGCGTGCTGTGATGTAACCGTAGTACACTCTTCTAAGTTTTCCTGTGTATTAGGCCTAGTGTGTCCTCTGTCAGGATGTTTGTATGTGTAGAGCCCTCCTATCTGGGAGTTTAATCTGAGCCAGGCTCCAGCTGGTAGCCATGCGGGGGAGCTCTCTTTGAGCTCTTAATTAACTCCACTACTGCATTTATCATGTAAGTTTGGAGCCAAAGAATCCAAGGAAAAAGAGAGAGGTAGCGTGTTAAGCTTCAGGAAACTACTGGAAAGTGCAGCCCATGTTGGCAGATCTAGGAGGATCTTGGGAGTAAACTTAATTGCATTCTTTCAAAGCAGTAGTCAAACAAAGGGTCAGATGTCAGTTCCTTCCTCATAGCTCGTTATTAGCGAGGTGCTTCAGGGCGTAAGCATCTCAGCTTGATGTGGTAGTGTGTGTGTGTTTCAGTGTCGGTGAAGCCAAATGTGAACAAAAGTCCAATTCAGTTCATAGAGAGATTGACAGTAAAGGGGATTGGACTCTTTTTGGCCTTTGTATGGTGTCCCAAAAAGCCCAACAGACTGCAAAAATAAAAGAGCTGCAAAATCACAAAACATATGCATCAGTTTTCTAACTGCACTGCACATTCATGTTTATTACACAAAATCGGAATCACTTTCATTAGAATGAGAACACGTGCAAAATCACACAATGCAAAAAATGAATGCAAACACAATGGAAGGGTTTCCGCAGGACCCTTAAGGGACTAGAACCCTGAGTCCTATATCACATTAGTGCAATAAATAATATGTAAATGTTGTACACCAGCATTAGAAGTGCTTTTGTTCAGGTAGTATGTAAAGGACAGAATTGTGTGATTTGAGGTGTAGCCTGAGGCAAAACCATATGTACATGAGTGACACCAAGCAACCAAACACATTATATTGGCTAACTGTGATTACTGGGGTTTTGTAGTGGGTTTTTTACGTCAAAACCAATGATTGATCACTTGTGTTCCAGAGTTGAGCACAAGCAGAGTGGATAAAACACCCAGGAAGCACGAGAACCCAAAAGATGACCTACTCCATTTATATATCCACACAGTGCACATGAAAGATTACATTTGCTCACTTCACAGCCAATACCATGGAAGGAAGGGATGTTTTAAATGGTGTTATGGACACTCCGTTAAGTACCCCTGATGAAAACTCCAGCTCAAGTTGGTTTCAAGGTTTCACATGGTTTAAACTGGTCCTTGATGGTTAAGGTGGCCATCTAGACAAAGATCTACCCAGCTGGTTAACCAGTTCTTGACCAGTATTGTGTATGTTGCATTTGATTTTGCATTTCTCTTGGTCATATTCATCATGAAGACAAGCTATACCATCAGACTCAAACTAAAACATACCCTATACTGGTAAAGAGCTAAGCTGATTAATCACCAAGCTGACTAGGCTGTTTGTTCCAGTACATTAATTGTTCAGCTGTGCCTGAAATTGTCCCTTGTTTTTAACCCTTATCACTGCATTAGGCTACCTGCTGCGTGAGGTAGTGGAGGAAAACACATGTTGCTCTTCTTTCATTCAATTGCTGTATTCGCCGTGTGTTTCTTAAATGGAGCACAGGTCTTGTAGTTTTGATGCATTTCGGTGTGTGGTTTTGCAGTTTGTTTATATTTAACGATGTGTCTGGATTTCTCTGCTACTTTAAGAAGAGTAGTTGACACATTTAAGGCAAAGAGTGTTGAAGCACCATGATATGAAAGCTGGTGTTTCTCGTGAACATTGTCCTTCACCAGAAATGAATAGTGCATTTGCTGGCATACCAAGCTTGGAGTTGGAATGGTAGAGGTGCTGTTCTCCTCCTTCAAGAATTAGTTTGAAGCTGTTATTTTGAGGTAAATTTTGTTATTTTGTTGCTTTGAAGCAAATTGTATTTGTGAACATGGGGGAACATTTGGAGGTGTACAGATTCTCCAGTCACTTTGAGAAGCCTGCCTCTATGGATACGTTCACATAGCACATAATATTGTCCCAAATAATTTTTTATATGCAACACCAAAGTGTGAATGGCAAAAAAAACCAAACCATTAAATCTGACATTTTCAATTCTGGTTTGGACCACTTGGTACTGTGGTACTGAAATCCAGTACATACGCGACTATAGCCAGATAGGAATTCATGCAGCTTTTATGCCAGTCCAACGCAACATTTCTCATTAGTGCATGCTGAGGAGATGGAAAAATTGACGACAGCAATGGGTGATGTTTTCAGTGGTGGTGTATCGGGGTAACTATGACGTCAAAAAAGGGTCAAAAAGATTGTAGGTCACAGACGGACTGAAATTTGTAGCTGCGTTTGAGCAACTTCATACGCATAAAATCCAAACCCAAAAATGATCTGGAACGTGCATATGATTGAAACTAATAATAATAAGCTACAATTTTTGGTACATTTGTGACTTTTGTTTTACAAGCTCAAATTATTTTTACCCCTTTTTTGACTCATTAGGTATCAGACCATATACGGGGACATGCCTCTGTTCAAATAGTTAGAAGGCGCATATCTGCTCTGTTTAAAGAACTGGTCGAAAATGAACAAGGGATGACAAGGCTGCTGCCTCATAGGAAAACAAAAAGCAAATAGCTCAAAGTAAAGAAGTGTCCATGGCATGTGCCCTTTCTGCAAGAGCACAGAGGGGGCAGAGTTGAGCGAGGGAGCAGAAGAAAGGTTTCCACAAGACTGAAACAGGACATTTTTTAAACACTTTAAAACTTGTTATAATCCATATCACCTCACGTCATTCCTTGCTCATTTATATCATGTTGATATAAGTATCAATATATTGCCCAGCCCTAATGTGAGTAGCATATGACCCCAATGTTGAAATATTTTATGCTGTTCTGTGTCAAGAAAACAGGTACAGCTATGATGATTACAAATGAAGATATTATATAATAAGGATTGATTGAGTCTATGAGTCTTTAAGTCTATAATTGCAGTTTCAATATCAACATTGGTGTACTAATGTCAGAGTAGAAAGTGGTTTTGTATCTTCTCTAGTATGTACTCAGGTTGATGTCTACCATCTTAGACAGCTGGTGAATTCAGGGAAATCTGTTTAAAAAAGGCCAGTCTGTCTGGTTTACGAGCATGTTTGTTTCCTTATTTCACTAATGGGGAGCACAACGGGATGGGGTGAGGGAGTTAAAGCAGATCAGCCTCTCTATTCGGACCCCTGCCTCCACCCTGTTGAGCCTCATTCTCACAGTATAAATCTGAAGAAAACCAGGCAATTTGTTGCATTAATCACAGTGGATTAGCTTTTTTTATTGCTTAGTCATGCTCACAAAAATCTTTCATCAAAGCCGATGCTGCACAAGCCTAGTACTTCCACACCTTTTGACTGAGGCCCTTCTTTTACAGCATTAAACTGTATGGTCCACATGCCTTAGACTAGAAAAAAAACAACAGAATGTTACCATACGCATGCTCTTCTTTGTTTAGAGCTTATTAAAGTGCTTTATTCATTATTCATTCATACCAGGAAAGGGCAGCATTTATATACAGTATAACATCCAAAGGCATTATGGCTACACCCATAGTTGGGTAAAGTGACCAAGGAAACAAACCTGTTTTAAGTTTTGGAATTGCTCATGGAAAGTCTGAAGAGCATGTACATGCCAGGTGTTTAGGCTTGTCACAGTAACTTTTTTTGATGATGTATTGTCCTATTAATAGTAGCATTGTCATAGTCATAATAGAAGGTTAATAATAAAGTTACACCTTTTTAAATAGCAAAGAACTTTTATTAATTAAGACTATTCAGACAGTGGAATTGATAGAAAATGGAAAAATATTCTACATGAATAAAAGAAAAATCACTGTTTTTAAACGTTCAACATAAAAGTGTTGTGCTACCTTTCTGAAGTGGGCTACCATACATTAAAGGTAAAGCTGCCTAAAGAAAACTCTATGTAGGCTATTTTAAAAGACTAACAACACCAAGTCAGAAAACACTTGTAGCAGACACACAGGTAGAATATTTGGAAACCCTACATCACTATATATGGGTGAAAAGGAGGTAGTTTAGGTAATAAGAACATGTTTTTGAATGTACTCTTTTGTAATAGTCAGTGCAGTATATAATCTATCATTAAACTATCTATCAGCACATGTGCAGTGACGCTAAGCAAAAATTATCATGGTCATAGTAGTTTATTGTACAATAATGTGATAACGTAATTTTTGCAACAGGTCTACTTGTGTAAGACTAATAGATAACAATGAACTTTAAAGGCAATGGAAACAATAGAATGAATCCTGATCAATTTGTTAACATTGTGCAAAACTAAGGGCATGGTACAGTTTTCTAAATACATCATTGTTGGAACTAATTGTTGCACGTCATGGTCACAAGTAGGTCTGTGGTAATAAACCTGTGGGCTTATCGGACTGTTTGAGTTATTGAGTACAATCTGTGAAGCAAGTCAGATATCTTCTGTCTGAATTCTAATAAATGGCTTATGTGTCCATGTCTTGCAGGCAGCTCCATCAGATGGAGATTCATCTCGTGGTGAAGCCTCTCTGTGTTATCCCTCATACGGCTGTCATGATGTTGCCCTTGAAGCCCCAGGAAGGCCCATCTGCAGTTCTTTCCACCTCCAGAAGCTGATGAATTCAGTCCCTAGCTGTGGAGCCCAAATGAGGCCTGTCCCTTCTGAGGCTTGCTTTGAGAAGCATGGACTGAATGCCCAGCCCTGGTCCAGCTCTGTGATTCCTGAAGGACAAGTTAAGCCATGCCCCACCAGAATTGTGCGCATCTTTCCATCTCAGCGCAAGTGCGGTATGACCGAGCCCGAACGGACTTTTCTTCGAGGCCCGACCAACAGCGCGCAGGCCTGGCCTGGCCTCACAGGTCTGCGGGTCATGGGCTCCTTCAAAAAACTACGCTCTTCAGTACTCCAGGGCATCCAAAACAGGGCCATGGCAGCCAGCCAAGAGAAAGAATTCTCTTCAGTAACCTGCGAGGATGGAAATGGTTTCTTGGTTACCAGACGAGATCCTGGGCAGGTTGTTGGAAGCAATCAGAGGAGGGAAACACCAGCAATCACCAATGGGGTTTCTATGGTTGGACAGAGTCTGTATGCTTCAGATGAGGAGGAGGATTATGAGGAGGATGGTGAATGTCTACAGAGGAACTCTCACTTCTCACGGAGTATACGTAGGGCCTATGGTGCAGGACGTATCTCCTTGTTAGATAATAAGTCAAACCTGCCAGACAGCCCAAATGCCCAAGAACTTACTTCTCGGCAGCGTCCTTGCAGCTCTATAGAACCTTTTGGGACTAATGCCATTCTTGGTACTGAGGAGAATGTCAAGGCCTTGAGCAGACTGAGCAAAAGTGCTGACAATTTGCACATTTTCAAGAGCCCGTTCAAACGCAAGGCCCCATCAGCTCAACTTCAGAGCCCCAAAAATTTTGTCACTCCAAATATCCAAAGGACAGCTAGTGCTTCTTCAGTGGACATGCGAGAGCGTGGACCAGGCTGCCACAAAAACTCCAAAGGAGTGCGTGGACAAGTGCTGAAGCTTGTTGGCAGTTTAACGGATCTCTCAGCCAATCGCAAAGCAAGCCCTGGACCTGTTCATAAGCCCACATTATCGAGTCTCAGCCAACTTCATGATGATTACTCCCGCAGGACTCCTTGCATTCCTGCTAGTGAGCGTCAACGCAGGCCTGCACCAGTACATGCCAGGGCATCTGACAGGCAGAAAACACAGGCTGACATTCATAGACACACCCCAACCATGGATCCTGCCCCCTCTGTGCCCAACATCTTAAGCCCCCTCTCTAGCCCCAAAGTGCAGCTCTCATGTTCCTATGAAAAGCTCCCTATGAACTCATCAGCTTTATATTCACATATGTCTGTTAGCCCTCTCACAGGGGATTGTGGGACTGAGGAGCAGCAGCAAAATATGAAAAATGTGCCCCTTCAGTCTGAGCTCTGCACAACCCCCACCCAGGTGCAGACTATGGACAGCGTTAAAGTAAACTTGGAGGTAAGGCATGTAACGTGTTTAATATTAAAATCTAATGCCCACAGTGAGTTCCTTGTTTGTATTACATGTCAGACAACCTGTTAATTAAAGTTGCTACCATTTACAGAGTCATCTGTAAATTGTCTGATGTCTGTAGAAGGCCACATTCCACACATTAGTGTGTGTTTGCTAACTGCAAATTAGGGGTATCCTGAAATACGGAAATATGACTATTTTATCGTATGGAATTTAGTTATCATAATGTACCCTTTTTTGAGCATATTGTCAGGGCTTAAATAAATCTGATCAGTTGTGTATTTTATTACAATGAAGTCCCGTTTAGCTGCTAAGTTTAGAATAAAAATCTCCGTTCCTAGTATGAGAGCATTCTTATAAGAATTTGCATGTCAAAGGATCCTGGTAAGTGGCCTGTTGGTTAGGGAATCAGCCTCATGACTATAAGGTTGCTGGTTTGAATCCCTGAACTAACAGGGCATGACAGAAGTGCCCTTGAGCAAGGCACCGAACTTCCCAGATGCTCCCCGGGCTATGTGGATAGGGCTGCCCACCCCTCCGCTGCCCCTGTACTGTGCAAATTCAGTAGTGTGTATGTGGATGGGTTAAATGCGGAGGACAAATTCCCCTGTGTGCAAAACACAGTGGGTCTATTAGCACCTTTTTTTTCTCTGTCCTCTGGTTCTGATCTATTTTATCCTTGTGATCTAATCTGAGTATATTTGATCTTTGTGTTTTTATAGATAAAACAGTCACACAATTTAGGCCAGATGTGCTGCTTATTTAATACTGAAATAAAATCTCTGTTTTACTAAACAGTTTATATTACAGCTTAGACTTTGTTTGGTCTAGTTTTTAAAAGAACCATTCTTAAGTGTGTTTAATATCTTTATAATACACATTTCCATGGTTTCCACTAGGGATGTGACAAAGTTCGAATTCGATGATTAGGAAATTCGAATTCGACTGATGTTTTAGAAATGTTTAGATGTTTTAAAAATTTACCAATTTTTATCAAATGCAGATTTGAAATCGCCGCTGCCATATAAAACAGAACTATTCATACAGTCTGGTCTGGACAGAGAGAAGCAGAAGCAGATATAAATACAGCACTTTAATGGGACAAAAGCGATGAACAGAGTCAGACAGTTCAGGTCAATAACAGACAGGAGAGACAATACCAGACTGGACAAACCAGGGATGTAGTCGAGAAACAGGCGAAGATCAAAAACCGGTAGAGACTGAACACAGGACGAGATGAAAGGCAGGAGTCAGAAAATAGAAACGGGTCAAACACAGCTAAGCAAAGCTAGACACTGAAATGGTTGAAAGGCTGGTTTAAACACACTCTGGACCAGGTGAATACAATCAGAACTCTGGCGCTCAGGAACGTGTGAGTCACATGATCAATCAGGTGACAAACTGAAGGATTCTGGGAATTGGAGTCCGGAGAGACTGAGGGGGACATGACACATACAGGTTAATTTCCAACCAGCAGTCATCTTTTAGAGACCACCAATGTTCATTCGAATTTAATGGTGAATGTTGTTTACTTTATATTTCCACTTTACATAAATAAATAATGAAAATGGCCAAATGTGGTAAGACACAAAACAGTAGTAAACACTACTAGTTTATATGTCTTCTTTGTGTAAGAATGCATAATTAGTTAATTACATGATAATAAATGATTGATAATTTTAGATTCAGTGTCATTTAAACAGCATGATGAATTGTTTACAGTAACCGTGAGTCCTTGACTACCTGTGACTGATGGCCTGTTTAAGTATCATGTATTCATGTTGAAGAAAAAAAATACATGCACAAATGGGCTTTATGGGGCGTTCTTGGCCCCGTGTTTACCAAATCCGCATTCAAATTTGACGGCTTTGTAGCTAAAAAATTCAAATCCGACGGATGCAGAATTTCCTCAGCTCCGTCACATCCCTAGTTTTCATATTATCTCCCAGTTGCTTTGCTTTGTGTGATAAGATTTTGAGGTTCTTTTGATTGATTTGATTTTTGCTACAGACACAATTTGCTGTATCCAAATGTTATCATCTCATCTTAGTCATTGTTGTACTCTTTTTAAGTGCAAGCTTACTATGAAATTACCATAGAGCTGGTATAATATAGATTTTTATATCAATATCGGGATATTATCAGCGCAGGATATGGGCTGAGGGGATGTCATTTATATCCAGTTTTAAAGTTTTTAAATAATGTTCTGTTTCAATCTTGAAGAAAGCCTATTTTCTGCCCCACCCCCTGCTCTCATCTCCTCCTCTAGTCTGCTCCCTTCCACCCACACTCATGGTCAAATACACACACCAGAAAAGGGGCAAAAGACTGAGGTCTGGCATGAAGACAACTTTCAAATGTCAGTGTTTAGAAATATTTAAAAAAGCCAATTTCATTGGCTGTCTTAATTTTTTTCAGATTGTATTTTTCACGTTGTATATCATTTGTATATTGTATATTGCCATCAAGCTAAACTATATCAAGAAATGTTTTGTTTTTTTTGTCTCCATATTCTGGCCCTACCCTACCCTTTACCATTCAAAGCAGATATACCCAGGTGCTAAGACTGATTACACTATTTTATTCTCCCATGATTTAACTAAAGTACTGCATGAAACAGAGAGGTTGGCCCACCCAATATGAAGTGATATAAAATTGATTTTTCTAGTGGTTAACTTTCGAGGTCATTGATTATGTTGTGTCAGCTGAATGACATTGACCTTTGTCACCAGAATTGAGAAGTTGGAGGGGAGGCAAATTGCACTGTGTGAAGTATAGGGGTTGATTATTGCTTACGTCAGATGCAGGTTATTGAATTTGGCTCTGAAATTGCCACTATAGCCTCATCTTTTGGCAAAGCAAGCCTGGCTTTTATGCCAGGATCATTAAGGGGTATTGCACTGGTTTTCTTGGCCTTTGAGTGATATACTCACAGTTAGTTGATGAAAGTTTGATTTAAAACAATTCAAAACTATTTAAAACTATTCTTAAATCAGTAACTAGGTTACATTGTATATTGTTTATTAGCATTGTTCACTGTTGTTTGGCCTTTGCTTACTCAGTTAATCATCAATGTAGTCAGTAGATTATTAAATTACTATTAAAATCGCCTAATATTGGCCATTCAATTTTTTTTGGGTAGGCTTTCTTTCTTTCCGGTCTGTCCTTTCAGCTCATTGGATGGATGGATGGATGGATGGATGGTTCACTTGTGTTTTTATGGCTATAAACACTGAGTTTGACATCAGCTGTTCCTCTCAAGAGGGAGCGTGTGAAGTTAATGATTGGTTGGCGTTTATGATTAGCAAGGTTGCTTAAGTGTAGCTCCCGGAACTGTGGCTGGACACTTATCAGCCCAGGCTCCCCTCCCCTACACAGCCCAGGAGTCAAAGTCCATACTGGTGCAGGCATAGCACACACACACACAGAATTGAATTGAATGCCGGTTGTAAGAGGTTGCATGTTCCCATGCCTTAGAGATAGGACCAGGAGACATTATATACTTTGTGTGTGTGTGTGTGTGTGTGTGTGTGTGTGTGTGTGTGTGTGTGTGTGTGTGTGTGTGTGTGTGTGTGAGAGAGAAAGAGAGAGAGAGACGTGTGACCATGGTGCTGATATACTGTGTGCCATTTCAGTGTATCTGGAAGACTCCTGAGAGAGACTCTGAAAACATAGAGGTAAGCACCATTCATTTTACCTCTCCGTAGGCCGCATTACTTGTAGAGAGGACTCTAGATGCTCTCTTGAGAGCAATGGTTAAAAATAAGAGCACGTCTGAGTACAGCTGAGCAAGCAGAATGTGATGGATTTCTTGTCAAACAGTGTGTTTCACAGTCTTTACAACAAAGATATTTCTTTAATGAAATGATTCTGTTTTCTGAGTCTGTTTACTCAGTAAATCCAGTGAAAAAGCCCACCTTTATTAAGCACATCGGTCTCGTGCTGACTCGTGAATGTGCAAACATAAGCAGCCCATTATACTTGTGGACCTGTTAATGACTGTGTAGTGTAAACACTGGATTTGATTTGTCACAAAGCTAACCATATACACCACTAGAAATATACAGGGTGTAAATCATTAAATCTGTATGTTTGGCTTCTAAGTTCACAGTAACGTTAGAAATCCTCATCCACTGTAAACTTTGGATTGTTGACAAGTCACGTCTCTTGACTGCAGTGATTTCACTTGCGACTTCATTACTGTATTTCAGAGTTACTGTATTTACACTCACTCACAAGGCACTGCTTTTAAGTTTGTTTTTATAAACACCGACATAAATTTTACCTCTCTTCCTTCCAGGCAGCATCAGAATATGCAGCTGCAGAAAATCTTCTAAAGCTCAGCAATGAGAAATACAGTGACTCTGCCTTCACTAGTCCTCCTGTCACCCCCACCTGTGCTCCAGAGTCACCTGTGGCAACCATGCCAACCTCCTCGGTCTGTGGCAGTGACACGTCCAACTTTTGTGTCCCCCGGAGAAGAGCAGGTAGATCCAGACCTCGACCAATCTCTGACTACGGACAGCTGATCTGCAGGAAGTACTCCATACCTGAAGAGGAATTGGAATTACAGAGGGAAGAGATGGACTACATTTCTCAGGAGGACTACAACAGCAATGGGGGATACACTAAACGGAGCAGCCAAGAGAATGGCCATGTGAATGGGCATTTGGAGAACAACAGTAGACGACCCATCTCAGTTATTGGAGGAGTGAGTCTCTTTGGCTCTCCTGATGACAAGGAAGATGATGATAATCTGCCTTCTGTAAGCCTCTATGCACTTTTAGCCTTACTGAGTGAAAGGAATACACACAGTTTCAGCATGGTCTCTGTCTGCATTTATACTGTGCCAGTGTCAGGTTTCTTTAAGTGCTGGCAGTATTCACAATATGCTCAGAAATGCAAATTGTGAAGAAATATATCACAGTAGCAGTAACGTAGTATCTTTATCATCATGTAAACATAACATCATAATACAATCATCCATAGTAGAGACGATTGAGCAGTTGATAAATGTTGTGGAAAAATAAAACATGCAAAATTCAAATTACATTTACTTAGTGTGAATCACCCCGTGGGGGTGTGGCCATAAGGAACTGGCAAGGGGCAGCACAAGTGATGCACACAAAACAGTGGAGTGACTCAAAAGTCTTTATTCATGCATTCAAAGCACCAACACCAATGTGTAATGACAAAAGAAAGACTAAGCTCCATTGGGCTGCTTGACTCACTACCCTAATAATGAGGGGCTACATTGCCATGTGTCCAGTGTGACCTCCTACCCATGAGTCTCCCCCTCAGTGTGGCTAGAGAGCTCCTCAGATGTGCTACCTGAGGCTCATCGTACTAATTGGCACCAGGTGCACATCAGTGCCATGTGTAGCATGGCAGTAGGGGATTGCCCGACCACATTACCGCCACACTTTTTTCCTCCATATTTATACTGGTCTATAACTGATCTGAAAAATCATACCGATTCACACCTTAACTTGCACATATCCTTCTACTGAAGTAGCTCAAATGTTCTGACAGAATTCAGCAACTGTCCAGTGACTCCTAATGTAAGTGAATTTGCAGTCTGCTGGCTTTTTGTTCTTTTCAAACAGGGAAAGTCCATGTCCAAATCTGACCATATGCTACAGAGGCAGCAGGTTTATTTAAGAGTGCACTTCATTAAGCTTTAATTCTATAAAAAAATCACCTAAAGATCAACTTACAAAGAGCACACTTTTAAATGACCCTTTACACAATTTGTCCCCAGCCTAAAGCTCCACACCTTCTAAAGACTCACACTTAACATGCTTTATGACTTACACATACAGTACTTTGATGAATATCTTTAGATCAGAGTGCGTCATGTTCTCTTACTTCACTATACACATTGCATCATGAGCTTTTGAGGTCATCTGCTCAGCTGGGTGGGAATTTTCTTTTGCTCTTTCTGTGCATTCAGGTCAATCCAGAATTACTGTGTTTGCAAGTTTTCATCAGGAAATGCAGCTCAAGTGTCGCTCTGAGTCATTAGTACCAGTGAGAAAACAATTCAAGAAAATGCATCTCAGGCTTTGTGACCTTGTGAGCAGGATTACTCCCACTTCCTCATGCCAATAGCACATGCAGACATCCAGAATCTTCTGTAGTTCTTATCGTTTCTATGTGACATGTGAAACGTGTCCTTATAATCCCTTCTTGGAAAGCAAGGGACCGTTTTGAACTTTCAAAAGTATGCAAGAAATTAAAACAACACAAGATGTTGTTGTAATGCAGTAATTTTCCCCTCAGCAGCTAAAACTCGTGTTCCTTATGTTGTTAGCAGAAATAGCTGAATCAGTCATGTGTTTGTTTGTTAAAAAGGACTTCACGTGAATGGTTATTCTTTTGTATTGGGGCAAAATCTTATATTTACCTTTGGGAGGTGAGGGATGTCATTGCATTGAATTTTTTTACATCTCTAATGGCAATTGTATTGTACCTGCTGTGTTCTAGCCTGTTTCTCGACCCCCTGTGCCCTCTCATGGTGTTCCTCCATATAGAGCAGTGTCTGCTCGTCTGCGCCCTTGCGTCTTCTCCCAGAGCACCCCCACAGGTCTGGACAGAGTGGGCCGGCAAAAAATGCATAGAATCCTCAGTGGTGAGTGTGCAGTGTCTACCTTTAATAAAATAAAGTAAGTAATTAAGGAAGTGAGAAAGTAAGCAAATGCGTAAGTAAATAAATAAGCAAGTAAATTAATTAATTAGTTTAATTTAATTGCCATTGACCGTAACTTTGAGTGATAGTGCATGTGTGTGTCTGGAAGAGATGTGTATAAGCATGAATAACATTATTATTTCTCATTTTGTGTGTTTAGATTCTAATGAATAGAAAAAAAAAACACATTAATTCTGTGTATCCATCTTAGTAAATATAATCATTCAGCAAAGATGTGTTTAATGTCTAAAAGCTAGAGCTGTAGTTTTACATTGAACCTAACAGTCTAATAGAGTTAATGGTGTTTCACACAGTGTCCAGTTTCCATGGTTTGTGGGAAAAGTGGGTTATTCTGAAATCTAGCATTGCACTGTAATAGGATGCCAGAATTACAAGTCAGTTTGTGAAATATCTTCCCTCCTAGATATTCCACAATCAACTTACAGTGTTATCATTGATAAGTGAAACTCTTTAGGAACCACAGCACCTCAGGCATGAAGTGACAAACTAGGTAAAGTAACAGAGCGGGGTCACACTCAGAGTGTATTCCAGTGCTCTGCTGACTTCTTCATGGCATGGATTTCCATGGCCAAGCAAGTGCAGGCTAGATGGAGTGGTATAAAGCTCATAATGCTTTGGGGAAGGTGCTTTCTGTTCTAGCTTGACTGTACTCTAGTGCACAAAGCAAGGTCCATAAATCATGGTTGGGTGAGTTTGATGTGGAAGCACTGGACTGACCCCCACCGAGTCTTGACCACAACCCTATCAAACAACTTTGGAATGGACTAGAATGGAGATTGAATGCCCTTTTGTCCACCAGCAGTGTCTGCCCTAACAAGCAAAATGTCTCATCTAAAGCCTTCCCAGAAGAGTGGAATCTGTTATACCAGCTCCATATTAATGTCTGGATTTAGAGTGGTGTATTATAAAAGCTCCTGTAGTGTAATGTGTACAGTAGCTGTCCCAATACTTTTGATTATATAGTATAGGCAATGATTAAGGCATTTCGTTTGCACAAAGCACAGTTGAGTTAAGAAGGGTCTGGCATCTTTTTGGCTCTAGTAAAAAACTAAAGAAGAAAACTTCAGATGCTAAACATGTGTTGGAGAAAAGGGAAACATTACACATTACTGTGTAAATGATTTTCCTTCATGTAATGTATTGGTATGTTTGTGTTGTGCCAATGGGAACTCAGATGGCTGTACAGGACAGGAAGACAGTGTAAGTGAAGAGGATGGCAGTTTTGAAGAGCTCACTGAAGGAACACCATATCTGAAGCCAGAGGTTGATCTGTCAACTCTCAACAAGGTCAGGAATCAGGCATTGTGTATGAATGAAATTGAAATGAATCAATCCCTATGATCCATATTGCCTCATTAGTATTTCACTATATAGGGATAAACTGTTTAGTTTACTAAGTAACAACAGAAACACAGGTGAATTCTGCCACTTCATCAGCAATGCCTATCATCACGGGTCATAAACAAATACGCTGTGTTTCAGTTCCGTACACACACACAAACTGAATTCTGAATAAAAATTAGTAAAGCGCTGTGCTGTTTATGGAACAATTGTTGATTAGTTCATTAGTGGGAGGCTTATGTTTTTAAGCAACTTAATGTTACAGCAGAAAACATGATCTTCACAGCATCCAGTTGCTCGTAACTATCTCTGATTTAGCTAGCAGCTATATGAGCAAACATTGTCACCACCATTTTTTCCGCTGGGTTGCTTAGTAACAAGACTCACAGTTGCATTCTGGTCCATATTCAGCTCATGTAGTAAGCATTCATGTTCACTATAACTTACTGGTGAATTGTGAGAGATTATAGGCCCAATAGGGCCCTAAAACATAAATAGGGATCAATTTTGGTAATAGCCTCTGTATATGGATGCCTCTTGTATTGTTTCTAAAATGCAAATTAAAAATCTGTGTCCCCACTCTGCAGTACATCATGTCAGGCCTTGCTGTGTATGCTGAGGCCTTGTGGGACCACGTAACGATGGGCGAACAGGAGTTGGCCTTCAAGGCCGGGGAAGTTATCCGGGTGCTGGATGCCCAGGAGAAGGACTGGTGGTGGGGGATGGTGGGTGAGCGTGAGGCCTGGTTCCCCTCCAGCTTTGTGCGAGTAAGTGTTGAGTAGGCCACACTCAGACCCCCCTAGAGTAATGAGTGTGAAACAAAGCCCTTCTCAAATGCAGCTCAGCGCTGCAGCCACAGTAAGCCATGGAAACCCTTTCTTGAATGGCTGCCGCGGCTAAGTTAAGAGGTGCATTGTAGGAATGTCACCATGGTTACAGGTATTGATTGGCAGGTGCTGGGGGAAGGGGAGCCTGGGAACTGATTTTTCTATAGGAACTTAGTTGGGTGCTCAAAGTACTGTACCTTTTGTCAAGATGTTGAGTTTTTTTTTATCCCCAGTTTGTGTTGAATTACAGTGGGACTGTCAAATGTAATAAAACATGCTTACTAGAAACATTTTAAATCTTAAACAAAAGGTTAAAAGACTTGTTGACCTGCTTATCTTGCCATTCAAATTACTATTACATATGGGTGCAACTATAACCTTTACTTTTTAAAATATTTACAGTATTTTCCGGACTATAAGCCGCACCGGAATATAAGCTGCACCCGCAAAGTAAAAAAAAAAACCCTGAAAAATAACACATATAAGAAGAAAAAGCTGCACCTCATTATAAGCTGCATGGTTTAAAGCGTGGAAATAAGTAGCGGCTTATAGTCTGGAAAATGCGCTAGTTGTTTTAGGTTGAAATTATTTATATGATATATTTAATGAGCACATACTTTATTCAGTATTAGTGTAATTGGATATGTCTAACTGTAACATACCAAATCTGCTACCTCCACACTGATTAATTATGTTATGCATATGTTTGTCCAATCCTACAAATATCAAATGGTCAGCTTTAGTTGTGTAATGTATTGTTATTACAGGGTGAATAACCATGGTTTGGTGTTCTGTTGTAGGTCCGTGTCAATCAGGAGGACTCAGGCAGTGAAAGTGTAGAGAGTTCTCTGGATCAGGTGGAGCCGCTCTCTAAAGAGCCCCATAGCCAAAGCACTGAGCACCGAGAGCAGATGAGGGCCAACGTTGTTCAGGAGATTATGAACACAGAGCGCGTGTACATCAAACATCTCAGAGACATCTGTGAGGTAGGCCTCGTTTGGTAGCTATACATGATATTATAATAGTGATCACATTTATTACTACTATGTATTTTACTTGACAACAAAGTGACTTTCTTTATCAGGACAAACAGGGCCAGTTTATGAGACCCAGCCTACACCTGTAGATGTTTGGATTTGCAGTAGTGGATAATCAATGCATTTTTTGGACTGAATCCATTTGTGGGAAACTGGCTGTATTTATGTTGGGCTTGTTTATTGCCCATTGCTGCCATCTGCTGGCCCTGAAATGAGAGTGACTATAGATTAAAACCAAAGCAGGGAATTTTTCCTTTTCACTCTTATTGGTAAAGAGTGGTGTCCTTGACCAGGTAGAACCCCAGTCTGCCATGTGTCGTGCAGCAGTGTTTGTCACATTATCTTTTGTAGAATAGTGTTATTACTGTTGGTGATCTTCTATTTATATCTATTTAGGGGTATATCCGTCAGTGCAGAAAACACCCAGGTATGTTCACAGAAGCACAGCTTAAAACAATATTTAGCAACATTGAAGAGATCTACAAGTTTCAACGAAAGTTCCTCAAGGACCTGGAAAAGAACTACATCAAAGAAAACCCTCATCTGAGTGAGATAGGGTCCTGCTTCCTTCAGCAGGTGAGATGATTTATAAACTACCCACACATCTGCAGATATATTTGTATTAAAATTGATTTATTATTTTCTAAAATGTTTTTGATGCCTCTTTTCATCAGGGTGAAGGTTTCTCTATATACTCTGAGTACTGTAACACACATCCAGCAGCGTGTGTGGAGCTGCAGCGTTTGATGAAACAGGGACGATATAAGCACTTCTTTGAGGCATGTCGCCTCCTGCAGCAAATGATTGATATCTCCATTTCTGGTTTCCTGCTTACACCCGTGCAGAAAATCTGCAAATACCCTCTTCAGCTGGGCGAGCTACTCAAATACACACCTAAAGATCACAGGTAACACACACAGATCCATTAACTTTCACAAACGATAGGACACCACACAAAAATATGATATGGTGATTGCTAGTGTTGTAGTCAAGACTGCTAAAGCTGAGTCAAGTCTGAGACCAAGAGCGGCTGAAACCAACTCTCAGAGAACTCTCTGAAACCAAATGAACTTTTTTCTGAAATTAAATTAGTTTGTTATTCATTTTACATTCCTTTTCATAAAATACAATTCTACACATAATACCTCGCAATGATGGTGAGAAAAGTTTGTTTGAAATTCATAAAAACATAAAACCCAAAAATATAACGTGCATAAGTATTCAGTCTTTGCTGAATACTTTGTTGTAGCATGTTTGACAGTATTTTTTCCCTCAACTGATGAAAAACATCCCTACTGCGTGATGCTGCCACCACCATGCTTCACTGTAGGAACGGTATTGTCTAGGTGATGAGCAGTGCCTGGTTTACTCCAGACATGAGGCTTAGCATTCAGTCCAAAAGGTTGACTCTCTTGTTTGTCATTGTCTGAAAGTCCTTTAGGTGCCTTTTGGTAAACTCTGAATGGGCTGTCATGTGCCTTTTACTGAGGAGTGGCTTCTGTTTGGCCACTCTACCATACAGGTCTGATTGGTGAAGTGCTGCAGAAATAGTTGGAGCTCTGTCAGATTGGGTTCTTGGTCCCCTGACTAAGGCCATCCTATCACAAT
The DNA here is from genome assembly GCA_034509495.1 of Acestrorhynchus altus. Taxonomy (NCBI): domain Eukaryota; kingdom Metazoa; phylum Chordata; class Actinopteri; order Characiformes; family Acestrorhynchidae; genus Acestrorhynchus; species Acestrorhynchus altus. The sequence continues at coordinate 19,411,859 of CM067503.1, forward strand.
GTCTCAGTTTGGTAAGGAGTCCTGAAGGTTCCAAACTTCTTCCATTTACAGATAATGGAGGCCACTGTGGGAGATTCAATGCAGCTCTGTACCCTTCCTCAGATCTGTGACTCAATACAATCCTCTTAGAGGTCAACAGACAGTTCTTTAGACTTCATAGCTTGTTGAGTTTGACATGGCAAAGGCTGTAAATACTTACGTAAAGGTTATATTTAGTTTTTGTTTTTAATACATTTGCAAAACTTTCAAACATACTTCTCATTTTGTCATAGTGGGGTATTTTGTGTAGAAGTTTGATGGAAAAAATTAGTTGTATCCATTTTGGAATAAGGGTGTAACATTACAAAAAGTAAAGCCTAATACTTTCCAGATGCTGTGCATGTGTGTGTCTGCATGTGTGTTATATACTAGTCCATCACAAGATTATTAGTATCTCATTAAAAAGGTCATCCTTAGTGACAATTTCATGTTATTCATTATACAGTGAAGAAAATAAGTATTTGATAAACTGCTGATTTTGCAAGTTTTCCCACCAACAAAGAATGGAGAGTTCTGTCATTTATATCATAGGTACACTTCAATCATTGAATTGCATTTAATTGCATAAAGTAAGTATTTGATACAATAGAAAAACAGAGCTTAATCTGTGGTACAGAAACCTTTGTTTGCGATTACAGAGGTCAGATGTTTCCTGTAATTCTTGACCACATTCTTGACCTTCTCCCATGCTTCCCCTGGATCATCCAGATGGTCTTTGGCAAACTTAAAATTGACATGTGTTGGTCTTAGCAGGGGGCCTTGTGTGCCCTGCAGGATTTTAATCCATGATAGTGTGGTGTGTTACTTTGAGACTGTGGTCCCAACTCTCTTTAGGTCATTGACAAGCCCCTTCCTGGGCTGATTCTTGACCTTTTTCCAGAATCATCTCATGACTGTCATGTTTTTCTGGTGTTTCTTCCGTTTTCTAATAATTGTGCCAGTTGTTGCCTTCTCACCAAGCTGTTTGCCTATTGTGTCCTGTAGGTCATCCCAGTGTTGTACAGGTCTACAATTTTGTCCCTGGTGTCCTTAGACAGCTCTTTGGTCTTGGTCATGTTGTAGAGGTTGGGGTTTGATTGATTTAGTGTGTGGACAGGTGTCTTTAATGCAGGTAACAAGTTCAAACCAGTGCAGTTAATAGAGGTAATGAGTGCAGAGAAGGAAGCCTTCTTAAAGAAAAACTAATAAGAATTCTTGCTGGTTGGTAGGTGATCAAATACTTATACAGTAAAATGCAAATTAATTATTTAAAAATGGGTTTCTAGATTCTGTCCCTCGCAGTTAGTGTACCTACAGTACAAATGACAGACCCCTCCATTCTTTGTAGGTGGGAAAACATTTCTGCAGTGTATCAAATACTTATTTCCCCCACTGTACATAAAGTGACTTGTTTTTTTTTTTTTTTTTTTTTTTTTGTTTTGTTTTTTACTGTTGATCGATAAGATTACTAATGACAGTAATACTAAATACAGTATCAACTTAAAAAAAAAGCTTGAAATATATCACTTTAAATGTAATGAATATAAAATGAATATGACATTTTAATTTAACTAACATCACCTTAGACCTTGGACTCTGCCGGACTGCTAATTATGGCCTCAAGTACTACTTTACTAATGATTACATTACAGCTTTGCAGTAATACTCTGGTGGGCTCTTGAAATGTCATGATTATTGATTTTCCTACATTGTTTTAATCATAGCTTTTTACAGTATCTTCATTAACTGATCAAATCATTGGAGGTTAGAGATGAATCAGGATAATCACAGCAAACAGAACATATATTAACAGAAGCTGTTTTAAAAGCTTGTTCAAATGAACACACATACACTAAAACTAGTTTTCTAACCATTTACCCATTTTAGAAGAATTTAGTAGGTTGCATTTCATAAACTGTAATCAAATCATCAAACGCTCAATTATTTTATGATAATTCGCCAATACTGTGTTACTACCATGTACTTATATATCAGTGTTGTGTTTATGCTTGCTTCAGTGACTACACAGGGGTATGCAATGCGCACGAGGCAATGAAGAATGTGGCCAGCCTGATCAATGAGAGGAAAAGAAGGTTGGAGAGTATCGACACCATTGCTCACTGGCAGGTGGCCATCTTGGACTGGGAGGTCAGTTCATTACTGTTCACAGTTGATCTGTGTATGACATGGGTGTGCAATCCAGGTCCTGGAGTGACAGCTGTTTGCGAAGTATGCTGATTCACCTGGTACAACACATAATGTGGGATATCACGCTCTGGCATGTCTGGCTGAAGATCTTTTCATCTGCAAGACTGATGATGCACAGTGATGAGGACAAATGTGCCCGTCCCCTACTTAGTCCCTCGTCACCAGCATCTCTCTTCAGTTCTTATGCTTCTCATCTCATGCCTTCTCTGCTAATCTAATTAGCTAGTTAAACTTAAAAACTTAAGCTTAATGTTCCAGTAGACAAGAATGGCAGCAACCTCACATTGATGAGTTGTCTTCCCACAGAGTGCTGTTTGAAGGATCTTACTGCTTCTTCTGAAGTCTCTGAAGTTCTCTTTACTGCATCTCTGTGCTAGCCTGTTTAGCCTGGTTAGTAGCTATCTAAAATTAGCTGACCTCGAGGATGCTTTGCTATCCATGATGAAGATAAACATGATGCATGCCCACTCTGCTTTCAAATTGTTAATGTTAGGAGTGTTTCACAACCTGATTCATGTGGTTCCAGCTCAGGTAGTTGACCCCTGAATGCCAAGTTACGTTTGTGGAAAAAGTTCCAGCTGTGGACCCTCAGCAGTTGTACCCTGTTCTTCCTTCTAGGCACTGCCACATCTCATGCTCTCAGGTAGATAAAGTCTACCATGTGAAGGCAGGAATGGCCAGGGCTAGAGTTCAGTCACCCTCCTCCAGATATATCAGACAATGTGTTTGGCTGCTCAGTGACCAGCTGCAAGTGGAGACCCTACTGACGACTCTCCTGAACGAGTTTTGAATTGACTCAGATCACATCCTGTGTATTTTGGCAATCTGGAAAGTTGTGTTCCTGTAAGTGCCTCAATAAAGTTGCCTTTTGTTTCTCAGGGCAAATTAGATGTGCCCAATAAAGCATGTAATGCATTTTCCAACTCGGCCACAGGGGGCCTCTGTTTCTCCACAGATGTTGTGATGATTGCAGTGTTTCCACTGGGATTACTTCTAATGCATTCACTGGTTATTATCCCACTGCCTGAATGTCTTGTGCCACCTACAAAAGAAAATAGTTGTCACCCAGCCTTGCCTACTGTGCCAGGGCTCACTGAATCTCCTGTCTCAGGCAGGTGAGGAAATGATTTACTCCCGACCAGAGCTGCGATGTCCATTTTGATTACGAGCAGTTTGCCCTCTAATGTTGTTGAGACAATTCAAACAGCAAGGGCAGCCTCAATAAGAGGCTAATATGCTTATAAATGGCGTGTATTTGAGCTCAGGTGTCAGGGTACGAACTTGGTTCCCTTCCTATGTTCCATTATTGATATTTTAACTTTCCAGTGGTTACTGGAATGAGGGCTCTCATTCAAATCAAATAAAATAAAAATTTATTTGTATAGCACTTTTCACAACTGATGTCACAGAGCAGCTTTACAGAAATGAAAAAAATAAAAAAGGGTAACAACTAAAATAGATAAAAAATAGACCCCATAGTGAGCAAGCCAAAGGGAAAACTCCCTCAGAGTTGGAGGAAGAAACTTAGGGAGGTACCAGACTCACAGACTCATGCTCTGGTCACACTGCTAATACATACAGTGGGGAAAATAAGTATTTAGTCAGTCACCAATTGTGCAAGTTCTCCCACTTAAAAAGATGAGAGAGGCCTGTAATTGACATCATAGGTAGACCTCAACTATGAGAGACAAAATGTGAAAAAAAAAATTGAGAAAATAATTTTGTCTGACTTTTAAAGAATTTATTTGCAAATAATGGTGGAAAATAAGTATTTGGTCACCTACAAACAAGCAAGATTTCTGGCTGTCACAGACCTGTAACTTCTTTTTTAAGAGGCTCCTCTTTCCCCCACTCATTACCTGTATTAATGGCACCTGTTTGAAGTCGTTAACAGCATAAAAGACACCTGCCCACAACCTCAAACAGTCACACTCCAAATTCCACTATGGTGAAGACGAAAGAGCTGTCGGAGGACACCAGAAACCGAATTTAGACCTGCACCAGGCTGGGAAGACTGAATCTGCAATAGGCAAGCAGCTTGGTGTGAAGAAATCTACTGTGGGAGCAATAATTAGAAAATGGAAGACCTACAAGACCACTACTAATCTCCCTCGATCTGGGGCTCCACGCAAGATCTCAGCCCGTGGGGTCAAAATGATCACAAGAACGGTGAGGAAAAATCCCAGAACCACAAGGGGGGATCTAGTGAATGACCTGCAGAAAGCTGGGACCAACGTTACAAAGGCTACCATCAGCAACACACTACGACGCCAGGGACTCAGATCTTGCAGTGCCAGACGTGTCCCCCTGCTTAAGCCAGTCCATATCCAGGCACGTCTGAAGTTTGCTAGAGAGCATTTGGATGTTCCAGAAGAGTATTGGGAGAAGGTCATATGGTCAGATGAAACCAAAGTAGAACTATTTGGTAAAAACACAACTCGTCGTGTTTGGAGGACAGTGAATGCGGAGTTGCGTCCAAAGAACACCATACCAACTGTGAAGCATGGGGGTGGCAACATCATGCTTTGGGGCTGTTTCTCTGCAAAGGGACCAGGACGACTGGTCCGTGTACATGAAAGAATGAATGGGGCCATGTATTGTGAGATTTTGGGTGCAAACCTCCTTCCATCAGCAAGGGCAATGAAGATGAAACGTGGCTGGGTCTTTCAGCATGACAGTGATCCCAAGCACACTGCCAGGGCAACAAAGGAGTGGCTTCGTAAGAAACATTTCAAAGTCCTGGAGTGGCCTAGCCAGTCTCCCGATCTCAACCCCATCGAAAACCTTTGGAGGGAGTTAAAAGTCCGTGTTGCCCGCCGACAGCCCCAAAACATCACTGCTCTAGAGGAGATCTGCATGGAGGAATGGGCCAACATACCAGCAACAGTGTGTGCCAACCTTGTGAAGACTTACAGAAAACGTTTGACCTCTGTCATTGCCAACAGAGGATATACAACAAAGTATTGAGATGAACTTTTGTTATTGACCAAATACTTATTTTCCACCATTATTTGCAAATAAATTCTTTAAAAGTCAGACAAAATTATTTTCTCAAATTTTTTTTCACATTTTGTCTCTCATAGTGGGCGGCACGGTGGCGCAGTGGATAGCGCTGTTGCCTCACAGCAAGAAGGACCTGGGTTCGATCCCCGGGTGGGGTGACCTGGGAAGTTTCTGTGTGGAGTTTGCATGTTCTCCCCGTGTTCGCGTGGGTTTCCTCCGGGTACTCCGGTTTCCCCCACAGTCCAAAGACATGCATGATAGGTGAATTGGTGACTCTAAAGTGGCCCTTAGTGTGTGTGCATGTGTGTGCCCTACGATGGATTAGCGCCCTGTCTAGGGTTGTTTCCCGCCCTTGCGCTCAGAGTTGCCGGCTGGGCACCGGCTCACCCGTGACCCTATTCAGGAATAAGCGGTTTGGAAAATGAATGAATGAATGAATGTCTCTCATAGTTGAGGTCTACCTATGATGTCAATTACAGGCCTCTCTCATCTTTTTAAGTGGGAGAACTTGCACAATTGGTGACTGACTAAATACTTATTTTCCCCACTGTAGTTAGTTAGAGGACACTGGACCCCAAACATATGTTGTAATACTCTGGTGTACTGAAGTTGTGTTAGTTTAATGGTGGACATAATAGTAACAGTAGCAACTAATTAGGGTCTGTGTAAATTTCTACATAGTTGGTGATGGCGGGTGGGCAACTAGTCCAGGGCAGGGTGGGAAACTAGCCCATGTCCAGTAGCAGGAAGGTGGGAAGCCAATGTGAAGTCGTGGCAGAGGAGCTTGGGATCCTTCTCAGATGGAGCAAAGGAGCTCAGGGTTAGCATTTCATCAGCTCAGACCAGTGGGCCATCACTGACTTGGAAAAGGCACAGAGAGATTATCTACAAGGTGTATCTGGCAGTTATATCTGCGTATCATATTGGTTTTCATGTGTGCACCACTTAAGCATGTTTCCAGGCTTGCTGTTTCTCCTTCGGACCTGACTATTGTGTTCGAGGCCCTATGTGGGCCTCTCTATATGGGCTTTTAGAGCTTCCATGCACTGTCAACACAGGTTGTCGTTGCTGTTAGCTAGGTGAAGAGTAACATTCTGAAGAGAGATGCTGGTGATTAGTGGCTATAAGTAGGGGATGGGCCCATTTGTCCTTGTCACTGTGCATTTTCTGCCTTGCAGGCGTGTTTACAGGAGTTTTCAGCAAGACACACAACATATCCCATATGTTGTCATACCTTGACCCTCTACTTCAGGGAACAGTGGTTATATGTATGACCATACATTTCGGCAGTTCCAGAGTGGAGCGAGCAGTGCTACTTCACTCTGAATGTGTGCTTTTATTAAGTGTGGTATACAATGCAGATTTGCTGTATTACCTCAGTGTTCGAGTTAAACCAAACTGAACTTGAACGTACCTTTCTTGTGGAAAAAGTAGCCAATGAGACAGATGGTTGTGTGTGTCATAATAGAAGCCTCTCACCTGTTCTCCACATAATCATGAAACAAGCTGAGATACAAATTTTGTTTGTAATCTGCAAAGCAATGTACAGTTGATGCAATCTCTTCATGACTAAATCGAATGGGTTTTAGTTGTGGTAAGGTACTTGTTTGTGGACACCCCATTTAAAGAATGCATTCTGCTCGTTTCACCCATCATTGACACAGATGTGCAAATGTGCAAACTTGAACCTATCAGCACCAGCATTGAGCTGTGGGGCAGTGGAACTGTGTTTTCTGGAATGATGGTGCTCCATGCATAACTTTTGGGCTGACATCCTGACCTCACTAACACTCTTGTCATTGAATGCAATCAAATCCTCACCACAATGTATAATCAAGTAGAAAGCCTTCCCTGAACTGTAGACATAATTACTCCAACAAAAGCAGGATAAACTCCTTCTTGATACCCATAATACCCAATACTTTTGTCCATATTGGGCAATTATGATACAACTGGAAAAACATGTTTATGACATATAAAGTGAATTTATGGGACAAGCTCTGAGATTACTTCTGTCTGCCATCTTTAAAGGAAAATGTTCTCCTGAGGAGAATGTCCATCCATTGAAATATAGGGAAGATTCCTAGTTTATTCTCCTTTTAGTTATGGGCTCTTTTTTTAAACCTCTTACTGTATATAAATGTGAATTTGTTGCTTATTTTTTATTTTTATTTTTTTTTTATTTTTTTTTTTTTAGGGTGAGGACGTGTTATCGCGGAGCTCAGAACTGATCCACTCTGGTGAGCTGACACGGGTGGTGCGGGCTGGGAAGACGCAGCAGCGGAGCTTCTTCCTGTTTGACCACCAACTGGTATTTTGCAAGAAGGATGTTCTGCGCCGAGACCTGTTGCACTATCGAGGCCGTTTGGACACAGACCACGTGGAGCCGCTGGACCTGCCGGATGGACGGCACCCAGACTTGGGCTCTCTGCGGAATGCCTTTGCTCTGCGTCACACAGAGAACCTGGAGGTACTGTGTGTGCTGTGCTGCAGGAAAGCCCAAGACAAGCAGCAGTGGCTGGAGGCATTCGCCCGCGAGCGCAAACGTGTGAAGGAAGACCAGGAGATAGGTTAGTCTCAGAGCAGAGAACAAGGGTGAAGGAATATGCAGTTCCACACAGCAGTGTTGGCGTCCCTCAAAGAGTATTTTTCTGTGAATGATTGACTACACAATGAACTCGTCTCCAAAAAGCAAAGGGTTAAAGATTAAGTTGTTTTATTTTTCCAACTTTTAAGAAAGATTAATGTATATTTTTTGTTTTGTAAAGTGAAGAAAGGAAAGGCGCACTATGCATAGGTTTATGTGTCCCAGTAGATCTGAGCTTTAAGATCAAATTTACCAAGGATTCCCTTGATTCCCCTTAATTACCTTGTTAGCGCTATGGTTTGTTCATAGTTGTTGGTCGGAAAGGCCAGGTGGTGCACATTTCTTTTAAAAGCTTTATAAATACTCCTCAAACTTTGTCCCTACAGTCAGCAGCCATGGGTTCCTCTAAGTAGCTGCCTAGTGCTCTGAAAATTTCTCATTCTACAATTGGCAGATAGCATTTTAGGTTGCTGTTTTCATAGTTTGTCATCTGAATGAGAAATGACAGTTCTCAGGAACAGTGGGATGAAGTTGAGATCTGGGAGCCAAGAAAATTTTCTGAAAGTATTGCTCATATCATTTGATGTAGAGGCTAATCAACCTCACTGTAAATATCAGCATCAGACGTTTTGAAAGGAACATCTAAACAAGCCTAATGCCTGAATCCTGAGGACTGATGAAGTTAAATATGGCTTCAACATTGTGGAATGATTTTTCATTGCAATTCAGACTCCTTCACTTGCTGTTTTTAATTCTGGTTTAAAAACACACTTACACATTTATTCTCTGACCTTTAACCCAGTGTGAGCCTTTGACTGTTTAGTTTATTTCACTTTTACAGTTCTTTTGTGTTTCTGTATCTTTAATCATCTGGCCTGTGTTTGTCTTTTATGTTTGGTGTTCTTGTTCAGCGCTTTGGTCAGCCCTGTTGTTGTTTTGAGTGCTTTATAAATTAAGTGGTATGGGCTTTGCAGGGTGTCCAAATCATGTTTAGCTATTCATAAGTCTGCCACTGTATGACATGACTTGACATAATTTGGCATGGCTTTCATAATTGTAATGGAGCACATATTGTAACGTATTTTCATAATGAGAAATGTTAGATTTGCTTTGCTAGTTTTCCTTTGAGTTATACAAAAAAGAAAAACAGACTATGCAGAGCTTTAAAATCCAAAATATTGATTGTGTCTGTGTTGTTCATTGTCTCTTATAGGGATGGAGATTAGTGAAACACAAAGGAAGCAAGCAATTCAAAACGCCAGAAAATCAAAGCAAGGCAAGCTGAAAAGTAAGGATGAGTTGTTGTTGTTTTTAACACCAGTTATATTGAGGTTAATGTAAATTCCTCTTATTGTGTATGCTTTCTCTTCTCTACAGACGTAAACTATTCTGGCCATCCCATCCCTCTCCATCACCAGCCCCTGCACCCTCTCCACCAGCGCCATGTTACTGTTCCAACCAGTGTCCCTCAGCAACAGGTTTTCTCTTTAGCAGAACCCAAGCGCAAACCCTCTCAACTGTGGTACACGATTACGCACACTGCCCTATTTAGAAAGTAACAGCTGTGCAATTTTCCTCTGGTGACATGAAGATGCCTCTCGTGCAATGTGAAGATGCAACAAAGGAAGGAAGAGGAAGACAACAAATGAATGGACTGTTTTTGAATGTGTATGTATGCATGTATGTATGTCTCTAAGTGCCTATAAGTACCTACAGAAAACCCTCCACTCATGGACCTTTTGACAGTGTGTGAGGAGGATGCTACCAAGACAGAGACTGTGTGCCAGTCTTAGTGCCAAAAGTGTTTGTATGTTGTTCTGTCTGTTGCTGGTGCTGCTTGTTTTGATTTTTCCGTCCTTTTCACTACATAAAACACAATGACAATGATGTATATTCGTCTAGCTACAAGCTCTTCTTGTATACTTTTATTTCCCTGTGTAAGGCTGGACCCTTTTAAAGTTAGACCTCTGTTTAGGCAAGTTGGACCATCATACTAATAAAATAACACTATGTTGTGTAAATACACAACACTTTATGTATGAATGTGTGGGTCTGGTCTTTTTTTTCTCTCACTTCAGATGAAGCCTGTGAGTATCAGGTTGGGTTAAAACACATCCATCAGATAACTGAAGTCGTGAAACAGGAGCTGGTGCGTCCCTCTGCGGATACAGTTACAGTGGCGTCTGTCTGTGTGTGTTTAGTCGGCTCAGAGCTGCTTTCTGCTGTACGAATATTCAGAGCGGCGGTGTACAGCGCGCGCAGGCCCCGATTCGATTGATTTTGGACATACGTGCGCGCCCGGAATGCGCTGTTGCTATGGAAACGGCGCGCGAAGAGAGCGGCGCGGGGAGCGAGGATGACACTGTCGCGAGTGTGAGTGACCGTTAGTATACGCGTGTTCGTTTATCTGCTGAGAGTCACGTGATGATAGTGGGTGTTTTTAAAATATTATATATATATATATATATATATATATATATATATATATATATATATATAATTTATTATTATCATTAATAATAATAATAAAGCAATTTATTAAATATTTTCCCCCAAAAAAATCTGACCGGCGTGAACATGAAATTGGTCACGTGACATTCGATGGAATTTATTTAATTTATTTTTTTAGATAATATACATTTCTCATCGTTATGACATTTTCGAGCCATTTCGCCTGACCGCGTAAATGGTCGTGTTATTTTGTATGATAGTGTTGTATTTTATTATCACTCTGTGCCTGTAAATCTCTAGCTGACCTGCTGCTTTGCTGTCCAGGGTCTCTCACAGGGCAGTTTATTGAGGAATGTCTCTGTAACAGAATCGTGAAAGCAGCAGTACTTCCTGACGTTGCAGAGATGCAAACAGCTCCCTTCTAAATACACAGCGTTATAGCTGTTATCATTAGTCAGTCACATTTTCTGCTAGTAATATTTTCTGCTATTAATGACTACGCTTTCATCCAGATATGCCTCCCTGCCTGAGAATATACTGGACAAATAGGCAGCATTTCTCGTTTCAGACACAGCCACAGTATGAATGGCCAAACTGTTGAGACTGGTCACCCTGTGTGCTCCTTGTTGATTGAATGAATGGGATGTTAGATTTGGGCTGGAGTAGAAACCAGTAGGAAGGTAGCTCCCAAGAGCAGGGTCTGTGACCCCTGCATTAAAATAATGATGCTCATTAGTTAGCTCATTATATTTTAGACACAGCTTTAGGAACATGGCAGTCAGGTTCTCCAGATGAACTGCTCTGTAGGCCTTAGTTTGAAGAACTGCAGTGGACTTGATCTGCAGACATTAAAACAGCTTGTGGATTGGGGGTCGTAGGCCACATAGTGGAACTGAACACCCGATTTAGCAGAGCAAGAACGTAAGCTCGGCAAGCCTGGTTATCTCATCCTGAGTAAGTAAAACCTGTAATTTAGGATGACATTGTGTAAATAATTCATGCCTGGAGTGCCACGATGCTGAACACCTGACCTCAACTATCAACCATGTGGCAGCTTAATTCTCCATGAGATTCCGGAGTCTTTTCCACAAGTAAAGCCAAACGTGCACCTCCTTGTTCTCTGTCCAGCAATGACACTGGGGGGTTTGAACAATCCAGCAAAACAAGTGTCTGATCCCGTTGTACCAGTACAACATACACCATCTGACTACCACTGCCCGGATGTTATCTGCATGTCAGACCACTCGAACCACAGCAGTGACCCAAAAGAACTAAAACAACCCCAAATAAATTTTGTTGTGTTTGGAGAAACAGCTTTGATTCCATTTATTCCTAAGAAGACCAGCTAAGCGTTCTGGGAAACCTGTAGCTCTAGCTGGGGCATAAAACCTGAAGCAGAGTAAAGAGATCCACATAAGCTCATTTAAACCAAATCAATATTGATCTTACTTGTGTAAAATTCAGGCTTTCGACTGAACACCAGTGATCTCAGCCCTAACCTGGTAACTGGGAGACCGTGTAACCTAATTGGATCGCTTTCAGAATGAGATTGGCATGAATGAGTAATTCTAACCACTGCTGGCAATGATATCTGGGGGTGATAAGCTCTCTTCTGGAACCGTTATCTTAAATGGAAATCTCTAACCTTTCATTCCCATCATACATCATAACAAAACACACTGTAGTCAAACTGGGCATTGGGTAAACTATGCCAGAGTGGGACTGTTTTTGGTAGATTCATCATGAGTTCATGTTCATGCACAGTATGATGATGTCAGGCCAGTGGGAACAATGATAAACAATAAACAGTCTTAATCATTTGTGAGTTTTAAATTTAAGTAATTAATATAGATGTACATCTTTCATAAATGTGTCCTCAATGGTACAGTATTAGACATTTGGTACAGAGCAGGTATTATTATGGTGCACTGCAGTGACACTGATATGGTGGCGTGTTAGTCTGTGTTGTGCTGAGCGGACCTGGCACAGCAGTGCTGCTGGAGTGTTTAAACATTGTGTTCTTATTGTCCACTCTATTGGACACTAGTTGCTCTGCTTTGTAGATGTAAAGTCTCAGGCAGGAGCTCATCTGATTCTGCACAGTTTGTATAAGTGCTTCATCAGTGCTCACAGGACACTTTCCACAGGATGCTGCTGGCTGGACTGTTTTGTGAACTATTCTTTGTCCAGCAATGACACTGGGGTGTTTGAACACTCCCGCAACACTCTTCTGTCTGATCCAGTTGTGCCAGTACAACACACACCATGTGACTACCACTGCCCAGATCTTATCTGTAAAGGTATTCGCAGTGATGCACACATATAGTGAATTCACACACTAGGGCCTCGAAGGGGTAGAAGATGTGTAACACACACCATGTATTAAAAGTTAGCAAGGTTGGTATTTCTGATAGTGGCCAGTAAAGGTGCAATCTTTGTAAAAACATCAGTAAATGCAGACACTGGTTTCACTACTGTGCTGAGAACAGTCCACCATTCAAATGATATCTGATTCTGTGCATCACGGTCCTGTGGATGGTGTGGAGGGGCCGATAGATTGTGCAGCAACCAATGATCTATGGTGAGAACTCTAAACCAATGTTTCTCAACCCTGGTCCTGGATTCGACCCATAAAGAGAGCACCCGAAAGAAGAAGAAGAACCCTACTCCAGACACAACTGATTCAACTAATAATCTCATTAACAAGCCCTTCAGACTTGCAGGTTGGGAAACACTGCTCTAAGCTTTCAAGCCTAAGTGGCCTTAGATTATATAGCACGTGTTTCCAGAACAATTGTCATGTATACTGGAGCTCTAAGATCTAATAAGCCAGGAACTTCATGGTGCTTACTACAGAAGGAAAACCAATGAATTCTTTTACATAATAAAGCAACAGTTAGTATTTTTTTGTTGGTATGTCATGTCAATGCTTGTGGTTTCAGGTGACTGATGTGTCAGTGGAGGTGGCCACAGTGGATGCCATGCTTAATAAACTATGTAGGACATATAAAGGACCCAGAAGGAGAGCAAAGAAACTGAAAAAGAAGAACAAGAAACTGCTGGTGAACCTGCAGCATCTGGTCATTATCATCACAGTGGTGATATTTGTCATTGTGATAATCATGTGGTCTCTTCTATGGTATTTTACATGTAAGTGCAACACATACACACATATGCAACCAATCAAAGGAAATTCACAACATTCTAACTTCAACATTTTTAAAAGTCTTTTTATACCCCATTTATAGGCTCTTAATAATAACTAACATGATATTTATAATGTTCTAAGATTATTTTTCAGTAATTACAGAAATGCAAACAAAATGCATTGCTTATAGAAATAATTTGCGCTTTGAAGTTATGTTGCATAGGTTGTAGGAGGGTAATGATATATATATCAAAATACAATAAGTGTGTGCTGTATGACAATCCCAGATAGCAAAAAGTATATGTTCCGGTTTCCAGAGTACACTTGCACACCACACCATATGCATTCCACATCTGGATTCCGGACTCAGAGCAAACCTTAATAATTCTGTGATCCTCCTGTACAAATATGGGTCCACTTACCATTATGTTTGTTTGCGCCAGCTCTGTTCTGCAGCCAGTTTTGCACTGTTACACCTATATGATTCATTTTTTTGACATAATAAAAAAACAAAAACAATGCCACCATACTGAAGTCCGGCTAACTTAATATGATAAAATACCTTATTATACAGTGTTTTCATTTTTCTGTGTTTTCATTTTGAGTTGATCTGACTGTAGTATGACATTTGACTCAAACTGATCTGACACTATTAAACATGCTGCAGTTGAAATTGCTTAAATACTTTGTAAGAAGTTTCAATTTTCAATTAATTTTACTCTTATTGTCATTTGTAGATTAGAGTGCATGAGTACTTGCTGGGATTTGAACTTATGAGATCCTGACACTTGAAAAGCAGTTAGATTGTTGTGCCACCCTAGATCTGTGAAACTGCATTACAAAAACACAATTTTCAGTAAATGCACATTTCCATTCTTGCTTAGACACAGAAATGTACATGACTTCACAAATATAGAGTGCTCAAAACAGGCAACTGCCTGGATGTCAAGGGACAGTAAATCACCACAGGTATCCATGGTCAGGAGAACTTTCCTCCGTGTGATGGGGGAGTCATAAAGTAAAGATGGGAATCAACACTTTAAGGGGGAGTTGACAGAAGTTAGAATTAGAATTAGAAGTTAGGAGAACATTCAACTAAACTAAGTTGCGTTAACTCAAAAGATATCTTGTAGTCAGTTACTTGTTATTATTATAATTATGATAAATTGTAAAATGATTATTATTATGTCATCATTAGAAATATTATTGTTGTCATTTACTATGAAAAAAATATAATTATATTTGTTATCTGTGCTCTAAGTGTTCACCATCTTGTGGTAAACTGATCATTTTGATAATTAATGACATTTGCCATATTGTCCACTTTGCTCTGTTTTACTGTTGACAGTTCGGAGAGAAAGTAACAGTGGTGTGTACTTTGCTGGAATGTTTCGAGTTGCCAATGTTGAGTTTATTCCGGAGTACCGGCATGCAGACTCCAGTGAATTTGTATCCTTAGCAAATCAAATCCAACATGTGGTAAGTAAATTACCATATCAGATGATGTGAATGTGTGTAGTGAATGTGAACCTTACATTGCTTTTTCTTTACATAGATAAGCAGGGTATATAGATCCTCATCAGTATCCAAACTCTACAAACACACCGTAATAAGTGACCTGAGGTAGTGTTTTCATAATATTATAGGTTCTAGTGTTTTCTTATGTGCATAACCACTTTTAGGTCGTTCACACTTAATACTGTGAGTAAGTTTTTTTTTTAACACAGTGCCTTTCTCTTATCAGTACTAATGACAAGGGTGGAGTTCTAGTACATTTCTGGATGATTTTCGTGGTGCCGAGGCTGAAGACCCCAGCAGTGTGTGAAGAGTGTGTGAATGCTGTCCTCAGAGATTCGGTGCTCACTTCTCTGAAGAACAGGTCATCTGTAGGCTTCCTTTTGGACCTGCCTGTGGACATCGACTCCATCTTTATCAATGGTAGGACCAGTAGTTTATGTCTGAGCTTATGTTTTCCTTACATGTATTCAGTATCATATTTTTTACATAGTTTTACCCCTTTATTTAATATTTTATATAGACTGCACTGCCAAAAAGGCAGCTCTGGGATGTCTCGTAAAATGTTTAATGAGACCATATCATGGCAAGGGATCTTAGATCATTCTTGCTTGTAGATTCTCATCTTTTCCTATAGGTTTAGGTCAGGGGAGAACCTTGATTCTGTGGTCAGTGAACCATTTTTGTATTGATTTTGAGATGTGCATGGCTCATTGTCCTGATGGAAGATCCAGTCCTGGTCCAGTTTAAGAGTTAAAGCTGAGGAAGTAAGATTTAGATTTAATGTCTGGTGGTGCTTGATGGAATCCTTGATACTGTGTATCTGAGCAAGTTGTTCAGTAGAGTTGTTCACCAATCTTCCTGATCTCACTAACGCACTTGTCACTGAATGTAGTCAGATCTTCACAGCAATGGTCTAAAATGTAGCTGAAAGCGTTCCATAGACAGTTGACATTTACTTTTTAATACCTTTGATTTTGAAAGAAATGATGAATGAGCAGCCTTCAGTACTTTATCCATATAGTGTACTTCAGCGAGATTTCACTCATTGTAGAATTCTAGTGAACTTCAGATAAAGGTCAGTGAGTATACAGTTTGTGTTTCTCGTGTCTGAGGTGGCCATATATTTAGAGGGGACTGTAAATTGCAATATATTATATACATTATACGTTATTGCCTTAATGCAGAAATCCAAAACTGGCTTTGCATTGTGCCCAAGAACATCCCATGACAAAAATACTGTAACAGAAGTTTTTCTATAGACATGGTCAAAATGACTAATACTGATAATATTGTATAATATTTAATATCTATTATAATGGCCTCAAATGTTGCCCGTATAGTCAGAAACTGACCATTTTTTAAATGTTACTAAGGATTATGCTCACCTTAGTGTTTTTTGTTCTTAGTTGCTCTTCGCTCAGACTACACCTCTACTGCAACAGGTAAACTTTCATCTTTCAAAAATTAGACATCTCTGTGAATGTGTTTGGTGCCATGCATAAAGCATCTGCAACTGCATGGAGCTTTGAGTTCATACCTGCAGTCCTTGTCTCTTTGGCTCTCTCTCAGGCTCTGAGTGTGTGGATAAGCTATATGCAGGCCTGCCTGAAGTGAAGGTTCCCCTGAATGTCTTCTCATCATGGGGAGGCCTGAGCTGCCACATCAAGCTCACATCTGCTCCTGGCTCTATCATCCGTCTCACCGTGAACAATCTAGACATTGAGCCTACTGACTGCATCTATGATGCTGTCACAGTCTATGATGCCCTGCTGCCCATGAGAGCCAAGCTGCTGAACAGGTCGGTGACTGCAGCAAGATCATTGCCAGCTGTGGTTGTTCACAATCTATGCTACTGTTGAAAAAATTTGATTGAATGTGTGTGTGTGTGTGTCTGTGTGTGTGTGTGTTTCTGTGTGTGTGTGTTTTTAAGTCAAATTGCAAATAAATATATAACATTGTATTAAGATTATAACATTATATATAACATGAAGTCTAGTCCTTCTAAATTCAATGATTTTAACTTTAAATCCATAATAATAGAGCTATTATTTTCCCCCAATTTGGAAGTGCCAATTACCAAACCCCTTTAGGACTGTCCCCCATCACATATGATGCTCCCAAATACATGAGGGTGAAGACAAGCACATTTATTCTCCACCATGTACCGCCTCTTTTGGAACATCCTTTAGAGGCAGCCAACACAGGTAGAGGAAAGCACTGGGTCCCCAGCTCTGATACAACAGCTAACAGACACCTGTGCCAGCATCACACTGGGTGTAGATGGGAGAGAGCACCAACTACCCTTCCAGGGAGAGCATGCTCTCTTGGACTCCACCTGCCAATGGCAAGCAGCATGACCCGAGGTTCAATGCTGCAATCTCCGTGCTAGTGCATTAGACTGCTGAGCCACTCTGAGCCCCAAACTGCTTGAGAATGTTAATAAAATCACTAAACAGAATTCATTATATTATGCTGGTCAAATGTGATAAACATAAGTAGATAAATATAGTACCTACAGTATGTTATCGGTATCTCAAAAAAATTAAATACTGTGAAAAAGGTTTTTGATAATTTAGTTATCAAATTTAAGATTTTAGTTAAAAATGTAAGATTTTATTTTCATTACATTTAAAGTAATATAGATCAAATTGATCCTGTAATTAATAATCTAATCAAATCTGAATTAAATTTTTGTAATATGTTGAGATTCTGTATTTCTGTTTTTTTTTTTTTACTGATCAGTGGTCAAACAAAAAAAAATGAAATGCCACTACGTTTAATGAATACAAAATGTCACAGTTTACATTTTTGAATGAAATTGATATTACAAATGAGATATTTAATGATATTCTTTTTTTTTGGAGATTTGTATAGTGTGTCATTTCGTTTTTTCTGCCAATGGTGCTGGCATTAACAGGAAGTCTCATGGAGGGCATCACTGCTTTCTGAATGTCCACAATCATGGCTCTTGTGTCACTTTGCAATATGTTCCATGTTCCATTGTTTCTCCCTCTCCTTGGTTCTTGTAGGTTTCATGGATCCTTCATGTCACTTCATTCATGGTGCATGCTTTCTTTTATACACTGCTTCCAAGAGCATGTAATAATAATATCTGCATGACCAATGTGATACCTCCCAGAATCCTAAGATGCAACCCTCTGAAACTTTTCCTATTGCTCACATTGCATTCGAAACTGTTCTCTGAGGCATACTTTGCTTTCAAAGGACACTACCAACACCACAGCACCAGTCAGAATGGAAAGCATGCACAATGGGACAACCTTGTATAGTGAGTCAGGTACAGCGAACGCCCATTGTTGCTTACATCATGTGGGGGTGATCATCAAACCTGAATCATTACCACGTCTAACAATTTCAAACTCTGGTTGGAGAAAATATTGCTTTATTATCATTTTACAAGTCTATTTACAACCCTGTTATTTTATTATATTATGGTGTTTTTCTTTTTATGGTGGCCT
This sequence comes from Acestrorhynchus altus, assembly GCA_034509495.1. Taxonomy (NCBI): domain Eukaryota; kingdom Metazoa; phylum Chordata; class Actinopteri; order Characiformes; family Acestrorhynchidae; genus Acestrorhynchus; species Acestrorhynchus altus. The sequence continues at coordinate 19,430,271 of CM067503.1, forward strand.
ACTGGAGAAAAAATATATGCTCTGCTTTTTTCATAGGTAATACTTAGTTATTATATTTAGATTATATTTATTTAAATCTTGCAATTTGTCATTAGCAAGCTAAATTAATTTTAACTGGGTTAGCTTAGCCTAGCCTTAGCCTAGAGCACTTAAAATTTTGAAAAAGTTACAGCACTGTTTAGTTTATTCTAGATTGTTTTTTGAAACAAAACACGTTTGTGTCCATTTCCATTCTAGGACACATTGAAATTGATTTCTTATGTCAGTATAATGGATAAATAGGGTTTACCATCAAAGGCACTGTGTCCTTAAAAAATTAAAAAGGAATCAATTTAAACAGAAACAAAGACAGAACATTTGATAAAACATGAAAGTAAACACAGAGATGAAAATATCTGCTCTCTTTTCTCCTTCTGCAGGCTGTGTGAATCAGTGCGGGTTCCACTTTCTCTGGTGTCCACCTCCAATGTCATGTTGCTGTCCTTCAGACTTGTTCATGGCAACAAGAGCTTCCGAGGTTTCTTCCAGGCCATCTCTGAACAAGGTGTGTTGTATAAAGTGGTGGTACCCAACCCTGGTCCTACAGGACCCCCCTGTCCTGCGCTTTTTAATGGTTGTCTGCCCCAGGACACTATCTTCAGCCCAAGAAGGGCTTGTTAATTAGCTGATCATCTGGATGAGGTCTGTTGGAATCAGAAGAAACACTAAAATGCCCAGGTCAGGGGGTCCTCCAGGACCAGGATAGGGAAACATTGCTATAGAGTACAGAGTTTGATTGTCATTTCTGTGTAGCGTTTGATTGTCATCTCTTTTATGCAGAGTGCATCAGTGTAATTACGATGCCAGCAGCTCAGACTGTAGCAGGAGAAATCACCAGTCCATTTTATCCCAGCTTGCTCCCCCCTCTGTGCTCCTGCACTTGGAGGCTGAAGGTATTTAACCATGCTTCTCATTAGGTGAGATAGTTAGAAGTAGTTAGAGCTATAAATGTCAGCACGTAACATTTCACTAGTGCTTCTCAAGTTGCAAATTAGTCAAATTGTAAAAGTCCCTGATCAAGTTCTTCTGTCCTGTTCAATTTTCTATTAGTCTATGTTAGGGATGGTTAGTGATTAGGAATTATCATTCAATCAGTGTTAATTCCAAAATCAAGGGTATTAAAAAGTTAATCCTGCTTTTGCTGGTTTACTATTTCTACACTCCAGGGATAGGGTTTTACTAGATTTTGGAACACTGCTGGGAGGATTTGATTGCACTCAGTGACGAGTGAGGTCAGGGTGTTGGATCACTACAGCCCCACCTCATCCTTAACTCCCCAACTCATCCCAGAAGTTTTGGATGGAGCAGTTTCATTCCAGAAAACACAGTTCCACTCTTCCACAGCTCAATACTGGTGGCCTTTATACCCCTCTAGCCTATGTCTTGCAATTTAAAGTAGCTGAATGCATTCGTTGGAAGAAGTGTCCACCAACATTTGGACATATAGTGTTTTTATTCAACTTCAGAAGAGCTGAAGAAGTCAGTGTTCTTCAACCTTCCTTCTCAAGAGCTCCCTTCCTACAGGTTTAAACAACCAACCATAACTCAAATCTGACAAACCCCATATTCAGCCAAACAAGCACTTTTGAAGGCAATAATTAGTTGGATCAGGTGAGGTGGATTAGGGTTGAATATAACGTCTGTGGAAAGATCTTGAGGTGCAAAGTTGGAAAACATTGCTTTAAATGGCCCTCAACTGCTGTTTGCATTTGTAACCCTACAAAAATATACAGTATGTTTCTCACTTGAATTATGCAGAAATTATTCTTAAAGTTCTTACTTATATTTGGAGAGCTTATTTTAGTTGCAATATTCATATAATATAAATGTTCTGTTTCATCATAACACTCACAGAAACTCAGCACCAATCTCTAATTTGTTAGACCTCATATCCTCCGGCAGATCCAGTTTTGCAAAGCATCCCAACAATGATTACGATCTGTTTTATAGCCACAGCCTCAACTTGATGAAGTCATGAATTAATTTGATCAATTAATGGAATTGGTATGCAATGTATTATATTTGACTGTAGTGATTTTTCAGACCCCCAGCAGCTCTCTTGGAGTGGCTCTTAAGTTCCAGAACTACATCCTTTCATTAAAAGACCTGATCCCATGTGAACATGGCTGGTGGAAAGTCAATGAGATCATGTAAGTCATTTTTTTACATAGTGTGAATCTGGCCGTTTATAATTGATCAACATTTTGTGATGAATGGGCAAATAGAAACACTCTACTCTTCTCCTCTATGCTATTACTTTTACATTTACATACTTATATTTTTACATTAAATTACACTGACCGTTAAGAAGGTTTTTCCTCCTTCTGTAAAGATGCTAATTTGCACATACAAAATTTGGCATGACAGTAAGGATATGCTGAATAAAGGAGTTACCTTCTGTTTTTTATGCTCTACAGATACTGTGGCACATATGTGAGTCACATGACAGTATTCCGCATTCCTGAGCAAAGTGTGGAGGTGGTGTTCCGTTGCAGCTCCCGCAGTGCAGAGCAGCCCTTCAGTGCCACCTACAGCAGCTTTGACATCAGCCAACGTAAGAGCTGTGGTGACCCCATGGGTACTGTAGATACAGATTTTTATACAAAGAATAACAGAACAAATTATAATGATTGAGAATATTATAATATTGTGTACAGTATATTTAAAGTATATTTTGTATGGACCAGAGTTCTGATTATACACTTATACATGGACAAGACTCATCATTATACAGTATTATACATTATACCAAAATTCATTTCCAGTTTGAGAAGCCATTAAATATACCAGATCTTCATGTTTAAAGAGATTTCTCTAAGTACATAACATATAGGACACCAAAACAAAGCCAAAAATGTAAGTAAAAATGTTTAAAAGAAAGAAAGTGCAACTGTGCAAGACTAACAGACAGGTCACCAACACCGGCCTAAAGAACTAAAGAAGTGTTTCTGTCCATTCATCCACTGTGAAAAGGTGACTCAAAGCTGTGGGATGACTCAAACACAAAGCTGCTGATGTTCTCAGAAAAATGTACTGACCACCAGACCTCAGCATAGCTGAGGAAGCAGAAAATGTTCTAATTTATAAGACTGAATTATGGAGATCTGGAACAATCCTCTGCAGATTTATGTGGAAAAAGGAAAGTGAGTCTGAAATGTGTGTTTACAGGTTTTTCCTGACACTGAACAACAAATTTGAATATGTGACTGGTTGGATGGGAAGTGAAACAAATGTACTGTATAACGTCACATCTGGATGTTTCTTTCATCTTAATTAATGCTATACCTCCTCTGTTGTGTCCTCCAGCATGTCCTGATGGTCACTTTTTGTGCTCCACGGGGTTGTGTGTGGAGAAAGAACGTCGCTGTGATGGCCTAGATGACTGTCAGGATGAGAGTGACGAGGTCTTCTGCTGTATGTCAACATTAATCAAACCAGGGAAATATTTTTCATTCCAGAAATGGAACAGTTAGAGAATCAGGCAAATAGTTGGTTTTAATCAGAATGGAATGTCCATCAGTCAATATAACCCTAGTTCTAACAATGATTGGAATTTATTTTATTTCCAGTAATATATCTTATTCTATTAAAATTTAAACATTATTAACTAGACAGATAGCAGTTTAAATGCTCAGTGTAGTGTAGCAAGTATACACACACTCTTTGTGTGTTTTGTGTCTGCATCCATCCTAACCAATCATCCAATGAAAATCCTTTAATTTGCAGCAAACCCCATCAAAAACTGTGTAGGATCCTCCCCTCTTCATCCTCTGTATGTTTGCAATGGAAAGAATGACTGTCCTAATGGTAGAGATGAGAGCAACTGCACTCAAGGTAAAAGGTCTGCTTTGTCTACTCACATCCATGTGCACTTAAGAGGTGTGTGTGCTGTTTGGGTGGCCAATATGAGGTTCTCTTCCATCATCTCGTGTTCAATATGCACATTTGGGAGGGACTTCCGTACGGACCTCTGTAGAAACATGGAGGCTTAGATGTTGAACACACTTTGTCCTGTTAGGGCCTTCCGTGTTTACATGGACAGGACTAAGACTTTATGAAAGAGTGACAAACCCTTTACCCCCCCCCCATATTATTGTATGCAAAGTTCATGCCCTTTTTGTGCTGCTACTGGTTTTACTGGTGCATTTTATCTGTCCCAACTTGTTTGCAAATTGAAGAAAAATAAAACATGTATGATAATATGATGTCATATATATTGTCAAAATAACTGCAAATATGATGTTGAATTGCCCAAGTTGACCTCTATATTACAGTGAATTGTTGGTTGATGCTCTACAGAAACCAGCTGTTCAGGAATCAGATATCAGTGCAGCAGTGGGGCCTGTATCCTGAAGAAGAATGCAAAGTGTGATGGAGTTTTTGACTGTCTCGACCGCAGTGATGAGAAGGACTGTGGTGAGTTCCATAAAAGTCCTCAGCAGCTATGGAGCAGGTTTATTTACAATGATAGTTTCGTAAAGAAATGTATTCAAACTATTGCCCCGTTCACACTAAATGCTTTCAATCAGTACATATTGGAAGTTAACACTAAAAATTATAGACCTGCAAAACTGTTACTATACAATGGAAAACTTGCAACTATTGTTTTTACATATGTGACATACTTATGTCCTTAAAAAACTTTTACATTTAGAACCCTAGACCAATTTTGCAGGATGCTTTTGTAGTCTGACATACTTTTATTCACCAAAACATATATTTATGGGATACAGTCACTCATGCCAGACACTGGAGATACTTGGCTCCTCAAACTTTTCTTCATTTTAAATTTAAATAATAACTAAATTTAGATATCTGAATGCAATAATTTACATGAGCTAATATAATGATTAGATTGACAAAGATATTTATAAAAATAAGTTCAAAAATAAATTCAAAATACTTGACAGTAGTCCAAATAAAATAAAAAAACAATATCAATATCATTAAAATATTAATATCAATATTAATATTATTAAAATATCATGTATTATTTTGAGCACTGTGTGAGCAAAGGAAGAGAAAAAAGACCTTCCTTACTTGTTTTCTTCTGTAACCCAATTACCACTGGGTCAGTGATGTCTTCAGGCCCATCCTCTCTCACTGATCAGTCAGAGTTTGCACGCAGGCTGAACATGTACATGTGGACGGAGCAGTCTTGTAATGCTATGTGTATTGTGTCTATATGTTACTCTGATTCGGAGATATGAAGCCTATAAAACAGCATGTAACTGCCTGCAAAGTGTGGATTTCAGGTTGTATAAGTTAATATAGTTTGTAAAAATGTTCCGCTCACACTGTTCATGTGGCACATTCTCTGCCAAATCAGTCTCTTTTGAATATTGTCATGATGTCATAAAAATCCACAGTCTATGGCATCATTTAATCAATAATCAAGGCACAATCACACAAACATAGAAGATAAACATAGAACATGGAAGATACAAAATAAATGTTTTGGCTCATAATTGTGATCATGTGACTGCAGATGCCAATTAAGTTATATAAATGAACGTTTGCCTTTAAAGCCAACCTCATAAACTTATGTGAATTATATTTCACCATTGTTCAACTTTTTATATTTAAATTGGGTCTGTACAGAATAATTTGTCTGACTTTCGCTTATGAAATATTCCTGTGAATTCTGTCTGTAAATATGCCTCTGAACTGGAGGGTGGGCAGTGTGTGTAATTTATAACCACAGTAATTCTCAGTGCAGACAGTTTCCATAAAGACAATGTTATTATTATCCTATGCTGTAATGGTTGACCTGCGGTGCTTGGAACCCTTTGTGGTAATTGCAATGTGTAGGTCATGGTTTTGTGATGTGAACAGGCTGGGCTTTGATCACTGCTCAGGCTCTGTAGCAGAGGCCTCTCTGGTTTTAATGAGCCTGAGCTCTCCAGGGCTACAACTACCTGTCAGCTGTATGACTCAGCACTAAAGATATCTCTCTCTCTCTCTCTCTCTCTCTCTCTCTCTCTCTCTCTCTCTCTCTCATGGGGTGAAAATATCTGACCAAACTTAATGAATGTGTGGATTGGTGTGCTGTTAAAACTAACACTACAGTGGCATTCAAAAGTTTAGGTACTCCTAGTCAGCAGTTCTGTTACTGTAAACACCTGTGCAGATAGGAACATGGACCTATCTCATCTGTGATACTCCTAAGCATCCTAGGGTCTTTTACATAATAATAATAATAATAATAATAATAATAATAATAATAATAATGTGTGTGTATTAATAATAATATTATTTTTATATATTATTATTATTATTGTTATATATTATTATTATTATTATTATTATTATTATTATCATGTCTCAAAAGACAGATGTTTAATTAGATTGAATACTGTAATTAGCTAGTTAGGGCTAATGCAGGTACAATCAGGGAAAAAATAGGGTAGAGTTAGAAGCAGGCATGATTTTGAAAGGTCAAAGGATGTAAATGTCAGAACTTTACAGAAGGGCTGAGGCAGGCTGCATGTGCAGAGGGCTTTTGTTTAGGCCGTTCCAATTCTCCTTGTCAGGACAGGCAAGGGTCAAGTAACAGGTAGACAACAGTAGTGAAGAAGACATCTCTAAAATCAGCAAAATTCAAAGTAGTGGTCAAAACAGAGAGACCATTAATACCCAGAACTTAGGTATGAAACACAGAGATCAGTGCCTCAAACAAGGTGCCTAAAAACTAACAAAGTACACATTTAAATCAATTCACTTTAGGACTGCAGTATCACAAACTTTATGCAGACTTCTCTGGTTTCATCATTTCAAATATATGCCATTACTGTGATGGTTTGTTGTGTTGCATGCAGCCTGTGGTCATCCCACTCCTCTAAAGCGCGTGATTGACAGCGCTTATCCTCAGGAACGGGTGGTAGGTGGGGTCAACGCTGTGGATGGAGAGTGGCCATGGCAGGTCAGTCTGCATTTCGCTGGTCATCTCTACTGTGGAGCCTCCGTCATCTCTAGTGAGTGGCTCATCTCCGCTGCACACTGCTTCAGCAGAGAGGTGAGCTGATGACCACATCATCTTACATCTTTCTAAAAGTAATAAATATGAGACCAAAATCAGATGAGATCAAAATTGAACTTTATAGGTCCGAGAAAACTTTTACGTCTGGCACAAAACCAACATGTCATCTCCCCAAGAACACCATCCCAACAGCAAGGACTAGGAAACTGGTCTGAGTCAAGGGAATGATGGATGGTACTAAATACAGGGGATATTCTTGAAGCAAAACCTGTTTTGATCATGAGGTTGTTTGAGGCATGGATAGAGGTTCACCTTCCAGCAGGTCAATGCAAAGCAAAGCATACTGCTAAAGCAACACTCGACTGGTTTAAGGGGAAATGTGTAAATGTATTGGAATGGCCTAGTCAAAACCCAGAGCTTAATCCAATTGAGAATCTGTGGTCAGACTTTAAGATTGCTGTTCACCAGTGGAAACCATCTAACCTGAGCTGGAACAGTTTTACTTTGAGGAATAGGCAAAATGTGGCAACCTCATTGAGACATATCCAAAGTGAATTGCCAAAAGCACTAGTGGAAAGCATGTGCAACAGGATGACCTAATATGTTTCATCAGGTACAGTGATGGGATGCCCTTACATGCATACATCACATGTGAATGTAAAACTTGAGTAATGATGCCAAACCAACCTACCAAGTTTATTCCTGTTGGTTATTTCCTTCTGGGTATAACAGTTTTTTGATGATGAGTGTATATTATTTAAAGCAGTGGTTCTCTATCCTGGTTCTCACTACCCTGCCCCTAGTTTTTGTTCTTGCTGTACACAGGTTCCTCTCAACGAGCTTGTCAGCGTCTTCCAGTAGTTGGATCAGGTGTGCCAGGTTAGGGGAATCTCTAAAGGACCCCAGGGTGAGACCACTGATTTTAAACATTGATCCTGAAATCCTTTGATCTCACCCAGACTGTCAGATTCGCCAGTGGATGGCCCATTTGGGCATGCTGACCCAGGGCAGTGCCAAGCATGTGGCAGAAATCCGCCGCATCGTGGTGCATGAGTACTACAATGCTCGCACTTTTGACTATGACATCGCCTGCTGCAACTCAGGGAAAGCTGGCCCAACAGCCCCTGGCCTTTTATCCAGCCTGTATGTTTTGCCTGCCCCTCACTGACCTCAGTAGCCGGACACACCTTCTTCAATTTGGCTGGGGCTATAAGCTCAGAAACAGGGTGAGACAAAAACTGCACTACACCTCATGTCCCTTATCAACAAATCCATTCATATGTACTTTAGAGACCCTGGGGAAACAAAACAGTAAGAGCCCTTAAAGTCTAATATGCTTCTTATTTCACTTATGATGCTGCCTTACGGTACTAGACAAGTACTGCTCATCTGAGTACTGGATTGTACATTTTAGTCTTGGCACCTACATATCAGAACTTCTCTAAGCTTAGTACTCTTTTCTGGCCTCTCCCAAACAGGTTATGACCCTATATAGTATAATAATGACCCTATATTTACAGTGACTATATGTGTATGTAAAAATGCATGAGAGTCAATTCTAGATCTAAGCATTCAGAAATGTCCAGCATTAATAATCAAATCAGTGTCAGTGTTTACAAGCCCTTTTCCTGGAAGCTACCTGCCTACACATTGTAGCTTTAACACACCCCTTGCAGCTCTGAAGGGCTTGTTAATGAGCTGATTAGTTGAATCAGGTGTGTGGGGAGCAGGGTAAGCTCTAAAACATGCAGAACAGGTGTGTCTCCAGGAACAGGGTTGGGAAACACTGCCCTAGACCACAGTGGACACCCATGCGACCCCAGTGTCTTTTTGGAAAACCAAAATATCCTCCCTCCCAAAATCTAGCTTTATCCAAGAGGTTAAGGTGGGTGCCTACCTGTCTGATACAAAACAAGTGCCTAAAGGTGGTAAAAGTTGCCTATTGCAGATGTGCAACTTGTAAATAAAAGGACTACAGCACTTTCTACCATAATCACTCTGTAGGTCAATAATAACATGGTTTTTGTCAATATATGGATTAACAGAAAAGGATTAGATGTGCCCAGAGGTGCTAGCTTACCCCTAGTTAAGTACTTGCAACTTTTTTTGCACCATTTAAATGAATTAATAAAATAAATTAAAATTCAAATAAATTAATTACATATTGGTACATAGAGAATTTCCTTTTCAAATTGATTTTCACTGACTCACTCACAGAGGTGTGAATATATTGTCATTACCTATTTAATGTGCAATGTTTAATGTAGAAATCAAGCACATTGTTATTGATAATCCCTTGAAATATTTGTTAACACTTGCATTTAGTACTTGCAGTTGATCTTACCTTTAGTTTAAACACAGACATTAGAAGGTGCAACAGGTCACTGGCATATAAATGTCTATTCTTTACATACTTGACGTATAACCTGTTAGTCTTTTACCCATTAGCCTCTTAGCCTTATTTTAAGCCACTCAGCTTACACTACTGTGGGCATAAACCTGTTAAAAACTGCCCATATCAGCATTACTGATTACCAGTACAAACCCAGCATAAGCTATGTTTAGATGCATGTGCTGGTCAAATGAAGACCAGACCATCATAAGCTACTATAAACCAGAGAATTTATGGTGTTCAGAATTGAATTGATTCTGAATAGATTGATTCTGATGCTATTTTATTGCCTTCTGAGGCTATACTTACTTCTCCTCGTAACATTCCTGTTTTCACTATATTTTCAGATATAGTAACTGTCATGAACTGCACTGTGTCCGAATATTGTGGTACTTCCCTCACTACATCATAGGCATTACATCATAAAGGATGATTGCAGCATTCACATCACTGATGACAGAAATATGGCCATTCAACTAGTGCTCACCTTAACTTTAGAGCACTCTGAGGTCACTCATGTAGTGCGTCCATCTAAATTACTCCTAAACCAGTGGTTCTCAATCTGGTTCTGAATAGTATGGTATTTTTATGTTTTCTGAAGGAACACAGTCAGTTCGACTGAGCAAGGCTTGTCATTTAGTTGAGCTGGGTTAAAATTAGGAGAAACTCTGAAAACTGTGTAGTATTGGTACTCCTGGATGAGGATTGAGAATCACTTTTTTAAACAGTAAAGGATCAAGTGTGCCACATGAAGAAGTCAATAATCCCTGTCTTAGCATCGACTGAATAAAACAAATATTAAAATCAATTTTGGCACTGGGTTCATTTTTTCATTTTCTGTTTTTGATTTGAGCATAAAATTAAAATGTGAAAAGCAAACTGATGTACTGTTTTTCTGTATTGGATTAAGAAACAAATAATGCATCAACAAATCTTTTTTTTAGAATCTGCACTTTCAAGAGGTGTTGCCACTAGTTCCAATTAGCTAATTGAGAAATAATAACTAAACATATTAATGCTTTTTCTAGCTGAATGGCATTGTGTGCAAAAAAAAAAGTGCTATCTGTACATCTTTTACAGATAAGGTGCTTCCCAGTGTGCTGCAGAAGGCTGAGGTTTGTGTGATGAGCCAGAGTGAGTGTAAAAGGACATATGGCCCAGTATCGCCTCGCATGCTCTGTGCAGAGTGTGCCCAGTGAAACAGGGCGCCTGTCGGGTAGTGAATATGGAGCAACTTTTGTTTCTGCAACTGAGGCATAAATAAATATATGAACTGTATTTAACACATGGTGAAGATGTTTTTATTGGTACCATTTCTATTGGTCCATTCTTAATGAAATGTTCACACAGTGTAAAAAGTGTTAAAGATTAATGATGATTTATTTAACATAACTGCTATATATGTGCTCTTTTCGGACTCCAGGGGGACTCAGGTGGTCCTTTGGTGTGTCAGTTATCAGAGGGTGGGCGCTGGTTTCTGACCCAAGATAAGTGAGCTGGGGCTCAGGCTGCGGCAGACCGAACTTTCCCGGGGTATACACCAGGGTGGCCAAGTTCATAGACTGGATCAACAGCCACATTATTCACTGAATTTTAACCTGTAACAGCCAAGTTTATCTATTATTTATAATAAAATAATCATCATTCACAAGACATAAGGCATAACCATGGTCATTGTTTAAAGACCACACAGGGATATGACAGTCTTGCATGATTCAAGGGTTTGTAATGTTATTATAGAGTTGTAATAAATACCTCTGGATTTATAATATATAAGTAAGTTATATTTGGAAATGTAATGTTTCTATTTTGATTATTTATTTTCTGTCATTCCATGGTGCTGCTTTTAGGCTTGATTGGCCATAGCCTATGTGTTAAAGTGGAAAAAATAAATAAGGTATAATAATAAAGGTTCATTTTGAAGCACAAGATGTTTTAATCATATGTCACCCTCTACCTCTTTGAGCACACACGAACTTAGTAATAGTGGATACTAAGCTTGTACATGCAGCTACACTATATGGACAAAAGTATTCAGACACCTGCACATTCATTGTTTCTTCTGAAATCAAAAGGTTTTAAAAAAGGTCACTGTCCAGTAAACTACTGTCCAGGCTTTCTACTTGGGTTAGAGCATTGCTGTAAAGATTTGATTGTGTTGTAGTGAGGTCAGGATGTTGGTTGATCATCACTTGACCTCATCCCCACGTTTTGGATGGAGCACCCTCATTCTAGAGCACACAGTACCACTGCTCCCCAGCTCAGTGCTGGGGGGCTTAATACACCTTATACATCAGTAGAAGGGGTGTCCACATACATATAGAACATATAGTGTATAAGGCCACTGCTTATCGGTGCATACCACAGGGCTATATTAAGTGTACATGTTCAGTTTCTTGGTTAATAGACAGAATCGAAATGGGCGAAGAAACTGAGTATCATCGATTAATGGTATAGAACACAAAGCAGCAGTAGCTCCCCTTTGTCCTATCTGCATGCCCCACTGATCTGTAATGTGATACAGCAGAGAAAACAAAGGGGCCAATATTAAATACACATTGGTGCTGGTTTGAAACATTTCGGCTGCAAAAGCACATGTACATCTCATTGCACAGTTATTACCCACTATTAATTTAATCATGAGCATCACCAGTATCAGGACATCAGACCAGTCTATTGTGGGTCCCATATGTGCACGCTTGTTAAAGTTTGCCCTGATTCTGCTCACCGCGGATGGCTGTGTGTTCGCAAATGAGTCCCATTGTGCGCATTGCATGCTGGGTTATGCAGCAGCAGCAGCACTGATGGGAAGTCTGATTCAATGAAGCGAGAACTGAGTCCTTGATTCATGTAAACAGAAGCCGGCTCCAACTGTCTGGTCAAATGACCAGTTCACTGGTTCAGGAGGATGGGGGCACAATGGTTATAATGTGATTTGTCATATTGACACTTTTTACCATTATTGTCTCCATGTATGCTGGAATAAGATTTTGGTTATGAACTTAATGAGTCTAATTTAGCTATGTTAACAAAATGCTTTGAAAACAAAGACAAAACTCATTTTACAGTCAAAATAGATAAATCAAGCATAATCTAATATGTTGTTCATGTCTTACAGTGTGGTATTTTATGTTATTAATTTATGTAATGGTAAAAGTTGTGAAATCATTATTCCTTTCGTTTAGCAGAAAAGGTGGGAGTTCTAATATTAAAATTAAGTGATTGACAACTGGCTTGGATGGAAAAAGACTGTTTTCTGGACCTTTCTGTTCATTACACTAGTAGCTGAGATGTGGTTAAATTCCTTTTGCGCTTTAAGTGTAAAAAACATTTCACTTATTGGAAAAACTGGGTATCCAGGGCAAAAACCTGCATTGCTTCTGCACTGTAAGATCAATGAAGGTGGTCTAAGACACACTTGGTCTGGGAAAAGCGGTTGGAGCTATTCAGTTTTGTTTAATACGTCTCTGGACTGGCTGCAGACTTTGGTTTGTTTCATTACATGATAAACAATTGCTTCATTTTTATCTAGTGTTTCCCCACAGATCTGGTCTCACCAAATTAGAAGTTTAAACATAAATTAAGTGTAATAAATGGCTGCTTCTTTTTGATTGTGGTTTATCACCTTTACTTTGCTGTTAACCTTTAGATCACTGCTTTGCACAGCAGCAAATAAAATAATGAAATTGTACCAGCAATCACTTTTTAGATGGATGTATTTACCATTCTTAATCCAAACCAAGCAACTGAATGTTAAGGTTTTGAAATATTGTAATTGAAATTGGGGGAAAAGCTGAAACTAGTGGTAAAATAATTGGAGAACTGTGATTATCTACATATTTTCAGGTTCATTAAAAGTCTGTTTCAGCTGGTGTTGGAACATTTCTTAAATAGTGAATCCTACCGGTGTTTGGATAGAGGAGCCTGATTCTGGTAAGTGTTTTTAATTGCAATGTACAAACTGTACTTTTTACCATGTTTATTTTACCACTTTTGTACCACTTTGTTCTTCATAAGATATCTTCTCTTACTTTGTAAAATGTACTACATGACAGTTGCAGTATTTCTATTACCTTTTCAAAATGGTGATTTTACTTCCAGCGATCTTGAGCGACATGATCCAAATGTATGAACCCACAGGGGTCCAAACACACATATTGACACTGTTCATGAATGTGATTATTGGAATATTATATTACAGACATGGCATTTAAACCGATCAGCCATAACATTATGAAAACCTCCTTGTTTCTACACTTGTCCATGTTAGAGCTCCACTTACCCTACTGCACTTAGCAGCACTGCTGTGTCAGAGATACACATGTGCTGGTGCAACACACACTGTCTGCGTGCTGATCTGCCATAGTTTGATCATACAAAGTATGGTAAGAAGGCTGATCAAAAAGGACTGATCAGTGTATGCCATTGTGTTGAAAACAAGTTGCAGCTAGGATGACAGTAGATGCTTAATAGAGGGTTTAATTGTTTTTGAATATTTAGTGTATTGCATTACATATTGATTGTTGAAGTATCACTGTCGAAAATAATTTGATTCTAGAAGGAATCAACAAACTCTGTCAACATGTCATAATGGTAGGGCTCAGACTGTCATGGACTTGCTCAAAATGGCAAGGTCATCTTCAGTGATGAGGTCTTCTTTTATGTTGATGGAGATGACCTGGCAAGTCTGTGTGTGGGCATGTGGTGGCAGTCAATAGTCCAGAAACAGGTTGGACTGGCAGCTCAGTTCAGTCTGGATTTTTTGTACAGACCGGGTACCTTCAGATGATGCCAGATCACCTTTGGTCTTTATTACAGGCTCTTTCACAGACCAACCTTACATTGAAGTCCTGTTCCAGCAGAACAACACTCCTCAGAATGCTGCTGCTTTGAAGACACAGATATTGCCACATCAGTTGGATCTCAGACTATCCACAAATTGAAAATGTGGCTAGGTTGCTATTGGATGTGCTGTCAACACACCACTCCTACTGCAAAAATCAGCAGGAACTGCATAAGTTTAGATAAACTGCATGGGATGGATGGACGTCCATACCAAGACATCAACTATGTTGTCTTATGCAGGACACACAGCTGTTACCACTTCTGTATGTGTAGGTCAATAAATATTGACACCAGTCTAAATGTTTTAATCATTGATTGTAATTCCAATCTGACATGTCTTTCTGGATGCAACTATTTGTGCAACTGTTTTCTGGTATCAAATGATGGTTTGCTGTGTAACCCACGATTACTTACTGAAAGATGGTATGACATTTATTATCTGCATCTTGTTTTTAGATGTAAAATTAGTAAACTTTTTTTGTAATATACTATATAATATATACATTACATCAAATGCATTACTCAGATAGTTTACATTGAAAATAGAAGATACTATTAGGAAAGCCAAATAAATGGGGCCACTTTATTATTTATTTATTTATTTATTTATTTATTTATTTATTTATTTATTTATTCTAAATTTTATTTAAATACTTTATTCTGATAAAAATATATTCCCAATATTTTCTAAAAATATTACAAAAATATTATTAGTATTATTATTATTATTATTATTGACACAAATATATATATATATATATATATATATATATATATATATATATATATATATATATATATATATATATATATAAACACTAACACAAACATATATATATATATATATATATATATATATATATATATATATAATATATATATATATATATATATATATATATATATGTATAAGTCAAGCCCCTATATATATTTGTATTAATATTTGCATTCTGGAATGTTTGTGCTTCGTGTTTTGACAGTTTTGTCAGAAAATACAGAATGTCTCGCGCCTCGCGATGCTCCGTGCGATTCAGTGGGGACTCGTGAATCGGTTCGAGCGATGCCAGAAAGCGAATCGGTTCGTTCGAAAGAAGCGAGTCGTTCACGGGTCGCTCTTCGCTCCACGCGGGGAGGGAAACGGAGGGAGCCGCTCAGCTCGGTCAGGACGCGGGGGCTCGCGGGCAGGTTCGACGATCAGGCCATGAGGACTTTCCCTAAGAACAGGAGCTGCGAGGTTTACAGCGTATCGGGCACGAGATTCTGCTCACCTGCAGCCTCACCTGCACAGGTAAGAGCGCCTTTCCCCGTCCCGGACCTGCCTGCAGAGGTGGGGGTGTTAGGAACACTGGAGTTTAACATGCAACACTGGAATAATCCTTAAACCCACAGATCCCCCAGATGCCCTGGTCTTAGACCTGGGGTCAGGGGTGTGTGACCTTTATTTTAGGAGCTCTTCTGAATAACAGTCTCTCAGTCAGACAGGAGATGGGCTTGCTTATGAGTCATGCTCTGACTCTCAGGGTCCTCTACAGTCTTGAAAGTCTCTGTCAAAGTGTAGAAGGATGGAATGGTGACCCCCCTGAAAGGGGCCGTGGGAAAGCAGACCCTCTGCTTACTCTTTGTACAGCTCCCCAGGGAAATCCCACCTGGATGTCTGAATGCCGTCCCAGATCAATTTGCTCTCAAATGATGGAAGTGGGCACAGAAAGCAGAGCCAAGTTATATAGGCCGCAGTGACCGCACTGGTCACTTTGACACAGTCGGAAAGACAGACCGAGTTCACGCAAAGCTCAGTGACCAAAAGGAGCAGCACTGATGTTAAAGGGGATTGCCACTGACTTTTCCGATCTCCCCCATTATCACTAGGTTCCAATGTAAGCAGCATCCTCTGAGTGATTAGATGTGGGATGCATAGTTCTAGAAAAAAAAATAGAATAGATATTTCTGAATTATTTATAATGGTGGTGAATGGAGGCAGATGTCTGAACAGTTCAAATAGCTCTAAAATCTACATCAGGAAAGCTGCAACACAGAACGATGAGGAATATTCTATGTGATGTTTAACTCCTTGTTTTATGATGGTTTTGAATATAAGTAATATTATGGCCTTAAATGTATTGTTCATGGCAGAGGAACAAGGTGGACAAATTGCAGCTGTTACATATAAAACTGATGTAGGTTCACTGTTTCATGTGTAGGTTCCATTTAATTGTAAATTCGATATATAATGCATTGTAAGCTTTAAAACAACACCATTATAAAGATATTTGAATCTGTACACAATGCACCTTTCCATTTCAGACCACTCCATATGACTTTTTTTTTTACATCTCAACATCATTATTAAGTAACAACACAGTGAACTTGGCTGATGCAGTGTTTCAGCTCATTTCATGCACTGCCTATGAGGTTTACATTAAAAAGGGAATGCATTGAACGGATTCATCACCACATAAATCCAATACATCACACTGACACAGTTGCTACCCAGTTGAAACCCTTAGCTGGTGTCTTTTATTTAAAGCACATTGAAAATGATGTACATTTGTAAATGAAGAAAACTCACAATGTATCATAGTCTGTATTGATTTGATATTGATTGAAAGATTATTCTGACTTGTTTCTGACAGGACGTTGTAAAAGAGCCCTTCCAGTCAGCAAGCCCCCCAGATACTCATCCAACGTCAGACATAAAGCGGGCAGGCGACGAGAGAGCCACCTTCAGGTCATGGAGGAGGTGGGCACTGGGCGCTGCCCCCCTTATCCCCCTTTCTGCTGCCGTCGCACTGGCTCTCCACTTCTTTGCATGTAAGTTAAGCCCCTCTGCTGTGGAGGAATGTGGAGATTATGATCAGGTATGCTCCTCCGTGGCCTTCCAAGGAGAACATACCAATCTTTTTTAGCGCAGGAGAGGCTGGTTAGGATGCAGCTGTGAAAGTTTGGGGTTACTGGGGGGTAACAGTGCAAACAGGCATGAAATAATCAGTCTGTCAGAAATGATCAGCCGTGTGTCTGCCTTAATGGCTGGTGCTTTTGCCCTTTCTCTCTGCAGCCTCTTCGTCTCCCTCTGTGTTCTTCCTGGGAGGAAGTGTGGAGTTTTCCAACCTCAGCTTCACACCGGAGCTGGCTGACTCTTCCTCTGTCCAGTTCCACGCCCAGTCTCAGGCACTCATCCACTACGTAAGCGCACACATTTGAACTGCTTGTCCAAATGTATACAGATACTGTAGTAGTTTATGGATCCAGATAATAGCCTAAAGGGTAAAAGCATACATTTTTCTGGTTAATTCATTCCTTTTTACAAGCATTTCCTGTCCTCTAGAATTTAACAAGCTGTTTGTTCCTAGGTCTTCAATATGTGAATGACCTCTTTTCTGATTGTCTGCCCTGTACTGTTTCAAAAAGAAGCCATAGCTGAAATACTCGAAACATACTGTTGTTAGCAAGTCTAATATATAATAATATGAAGTCCGTGTTTGAGTGCAGGACAGGGTTGTGTTGAGACACACGATTTTGGGACTAAGTACTATAGGGGCTGGTGAGACACCCATCTTCTTCTTAGTCGTCTGAACACTGGTTAACATGATGAGTAGAATATTCGAGTAAACTCACATTATTCATATTATTGACTTTTTATGCTTTCATAGAGTGCTGATCAACAACAATATAGGGCTTATTTTTCTTAAGGGAAGCCTGTCCATGACCCCCTAAGTAAAAGTCTAAGTAAAGATCACCACCCCAATAAATGAATTTAAAACAAGCCAATGTTGCTGCGTAGTTTTCAAATATGTTTCATATCGACTGAGGAATTAGTGATGCATTACAACACAATACTTAATATGGCTTTCTATCAAATAGGCTTCAAAGTTTCAAAAGTAGAATGACACTAGCCTAACTAACACAACAGACAGTGAAGGTGCACTGTTTGCCCAAAACTTTCTCGACACCCTTCTAAGTAGTGGATTTAGCTAATTTAACCTATATATCTTTAAATATTTGATAAAACAGGACTTTACTGACCTGGTTTACTTGCCTTAGATTGTGCATAAACTTATATTACATAGGATTATTAGCAATGAAAATCTGTGTTGCATCAATGTCCAAAGAATCAACCTATTGCTGAGAGTAGTGTACTATCCATAGGCAATGCACAAGTTAAACATAAAACGTCCTTGCCCTGGACATTGGAAGTGATGGAGCTCCATTCAGAACCTCTGGGATGAGTTGAAGTGGCACCTATGGTTCAGAACTGATGGTCCAATATGCTCTACTGGCTGAATGCAATCAATACCTCACAGTAACACTCTAATGGCAAGTGGAAAGCTTTGACTTAAGAACTGCTTTATAAATTACTTAAATTGCAGGTTTATTTTTCAGTTATTATTGGTACTTTTTTAGTAATAAATTAATATATGTTTATTAAGGTTTATGTCAGTTGTCATTAATGACTGATGTAGGTGTCATTATAATTCCTGCCCATTATAAAAGTTGTACCCAACAGCAGAGATGATGTGTATGCCTTTGCTGCACTATTTATCACATGAGCAGGTTTCTGGACAGGTTTGGACATATATTTTACTTTATAGTGTATCAATGTGTTGTCCAGACTGGCTGTGCTCGCTATGGAATGTGGTCACCCTCCAGAGATTACTCTAGGATGATGTTAGCTGTTGGCACTTTCAGACAGAAGTTGGCCAGATCCGAGGGTCCGGTGACCCTCTGGCCGTCACTATTTTGTAGATGTAAAGCAAGGCTGTGGGCGGGGCTTCGACTCTCTCAGCAGTTCCGTGGCCCTGTTGAATGTAAAGCGGCCTGTAACTAGATCCTGTCAGCGCGGTGAGAGCGAGTCCCAGGGGAGCGCAGGCTTTCAGAGCCGAGGACAAGAACGGTGTTTGTGAGAGGCACAGCGGCTGAGGCGGGCGAGTGAGAGGAAGAGCAAAGCCTCAATAAAAACATTGTCTGTGCGCTTCCTCACACAATCAGACGCTCTGTACCTGAGTGCTGAGAGGACCTCAGCCCGAGGAGGGAGGAGAGAGGTAGTCCCAGGGACAGAGAGAAGGCCAGAAAGAGAGAGTCGGAGAGAGGGAGTGAGAGAAAGGTTCAATGGACAGTATAGGAGAATGAGTAGGAGAGATTACAGACAGACAGAAACAGTTTGGAAAAGAGTCTGCCAGAGAGAAAAGACAGAAAAAAATGAGCGAGATTTCAGAAATAGAGAGAATGGAGAAAAGAAAGACCATGGAGAAAGAATAAGAAAAGGGGATAAAAAGGAGAATGGGGAAAACAATAACAAAAAGGGAAAAGAATGAGATAGAAAAGGGGAAAACAGAGAGATTAGAGAAGGAAAAAATGGGGAAAGAATGAGAAAGCATGTGGAAGGAGACTGTTAATGTGAAAAGAGAGAGAGCTTGGAGAAAAAGATTGAATGAATGAACAGCAAGGAAGAGGTCGAGAGAGATAGAGAGTGGGTCTGAGAGCAAGTGAGAGAGACAGAGAGATCGAAAAGATAAGAATTGTGTGTGAGAGGGAGGGAGATTAGACAGAGATAAGTTAAAAGAGTGAATGAATGGAGAGAGAGAGAGAGAGAGAGAGAGACAGAGAGAGAGAGAGAGAGATTGAAGTTAAGAAACTAAAGAGGGTCCGGAGAAAAGCACAGTGGTTGGTGGGTCGTCCCAGGTGAGGCAGCTAGCCAAGAAGACATTCCACCAAAGCCTGACATCCTAATTGGCCCAAATGAGTTTCTTGTTATAGCAGTAATGGTTTCTGATATGAGTGAATGGGGAGGTGTGTGGTTGTGTGTGAGAGTGTGCCCCTGCTTATTAAAGGTAAGCCTGAACCTGCTGCCCGCCCCCGCCACCCTGTGCTTCACAGTGACACTGAGGCTTGCACAATGAAGCTCTTGTTGCCCGCGGCTCCTGTTGCTCAAAGCCAATCGCAGAAGAACAGGGCCTTTTGTGTCATGGCTGCAGGTCCAGCCGGGGCTACTGATGTCACACCTTGTCTAGTGACGTCACTGCTCGTGCAGCTCTGATGTCAAGGTGATGCTCTATGTCCAAATGCACAGCACTGAGTAAAAGTCTTGGGCTCCCTGAGGGACACTGAGACACTGAAACATTGAACCTTATCTGAGAACTTATTTGCTCAGCAAAACCAGCCTTAATAAGAATTAAGGCTGGAGTCAATGATCCAACCTGTCCTAATGCACTCTGTGTTTCCAAGATTGGAGTAAAATACATGATATTGATCAAATCTGAATCTGGTAGATATGTCATGGAAAATTAGAACACTATGAATTCTCCTTTTGTATCAAGCAAATTGTTGCGTGACGTATGATTAAATCTGCCTTATGTGACATTGCACATCCTGCGACTAGACAGTCGAGACCAACAAAAACAGGAAAAGCAGGTAAAATTATAATACCTTTGAAATCCTGTGTGTAAAGGGTTCATGCTAAGTCATGTTAGAATATTTCTATTGGTCTGATTATTCCGATTTACTTTCATAGCATATGGAGCAGCTCCAGGGTTCAGGCAATGCTGAAAACTAAAAATGGACAAAAATGGTGATACATATTATTCATTGTAAAGCAGCACTACGGCATATTGCTGAATTTATTAAATTGGAAAAATTAAGCAAGACAGTATCTGTTATTACAGGAAAATTACAGTACTGTAACTGTTATTACAGTAATTAATCACAGTACTGTAACTGTCATACAGTAAAATATTAGTACTGCAATTGTTATTACACTAAAAATCACAGTACTACAACTGTTATTACAGTAAAAAAAAATCACGGTACTGTAACTGTTATTAAAGTAAAAATCATAGTACTTCAACTGTTATTACAGTTCAAAATCACAGTACTGTAACTGTTATTAGAGTAAAAGAAATCACAGTACTTTATTATATTGTACTTATTGTATTGTATTTATTGTAGTATTTTCAATGTTAGTTGCTGTGGCCAGGTGGTCAGGGAACCAGCCTTGTGACTGGAAAGTTGCTGGTTTGAATTCTTGAACTGGCAGGGCATGACTGAAGTGCCCTTGAGCAAGGCACTTGACTCCCCAGATGCTCCCGGGCACAGTGGATAGCACTGCCCACCACTCTGGGCATATGTCCTCACTGTCCCCTAATGTGTGAATTCAGTAGTGTGTGTGTATCACTGTGTTAATGGGTTAAACGCAGAGGAGAAATTCCTCTCTGTATAAGCAGAGTGGTTCTGCAGGCACCTTTACCTTATTATAAAACATTAAAAAAATACATAAATAAACTAAATAAATTTATACAACTTCCTCAATCTCCAGTAAGAAATAAATCAAGCTAATGTTAGCTTAGCACAGCAGCACAGGTATAAAAACACATACATCCACTAATGTTACTACGAGACTAAAATGATCCCAATTTCATTATAAGTAGTTCATTTAAATCAGTAATGTCTCCCTCTCTCCCAGTACAGTGTAGCATTAACCACATAGCTGTTAGCCAGAAGAGCAGAATGTAAACACAGACCAACAGCAGAGCAGAGAAAACACCAGCTTCTCTTCATTATTACAGTCTAATTTAGAAATAAAATAAATAAAGTGACGTCACAGTAATAGTTTACTAAACTCTTCACGGACAGTTTGTTTACTATCTGATAAAGCTGTTAAAGACCGAATTAGTGACTGTTTGCTAATTGTTTATCTAACAGACCTACTTTAAAAAAGCAGCTCATTAGTTATAGCTCCTCACTGTTATGGAGGATACAAAGATGTCTTTCTGTTTATGTGATAAAAAACATCTTTTATAAAGCAAAATGTAACATTAATAAAGACTAACTGAAAATGAGCATATTGTGATTCACAGTAAAAATATGTTTACGGTAGAATCACCACCCCTGAATTTTGTGCTTTACTGACCTACTGTAACATACTGTATATAGGATCAACAGTAACATACTGTATATAGGATCAACAGTAGGAATTTGTTCATTATACAGTAGTTATTCTGTGGAAACTACAGAAATATGTAGCTTTTTGCAGCTTTTTGAAACATACAAATCAAGATTTTGGTGTATAAAGAAATTAATTTGATTTGGTAAAGTCAATTTTTCTAAACTAAAGAAGCAAACATTAGGTATCACGTCTTGGCAGATCACCTGCATTTAGGAAAATGGTTAATCATGTTTAATTTGCCAAGTCATTCCTTCAGTGTGTCATGAAATGCATTTCGATAGCATGTGACACCCCTCCACCCCCATGTAAGGTAAGATAAAATATAAGCTAGACACACATAACAAATAGACCTTACAATTTTACTGTAGAAATCCTGTCTGGGAAGATTGACTGCAATGTGATTTCTAAAATTTCCTAAAAATGAACTTGAAATGAAACTAAAATTCTTTCAAAATTATTACAAAACAAAAATGTCTAATAATTCTAATATATTCAACTATTGTCATGAAAAGTGTACTGAACAGAGGGATGAAGGGTGAAGTGGAAGTACATGCAGGGGTTTAATGATTTACAGACCAGATAACAAAGATACATGAAACTAGAGAACAAGGTAACATGTTAACAGAACAACCAGATAACACAACCAGATAACACAACCAAATAACATAACCAATAGTCTCACACCACTGACTGACACGAGGGATCATATATACACAAGAGCAACATTCACCACAGCTGGGACATGATTACGAAGGGGCAGCATTACAAATCAGACATAGCTGGGAAAAGGTGGAGACAAGACCAAAATACGTGACAATTATAATGTAAATATAACATATAATATAAAACAGGTTAATGTAAGGTGCAAGATGAATTTTGAATTAAAATAATTTATTTTATTTAAATAATATCCAGCTAATGGATTTGCGCTACAGATGTTATAGTTGTATATTTTTTTTTATTAGATAAATAGTTCAAACAGCTTTCTAATTCTGCTTTCTGTGATTCTGCATAGCATTGCCATTGTCTAGACATATAAGACAATAGACAAGATAATTGGACTATTGAAGATCTATTTGGTTGTTTATTTCATAGTTTCATTGTTATATATCTTTCTTATGTTATGGTGATGAAACATTGCCTTGTTTTGGTGTTTTAAAGTTTTCAGACTTGTACGAGTCTTCACCCTGGAGGTCATATTACCGGCGCTCAGAAATCGTCGCCTTTAGGTGAGAATTCTTAAGATTTTATATACTTAATAATTAATAGAAACTACCAATTTCTATGTTTCAGTAAGCACTATTTCTTCACTAACGTGCTTTTTTCATGTAGGGTGAGAAAATGAAGTATGGGAGTATTTCATTTGATCACAGTTTACTGTATGATTTGTTGAATGTTGCGGCATGTTGTTATGGATGGCATCTTATGAATCATTTTTCTTTTCTGATTCCAGTCATGTTTAGTGCTAACATGGCTGCAGCATCATCAGATTTAAGGACTGTTTAACCCCAACTGCTTAAATGAATATAGAAGTAATAATTGTATTAAAGACCTATGTGTGCTACTTTAGGGTAGAGTTTACATACAGTGCCTTGGCAAAGTATTCACCCCTCTGGCATTTTTAGTGTTTTGCTACCTGACAACCTGGAAATAAAATGTTTATAGAAAATGAACATCCAATTTTTTTTATTATAAAGCAAACAACAAATAGGACAAAATAACAGAAAACTTTAGTGTTGTTCAATATGCTTTGGATAAGTCTCTATGAGCATGCTACTCTGATTTTTGCCCATTCTTCAAGTCAAAACTGCTTCAGCTCCATCAAGTTAGATGTTATATGTTTCATTCAATCTTCAAATTTGACCACAGATCCTTAATTGGATTAAGTTCTGGGCTTTGACTAGGCCATTCCAATACGTTTGCATTTCCCCTTAAACCACTTGAGTGTTGCTTGAGCAGTATGCTTTGTGTCATTGTCCTGTTTGAAGGTGATCCTCTGTCCCAGGCTCCAATCATTGTATTTAGCACCATTCATCTTCCCCTCCACTTGGACCAGTTTTCCAGTTCCTGCTGCTGAAAAACATCACCACAACATGATGCTGCCATTCCCATGTTTCACTGTGGGGATGATGTTCTTGGGGTGATGACTTGTTGGTTTTGCACCAGACAGGGTTTTAGTTGGTGGCTGAATAGTTAAATTTTAGTCTCCTCTGACCAGAAAACCTTCCTCCATACATTTGGGAAGTCTCCCGCATGCCTTTTGGCAAACTCAAAACGAGGCTTCCTATTTTTGTCTGTAAGTAAAGCCATTTGTCTGGCCACTCTTCCATCAAGCCCAGCTCAATGGAGTGTACAGCTTATTGTGGTTTTATGGACAGGTTCTTTGGAACTCTGCAGTTCCTTCAGGGTTACCTAAAGGAGCTGGTATCTGTCATGCCTTTAGTATCTTTGCTGCCTCTCTGATTAATGCCCTCCTTCTTTGCCTCTTGCTTAATTGTGTTGCAGCCTCTGGGGCCTTTCATAAAAGGTGTGTTTATATTAACAGATCATGTGAAACTTAGATTGCACACAGGTGAACTTCATTTTACTAAGCATGTGACTTCTGAAGGTAATTTGTTACACCATGACTCAAATGGCGTAACATAAAATGACAAATGGCTTCATAGCAAAGGGGGTGAATACATATGCACATGGCAATTTTCAGTTTTTTTATTTCCAAACATAAAAAATTAATAATTATTATTTAATTATAAAAATACAGGTGCTAAATTTAACAAAAAGCTAAAAGTAACAAAAAATAAAAAAGGTAAAAAGCCAAAGGGGGTGAATACTTTCAAGGCACTGTAGTTTGTAGAGCTTATTTTTATATGTTATTTTTCTAGACCTGCACTAGTAATGCACTGTTCAAGTTGTGAATGGACATTTTCACCAGTTGGCTTTAATCGTTTTAAATTGCAGAAAAAATGTTTCATTGCATTGGTCACAATTGCATACTCTGCCACAAATCAGCAATCTGACTGGTGACTGCTTGGATCATTTGCATAAAAGGTGTCTTGAAAGAGGGAGCACAATGAGTAGGGTGCGCATTAGCATATTTATATCGATATCAGGATACAGGCTGAGGCAATATCATTTCTGTTCAATTTAAACATTTGTTACAAATGTGTTTGTAATATTTTAATAAAATAATAAATTTGTTACAAATTATATAGTATATATCATTTATCATTTATATGTTGGGTCCATATTGCCCGGTCCTACTCCTACTCACATACCTGGCAAAAGTCTATATAATTCTGCTCAGTAATTGAGTAATGAAAACTTTCCATTTGACATCACTTCTAATTCTTGTTCTTATTTTGATATTGAAACATCTCTAACCTCTGCAGCCAGTATGAATGTTGTGTCTCCATGCTGACAGTGAAGGAGTGAATGGATTGAACGTGTTCTTCTGGAGTAAGTTCTCCGCTCCATCTGGTGTTGAAGTGGAGGAACTCCAGCGTGCGAAGCCTTCGTGGATGCAGCGGCGCTTACCTGGCTCCAACAAGGTCCTGCACAGCCGCCTGGAGGAGCAATACTACATGGAGAAAGATGAAGACACACTGAGGCTGCTGGGTGAGCTCTCTAAACTGCTTTGACCACAGTTCTCTCTATTAGCCTTTTTGCATGGCTTTAAATGGATCAGTGTTAAATTACAACTCATTACCTACAGGTTTGAACGTAGATGACAATGACGATGATGATGATGACTCTGATGACAAAGCAGAAAAGATAAAGAATCCCAACTCTTTACAGAGTGGAAAGTGGCAGCTTGGACTTCAGGGTAAATTTATCAGATTATTTCTGCACTAAAGTTTGTTCTGATAATAATTCAGTTTTGATTTTGGTGCCATTTGTTCCTTTACTTCTGGACCCTTTGCTCCTGCAGCCATGTCTTTTGACCTCTATGCCAAGTATGGAAACAATCGCACACTCAGCCTGGTGAGCCCTAAGAAGCCCTATTACCAGTGGAGACTCAGGGTGCCCACTGGTCATGTTGTACGATTGGACGTGGTCACTCTACAGGGAGCGACACCTGGGAGCTGTTCAGCCAATAAACTTTCTGCATATGACTTCCTTTTGCCCCTCCAAAATAAGATCATAGCCAGGTATAGGTGTCTAAATTTTATGAAAGTATTGTTTTTATGTACCATGTTGTCATATATCAGATATTTGATGATAAGATGGCATTAGTGAGATGTTTAGATGAGGCTGTGGTACTACTACCGAAATTAACACAGGTCCAAAATCATACGTAATTTCAAATCTGGTTGGATGTCTGACCCCCTTCTTGATAGAATTGTTTTGATTTCCTTAGCACAGACATGGCTTTTAAACACAGTCCACATATATTTGGTATGATTGAAGTTTTGTGCAGGTCATTCTAAAAGTTTGATGCTGGCCTATTTTATTCATTCCATAAATACCCTTAATTTGTCTCATTTTTGTGTTGGAATGCCCAATGGTGTCCAAGTGTCAATTGTCTGATGGTTTGATGTTATACTGAAGAATTCTGAGGTAGTCCTCCTTCTTCGTTATTACAGTCATTTTGTAGACACAAGGCAAGATGCTACCACCACCATGCTTAATAGTTGGTACATCTCTAGTCATTGTGGCCAAAAAAGTCTTTTCCCATGAAGGATTTTACTTTGTCCATGTGGTAAATACAAAAAATAATATGCATAGAAAATATTTATATAAGTAAATAAAATAAACTATAATCAGCTGCCACATTGAAACATCTTAACACCACATCTCATTATTGAAAAGGCCAACTGCCTACAACTACAAATTCTTAGTGAGTAAATCAGTAGAAATAGTCAGAAATTACTTAATAGTATGTTACATTAAAAAAAAAAAACCTACTCTATTTTTGCCAAAGTTAGCAAAAGGGTTCTGTATAGTACAGTATAGTATTAAAGTTTACTTGATTGTAACTTGAACAAGTAGTAATGGATCCTTTTTGTTGCAATTTAGAAACCTTAATTTTGCCTTCCAAAGGAGACCCCTTAAAGCAGGCAAAAGTCAATTTAAACCTTCACATGGATCTTTGAGTTCTACTTCTAAAGAATGATTGCCTTTACAATAAAACCTTTGAAGAGCCCATTTCCTTGTTTAAGGTTAGAGAAAAGAGATTTGGATGTGTGTGACTATGTTTAAACGTGGCCTATATTTATCCATTATAGCTGAAGACACTGCATACTGTGCAAACACTAAGAACTGCATGTTCTATGGTCCTTGGTCTGCTCTAGTTTTAGTTGACATTAATTATACCATCTTGGATGCAGTCCACTAAAACAGTCCAGGCACTCTAGCTACAGTAATAGATCAAAGTAGCAATCAGACCACCCTGAACTAATTTCAGGGTAGTGAAAGGTAATGAAAGGAGAGATGGTGGAAATAACAATAAGACACTGGAGGTAAAACTATCCTGTTTTGATCCACCTGGCCAAAAAGGGAATCTATTTTTAAGCATCTAAGAATTAGGGGCATACAATTGGTTACAGTGAGAATGTGACTGGCTGAATGGCAAGACAGATTGCAACAGTCAGGAAAATACTATGTGGCCAATTATGTGACTAACTCAGCTATATGTAAACTGCTAGCATAAAGCAAAAATGTAATTTACTAAAGCATGTCTTTCCTTTTCCAGGTGGTGTGGCATGCCAGTGTCAGGGTCGTCTCCTGTTATGAAGCTAACATCATCTGGAAATGTCATGCTGGTCACTTTTTCCTTCAGTCGACAAAGACAGGGAGCCATCTTCAAGGCCTACTTCCAGGCTATACCAAAAGCTGGTGCGGATTGAACTCATTGGCCAATGAGTACTAATAACTATATTCAACCAAAGATTCACGTTCTCTGTCTATGTGCTTGTCTTTCTTCCACTCCAGAATGTGGAGGCTTCCTTTCTGCTTGGAATGGCTCTGTGGTGTCCCCTTACTATCCTGCTTACTACCCTCCAAATGTGGACTGCAACTGGAAGATCAGGGTGAGCTGACGCCAGAGGCTTTTCCATGTCTTGACTCCTTTCCTCAGCATTAGCGCACGTGGTCTGTGAAACGTATTCACATACCAGACAGGACAGGTGGTGGTGCTAGTAGTGGTGGTGGTGGGGAGGAGGGGTGATGCTCCCTCTTTGAGGCAGTGGCCGAGGGGGCAGGCCACTGCTTTGTTCTCAAGTGCATCCTTTGAAGCCGGCTGAGTCTGGTTTCTCTTTCAGGCTCCATTGCCAGGTTACCTGCTCTCCATAACTATTGTGATGCTGGACATTCAGGACTCACCCACTTCAAGCAACTGTGAGAAAGACTGGTTGGAAATTGGCGGTGTCAAGTAAGTTTCTATGGCTTATAGCCTACAGATAAATTGCAGCCATGCAGGAAGTTCTTTGGAGTGATACCACAGAAAGAAAACACAATCATTGTGAGATATTTAAAGAAATAATTTTGTGAATGAGTTTTGTGAGTGTGAAAACCCTTTCAAAAGTAAAAATTAAAGAACCTCTGTGGATTTATAAAGTTATCTGTTTCATGTTTTCCCTACAAAAGTAGCCTTTATCTGTTGGCTTTTGTTTCAAAGTGATGTTTTGGACAAAAACAAATTTACCACCCCACCCTTCCAAACTAAATGTACTCAAATGCACATTAAATATATTTGTTTCTAAAGGTTGCTTCTTTAATTTTGCAATGGAGCTCAAAGGCTACTATACACTTGCTAATATACAGGAAATGTCTGATTGCAGTGCTATTCAAAAGGAAGAGAAAGGTTCCCAGGGACAGTAAATGATAAAAAAGTTAGACTGATGTTGGCAATATTTATTGAGCTACAGATAAGGAAGTAGTGTCTGTCAACGGTAGCCTTGCAGTATATCACAATTAAATGGATGTCTCCAGAACCACAGACTCTTTTGAGAATAAGTGTTAAGAATGCAAACAATATAAGATAATGGTGGAAAAGGAACAATATCTTTGTAAAACTGCATTGTAATACGGTGAAAAAGAAATAGAAATTGAGTTACTTAAAAGTGTATCTCAGTATGGTGTCAGGTATAATGCAACATGTTAGACATCTCAGAATAAATTTGTAGAGGTTCCTAATCATGTCCTCTGACAATACATCCCATGCAGCTTGAATATTTTCACTTCCTGCTGATTTTGCAGCAGGGGCGGAGTGTTGATATAGTGTCCAGCAGTATCCCATACATTTTCAATAAGGAAAATATCTGACAATGGAATAGTATCTGTGTCTTGAGCTCTTGAGATGGAATCAGTTTGTGGACAAACATTATCCTGTTGGAATAGTGTACCACAGTGTGTGTTCAAGAAAAGTAGAACCACTGCACTTTTGTAAGTCACTCTGGATAAAGGGTGTCTGCTAAACGCTGCAAATGTAAATGTAAATTAATCATTTAGCAGATATTTTAGGTGACATGGTCCACTGCACTAAAATATCTGCATTTTGGCTTCCCTCCATTTTCAACACCACCTGAAATAAATGCTGCATTTCTTTATAATGCTGATCCATATGGAATGAATCCCATTTTTTTACATATTTATGCATCAGTGCCAAGCTTGGCTTCAACTGAAGTGTTCAGATGGGATCCAAAATTATGAGATCACTAATCAAAATATTCAAAACTGTTTGAATGTAAAGAAAATGCTTTAAATTTAGGTTGATTTTCAGACTTTATTTTGATTGTTCTCCTTGTACTGACAGCAACATGTAAAAACCTCTGATAAACAGATCAGACCCACCATAGAGCTTCAGTGAAAGAGATCAGGCAAAAAACACATTTGACATTTCTGTACAAAAACCTCAACACACAAATTTCACACAAGTTAACTTAAGTATGATTATATTTGTAAATATATCAACATATATTTATACAGAGACAACAGACTCTTGAACAGTCCTTTCTCTTAGAATTTTGGTTTTGATTTTTCAGATTTCTAAAACTTTCTGTTGTTTGGTTTCAGGATTAAATGAAAATTCTCTAAACTCAAATATCTTGCCTCCAAGTTTATGCAAAATAACACACATTGACCTTGGTGTTTGTTACATATGTGCATGCT
The DNA here is from genome assembly GCA_034509495.1 of Acestrorhynchus altus. Lineage (NCBI taxonomy): Eukaryota > Metazoa > Chordata > Actinopteri > Characiformes > Acestrorhynchidae > Acestrorhynchus > Acestrorhynchus altus. Next base: position 19,460,571 of record CM067503.1, read on the forward strand.
GATAAGCTCATGCCTGTCTGCCTGTGTTTTCCCCTTGTGCTCAGACTGTGTAATCCTATTGGGGACAGCAGCAGGAAGAGGATCTACCCATCTCCCGTCTTGCTACACTTTCACTCGGACGAGTCTTTAACTCACAAGGGCTTTTACCTGGTCTACAGGGCGTTTTCCCCAGAGAGCAGTGAGCACACTGTCTTTTTGTGTCCTCCCACTGTCTGCCACTGAAAGTATGACAATGTTTGGGCCTTATGTTGATAAGTGCCTTTGTTTTTAGTGAAGTCACTGTGCCTGGGCTTTTGTCTTGTTGAAGTGTCTTTGTGTCACGGCCCTTTTGTGTTTCGCTTTTTGGATGCTGTTTGCTGTTTGTCTTGGGCCGGACGCTTTGTAACGTTTCTGGGCCGTTAAAGGTCAAGTGTACTGTTACAATCTTTTAGCGGACTACCAGAGCATGTAATTTAGTGTCAGTGGACTGAGTGTGTGCGTGCGTGTGTGTGTTTGCAATGCAGCGTGTCCTAGACAGTTCCGTTGTGGAGACGGACGCTGTATTCCTCTGAGAAAAGTGTGTGATGGAGAGAGGGACTGTGCAGATGGCCGGGACGAGGCAAAGTGCTGTAAGTGCGCTCTCACTGACTTCTTTTATAGTAGGAGTGTAAAAAATGCATTGATGTACAAGTCTGAAGGTGGGCAATTCAGTGACATGATTTTGTAATGTTATTAACAATTCAAGTTTGCTTATTTCTTAGGCTATTTTAAATAAAAATATAGTCTATATTAAGTCAATGTTTGGACTCTCAGGATTTAAAATTGATTTCTCTCCCCAGATCACATATGCTGTGTTCAGCCGTTTGAAATTTCAAAACAAGGAGATTATATTGGCATTCAATCTTTTGTTCATCACTGAAAAAGAGGAACTCACATTAGTAGGGTTCCCAAGTTTACAATGTAATGTAGAAAGGAGAAAATGAAAATGAAACATATCATTGATTCCCAGTGTTGAATATCTAGCAAACTAAGAACATCCTAAAACTGAAGTGGTATAGATAATATAGGGCTGTGCGATATGGACAAAAAAATCATACCCCAATATAGCTTTGCTGAATCATGGTATACGGTAAACTATATGAAAAATACAATGTGAAAAAATTCAAGGACACCCCATGAAATCTTTCTTCCCTGTCTTTACTATATTAAAATATTCTGAAATTTGATCTTTATTTATTCTTTATATACACTAAGCAGAGAGCAGAGCGGAGTGAGGGATCAGAAAAAAAAGGTTCTGCAAGATTGAAACATAATGTTATTTAAAAACTTATAATCATTATCACCTCAGCCCATATCCCGCTCTGTTTATGTCCTGATATGAATAGGAATATTGACATACAGTGCATCCGGAAAGTATTCACAGTGCTTCACTTTTTGCACATTTTGTTATGTTACAGCCTTATTCCAAAATTGATTAAAGTTATTTTTTCATTCAAACATCAACACAGAATACCTCATGATGACAAAGTGAGAAAAGCTGAAATCTGTGCAAGTTTATGAAAAACAACACAAAAATATAATATGTGCATAAGTATTTACAGCCTCAGGAGCATCTTGTTTCCACTAATCATCCTTCAGACACTCTTATCCAGAGTGAATTACAAGGTTAGATTACAGAGGTGGGCCAGAGTAGCATTAGGAGTCTTGCCCATGGATCTTATTGGTGTGACACAGCAAGGTTGCACAGACTAGGAATCGAACCCCAGTCTCCCACATGTTGTGGTGGCTTGCTGGGGGTATTATCTATTGCACCACACCAACCACTCAAGAACCCCATAGTCACTCTGACAGAGCTTCAACATTGCCCTATGGAGAGTGGAGAACCTTTCAGAATTTCTGATGCCAATCAGGCCTGTATGGTAGAGTGGCCAGACTCAAGCCACTCCTCAGTAAAAGGCACATGACAGGCCATATAAAGTGAAGCATGGTGGAGGCCTCATCATGCTGTGGGGATGTAATGAATTTAATCCATTTTTAAATAAGGTTGTAACATAAGAATAAGTGCAAAAAATGGAACGCTGTGAATACTTTCCGGATGCACTGTATGATTTAAAATATGAAATGTTTAGAATGTCAGCTGACCAAAACTGAGTAAGCTCCATGTGATATGTATATGTACACTACAGCTAGCTTTACAATGCATTTAAAGTGCCTTACAAATGTTAGCTTAAATTAGCATTACAGAGCAAACACTTATATATTGACAGGTAAACTAAATGTATAAATATCTAAATCTTTGCAGACCCCTGATCGCACCAACATTCTGTTCAATGAATACAATCAAATCCTCACAGCAATGCTCCACAATTTAGTAGAAAGAGCTTCTACAGCTGTGTTAATACCGTATTTTCCGGAATATAAGCCGCATCCGCAAAGTTTAAAAAAAAAAACCCTGGTAAATAACATATATAAATAGAAAGAGCTGCACCTCATTATAAGCCGCATGGTTTTAAAGCATGGGAAAATAGCGGCGGCTTATAGTCCAGAATATACGGTAGCTACATATTTTTGTTTTCAGAAATCATCACGATGCATCAAATAATTTCTTGATGAACAACATAGGATTCAGAGCTTTGAACCCATGCTTTGTAGTCTTCTTATATCATTCTGAATTGGGCCCCTTTGTAGCTATATGCAAACCTGGGGAAGTGTACTGTGGGAGTGGACAGTGCAGACCACATGGGAGCCAGTGTAACCTGCAGAATGCCTGTGGAGACAGCAGCGAGGAATCTAACTGTGGTAAGACTGAGATTGAACCTTGAGGCATAGATTGGCAAAATATCCATACTTCTATATAAACTGTATAAACTGTTGCTTAGGGTCCCCAGACACCAGATTTTTGAACTGTTTACATGTTCTCTTTATGCTGCTGCAGCTGTATGACAGGAGGTGGTAAGACTGGCTTGTCATTTGGATCTGAGTTTATTCTTGTTTACGTGCTGGAAGTTTATGTGTGTCCTTAGGCTCTCCTCACCTTTCAGCAGGTAAATGCCACCACATGTGCCCAAATAAAATATGCTTGCCCAAATCTGCCATGTGCGATGGAATTATAGACTGCAAGGACCGCAGTGATGAGCTCAACTGCACAAGAGCATGTGAGTACTGTGCTTTAGCATCTATTGAAAATAAACTCTGTACATTAGTTATCTACTACATAATGTATAATAAATAGTGAATTTCCAGATAGTAAAAGGCCTCATATATATATATAAAAATATAATATTAACGTATATAGATCCGTGCTGAGTAATGCTGGAGAGCTCATATTTATTTCATATGTGCAGTTCATAAAGGTTGCTCACCTACATCCTATAAATGTGCAAATGGCAAGTGTGTTAATAAGGTGAACCCAGAGTGTGATGGCATCAAAGACTGCAAAGATGGCTCGGATGAGATGCGTTGTGGTGAGTTTCCTATGATTCTAACACACACACACACACACACACACACACAAACACACACAGTGCTGCATATTTACTCACATCAAGTGGTGAAGGGCAATAATTTCCCAGATTTTTTAAACTACACTGTATGTCAGAGTGAACTGGAGTAAAACACTCCATTCTAGAGAAACCAGAACTGTTCACACTGCTCATGAATGGATCCAGAAATCTGAACAGGATATTTCCAGTGAAAAAAACACAGATAACTAACATAACTTGATCCCATAGACATTGCTTTAAATTATTTTTTGCAAAAGATATGTTTTCAATAACAAATTTAGTTACAAATAAATTAAGTTTCATTCCAGCACACTCTAAATGATGCTGTAATGCTCCACCATTTGGTGACTTTGAGCTACTTTGAAATTATAAGGCTCATCCTCTGAACTGATGTGAGGTTTCACTTCTCATCTTTGATTAGTCTATTGTCTTTATTACTGGTTTTCACTACTTATGTTTTTACTGAATTTTCAAAGAAATGCAAAATAATAATACAAAAGGACAGGGTACACACACACACACACACACACACACACACAGACACACAAATTTTTCCTTACAGAACAAGACAAACAAAAATAACAAGCTACCAGGGTCAAGCAGTTGTAGAAACAGACCATATACTTCATATCTTAGTGAAGTATAATGATAATGTGAGTAAGAGAATTAAAAACCTTCAGCAGATCAAAGGGCAGGATCATGAGAGCATCTGGCCAAAGTCAGGAAAGAGAGACTAGGACTACTGCAGGATCTCTTGGCACTCTAGACCAATACTTGTAATCAAGTATCAATGTAATTTTACCATTTTAACTTCTTTTAATTTCTTTTTTTTTCTAAACTTGTGAATTTTTTTTCTAAACTAAGAATAAAGGTAAGGGATTCCATCTTACATATCTCATTAATAATGGTGTTTCACTGATCAGTTGGTGTCTCTTTCTGCAGCCAATTCTGGGTAATTGCTTTCTTACTGGCTGTTAAAAAGATGTGCATTAAGTGTGTAAGTGCTCCAACACAAGTTAATACAAGTCCATATTTCATCCAAGTAATATTACATTTTTATACAGTCCCAAAAAAAGGAACCCAGAAAAGCCACATAGACTTAAGTACAGTTGTGGGACTCCCAACTGCACTGATTTGACTTTTGGGCTCATGCCACATGTAGTTGTAATTTGGGTTTTCCAAACATGTCCCAGTCCTCTTGTGATCAGGTAATATTACGTTCCTTTTCCCACTTTTTTCATATATATTAGTTGAATAATTTTCCAAATTGTTATTGCCTTATATAATTTTGAAACTATTTTGCTGGTGCCCTTAATGTATGCCTGCACTATTTGAAGAACATTCTTTTCTGATTGAGGGAACTGGGACCTAATTTCTTTCAAAGAATGTCTGACCTGTAAATATCTAAATTAGTCTTGACCAAGACCTTGTCTCTTTTTTCTCTTTCTAAGTTGTAGTGTTACAAATCTAACTCTAGGTTTCTTTCCACCCCATATAAATTGTGAGATTGGTTTGTTCCTCTCAGCACACTGATTCACAGGAATTTCCACTGGCATTGCTTGAAAAAGATAAAATAGCTTTGGCAAGACAATCATCTTTATAGTTTCGATCCGGGAGCTCAGGTCTAGAGCAATTAAAGACCATCTTACTGAGTCCTTTTTAATCTTGCTGTTCACCCGGGGGATCATTTGCTTTATACATACCATTTAGGTCTTTAGTTAATACTGTCCCTAAATATTTGATGACGTGTTCCCCAATTTCCAAATCGTTGTATATTATAAAATATTGACATATTTCCAAACTCTTCAGTTTGTACTAAGTACATATGTTTACATTATATATATATATATATATATATATATATACATACACAAAATTCCTCCCCTTTTCCTGTTTGTTTTGCAGTGTTATGGATTGACAGTGTAAAATCCATAAAATATGTCCACATTCGTTTGTTATCACTGGTCTAAAATTGGCCTTGCTTTGCTTGCTTATGCTGTGTGCTGTTGGTTCTGGAGCAGGTTGTGGGACACGGCCCAGGAAAAGGGCAAAGATTGTGGGGGGCACAGATGCTCAGGCCGGTTCTTGGCCATGGCAAGTCAGTCTGCAGATGGAGAGATACGGTCATGTGTGTGGAGCCTCACTGGTTGGAACCCGTTGGCTTCTATCTGCTGCCCACTGCTTCCAGGATTCAGACGCCATAAAGTGAGTGGCCCATTCTGCTTTTGTTTCGTTCATACATGTGATCTTAAGATTAATGCATGTGAGATTCAGATTTATGCGTCAGAAACAAGCAAACATGCTTTTAACAGAGCACAATCCACACTGTTCATAAATAATGGTAGCTGAAATAGACATGGTCAGTAACTTTGTAACTTCCTGAAATGCTATTGGAATGAATGATTTCAGTAATTAAACATTTGTTTATGGATAAATAAAATGTTAAAATGTATAAATGTGTAAAATGTTTAATAGGTAGTTGTGTCAATTATCAATGTGTTTAGAATGGAGAAACTATATTTTGTATTCAGCTTTCTCCTTGATTTAGTCATGGACAGTTGCTATCCAGTAATTAGATCTCCCCAGTTAGAACTCTAACTGTCCAGTTCTATAAGGTCAGCTGACTGACACCTGCCCAGGTTGGCTACCGTCATGCTGGGTGATGAGAAGAGTTGTTTGAGTTTTTAGTTTTTGAAAAAAAACTTTCAGTATATTCTGTCAGATATGTAAAAAAATTCCAGACATTTTAAGTGATTTCAAACACAACAGCGTGTGTGTGTGTGTGTGTGTGTGTGTGTGTGTGTGTGTGTGTGTGTGTGTGTATAGGTACTCAGATGCTCGTGCTTGGAGGGCCTATTTAGGCATGCGGGTGATGAACACAGCCAGCAATGCCGCAGCCACTCGTCAGATCCGCCGCATCGTCCAGCATACTCAGTATGATCAGTTTACCTCCGACTATGACATTGCTCTGCTGGAGCTCAGTGCGCCTGTCTTCTTCAATGAACTCGTCCAGCCTGTCTGTGTGCCTGCTCCCTCTCACGCCTTCACTTCTGGTACCAGCTGCTTTGTCACTGGATGGGGTGTCCTCACTGAGGAAGGTAACAATCCTGCTGTGGAATTTCCCACTTACCCCATATTATTGTAAGTCCAAAAGAATTCTGTCAGATTAGGTTGAAACACATGCTGATCAACAGATGTGGCATGTAACAAAGTCAGACAGACCTGTTACTTCAAATGTTTTAATTTAACTGTATTATAAATGTACAATTTCTAATCTGGCACATGTGTGAATCTCAATATCACATGCATGAAGCTTAATCTCACATGTATGTATCTAAATCTCACAAGTGTGAATCTGAATCTCACGTGTGAATCTAAATGTCACGTGTGAATCTGAATCTCACATGTATGAATCTAAATCTCACAAGTGTGAATCTAAATGTCATGTGTGAATCTAAATCTCACAAATCTGAATCTTAATCTCACATGTATGAATCTGAATTTGTGAAAGCTTTGGTTCGGTGTAACTCATGCACCTCCCGCCTCTGTGCCTCAAGTTCATTTGATTTGGTGCTGCACATTTGTCAGTAACTGTATCTTGTCAATAACTGGAAACTGAACTTAAAAAGAAATCTTTGAAGTGCTGTATAAGCAAAATCATTTTATATGTTTCTTCAACATAGTTGTGATTACTTTGTGACCTTGAAATAATGGTTATAAAGGTCAAAGACATTTGTTCCAGTAGTATTTGTGTGTCTTTACCAGGAATCCCTGTGTAGCCAATAATGTTCCATTTGTGTATCTGTTCTGCCCTCTTCTGGTCAGAAAGAGAGAAGACTATTGTGTACTTTTGTAAGTTTGCCTCTGCTTTCAGGTGAGTTGGCCACATTGCTGCAGGAAGCCACTGTCAGCATCATCAATCACAAAACCTGCAACAAAATGTATGATGATGCTGTCACTCCCAGAATGATCTGTGCAGGCAATATACAGGGAGGAGTCGATGCCTGTCAAGTGAGTGTGTGTCGTGTGTGTTATTGTGTTATATTCTACGGCACAGACTGGTGGGTTTTATATATTTGTAAACATGTCATTTTCATATTCTGATAAATCATCAGAAACTGCCTCAAACTGTGTCCATTTGTGATGTACTCTTGACTTGCTTATGTTGTTTTTGACATGGTTCTACTATGTACACAATACTTTTGTCCATGTTTATACATGGACACTCTACTTTTTATTTTATTTTTTTATTTTTTTTACTTTTTATATTTATAAGTTGACACACTACTTTTGTCAGTGTTTATATATACAGACACACTTCTTTTGTCCTTCTTTACACTGACACATTTTGTCATTGTTTATACATACGTTCCCAACAATAATTTGATCCCCTTCAAAAAAAACCCTGATCAGTCAAGGTCTCATTAACCTAGAGGTGCAGAAAGGGTTAAATCCCATTGTATACTCGAGTCCTGCTTCCCCGTAACAAATAAGACCAGTGTGGAGGAGGAAGAGTCCTGACAGAAGCAAAAACAGCAATGAATAGCTAACAGACAAAACTGTATGAGCTTGAAATGACCAATAGTTCAAAATAGCTCTTCATGTAACCTGAAATGACAAAGGAATTCAGAAATGACCAGGAAATGGAAAGAATAAAATGATAACCACGGTTAGAGGATTGGAGTATAGAAGAGAATACAGGAGAAGAAAGAAGTGAAGTGAAATTCAGTTTTTAGTCTTAATTGGGTATAATATGGCTAATAATAACTAAACAAAATGCTCAACAAGACGTATGAATTGGATTATTGAGATGAAAACAAAGTAAGATTGGCAGATTTAAGGTGCTACACTGGTAGTTCTTATGAAATTTGAATGTTTTCTTCAGATGTGTGACACCTTAGAGTTTGGGCTATATTTAGATTTTGTAGGGTTTTAGACAGACTTTGGGTTGGATTTTTTTCGGCACCTGGCAACTGTGATCTCCAGTCATGAGAGACTTAGTCATAAGGAGGTCATAAGGACATAAGGAGCTGTCAAAGAAACATGTAAGTCACTTAAAGTCAAGTTTGCTTATGAATAAGCCCATCATAATAACGTTAAGGGCAATGCTAGGCTCTGGTGCACAGCATACAGCAAGCTAAAATTATCTGTAGTTATTGTTTGATTGGTACTTTGTTGGTCTTGTGGAGCTTATGCAGCTCCATCTACTTTTGTTATTGCTGATTTATGAGACCTGTTTCATTTGTACTATGGCTGAAGTAAACTCAAGTCTAAACTACTTCTTTGTCAGTCATTAGTTTAACATTAATTTATCATTATATAATTCATGAGTTCAATTATGAATTGAGATTCTTAGGTCCCTACCAATGTTAAGGGCTACACCCTTGATGAACACATTGCTTTTATACATAGACACACTACTTTTGCCCATGTTTATAAATTGATACACTACGTTTATCCATGTTTATACATGGACATATTATTTTTGACCATGACTGTAACTAGTGCTAATATGAATATAGCAGCATAGCATGTCAGCTCTTGGCTAAAGTGTCAAGTGTGGGTTACTTTTTAACATTGATTTGATTTGATTTGATTTGATTTGATTTGATTTGATTTGATTTGATTTGATTTGGTTTGGTTTGATTTGATTTGATTTGAAGCTCTGCCTCACACATGGGCTGTCAGACAGTATGGGCTGTCAGACTTATGGGCTGGCACATGAGTAAGTGGAGCTGCTCTCCATGAAATGGTCAACCAAGCATAATGTTGATGCATTGCCATATGTTGTTTTCCATTGTTCAACAAAGCATTGTTGTCATTGAAATCAAAGGTAAATGGAGCACATTTTGATACATACAAACAAAAGTGTGAATGACAGCTTCACACTACCTTCCAAGTAACTATTGTCTATTTTTGTCTAGTTTTAGCAGAACATCAACTGCCACATAAAGCAAGTGAAATTGAGATTACTGAAAGACTTGATTAAAGCAGGTGATCATGTAGACCTGCAGTGTATTCAATGCTAAGAAGTGAATTTAAGCTTGCATTACTTGTTAGCTTCATTATCCATTTTGCTTCAGTGCAATACTAAACAAACAACCTTCAGACACTAAATGATTGATAAACTGTATTTGAAAATTGTATAATTTGAAGCTGAACCACTGGTTTATTGTGTTTGGATTTGAGTCAAATCACCCGACTCAAGTGTGTGTGTTTTTGTACATTAAACAGGGAGACTCTGGGGGACCCCTGGTGTGTCTGGAGCGAGGGCGTAGGTGGTTCCTAGCCGGCATTGTGAGCTGGGGGGAAGGCTGCGCCCGGCAAAACCGGCCTGGAGTTTACACACAGGTCATCAAGTTCACAGACTGGATCCACCAGCAGACTAAAGGCCAGGTGTGACACATACACACACACACAGCTTGGATCATGACATCACGATTTGCACACGTTCCGTTGTTCTTCACGGGCATCAAAACCAGTCCCCATGGTGCGTAGTGATACAGCGAACTTCAGCTTGTTCTTTCTATGAAGAAACCCACCATGCCACATCTGTACAACCACTGCCCACATGTCCAGCTCAATCAGCTCTCTCCAGTAAGGCACGGTTTTATCTGGGAGACCCAACAAGACATCCTACATTCTTGGGCCTTGAACAACGGACCATTAGTTTAGATCTACAGTTCTAATGTTCAGTTTGAAGAGTGGCGTTTTCATTATACGCAGTAGAATGAGTTGACTAGGTGAGACACTGTGTTGTCTAGGTTTCTGTATAATTTTGTGTAATTTGCATTTGCTGAGTCATTCGTAGCATACATGTATCCATATTAATGCCTTGAATGATATTTCTAGATCGATTTACCCCTCACTGGTGCACCCTTCAATTTATACATGCCATAATAAGACACTGTGAAACGAATTGCATGTCAAAGAATCACATGTCATATATTTATTCCCTGTTTTATCACAACTCATGATATTCGTTCCTACACCACCCCCTATTGGTGAGAAACAGCAGTGCCGTTTTCTCATCACTCTCACGACATTGGTCAGCCTTAGTTACACTTGATTTTCTGTGTCTCCAATGGCCTGTTGTCCATATCAGAGCTGAGCACATGATGACAATTTATATTAGACATCTCAAATACTATAGAAATATATTAAACGGAGGTGCTATATTACTTTGACTCTGTACTTTGTGATCATGTGTTACATGTTTTTGTATTGTAGTTTATCTGTTTAAAGGAAAAAATGGGAGACATATCTGTTGGTACTTCATAGCTACTTAGTACAGTTTAAATAATAATTTAAAAAATATATTAATTGTGAAATCCTTGTGAAATCCATTATGTATTTTTCATGCTTTTTGTCTTTATGGCTTTCTTTTATGTATTCCCTCAAACATAAGGGGCTTATTTTTTAATATTATCTTTATGTAGATTACATAGTAATGTACTGTACCACATTTTCAAGAACCACACTTCTTTCCTTCCTGTATCAAGACTTCCTCACTTCAATTTAGCCACTTGTCAGTCATCTTTGGTTATAATCAGTAGGGTAAAACTTTGTGTGAATGTTTTCATATATTTCTCATCAGATTAGTTATTTACGGTCTGCTGCTGGTTTCAAGCCTTTCGAAGAAGCTGCATTATTTAGCATATATTTAAGTAGGGATATGACGGAGCTGAGGAAAATCCACATCTGTCAGACTCGAATTTTTCAGCTACAAATCCATCGAATTCCAATTCAAATGCAGTGTTGGTAAACACGGGGACAAGAACGTCTGATAAACCCTGATAAGCCCATTTGTTCGTGTATTTTTGTATTTTTTCAACATGAATACATGATGCTTAAACAGGCCATCAGTCACAGGTAGTCACAGACTCACAGTTACTGTAAACAATTCATCATGCTGTTTAAATGACACTGAATCATAAAATTATCAATCATTTATTATCATGTAATTAACTAATTATGCATTCTTACAAAAGAAGACATATCTCAACTAGTAGTGTTTACTACTGTTTTGTGTCTTACTACATTCAGCCATTTTCATTATTTATTTATGTAATGTGGAAGTATAAAGTAAACAACATTCACCATTAAATTCTAATGAACATTGGTGGTCTCTAAAAGATGCAGGTCGGAAATTAACCTGTATGTGTCATGCCCCCCTCAGTCTCTCCGGACTCCAATTCCCAGAATCCTTCAGTTTGTCACCTGATTGATCATGTGACTCACACGTTCCCGAGCGCCAGAGTTCTGATTGTATTCACCTGGTCCAGAGTGTGTTTAAACCAGCCTTTCAACCATTTCAGTGTCTAGCTTTGCTTAGCTGTGTTTGACCCGTTTCTGTTTTCTGACTCCTGCCTTTCGTGTCGTCCTGTGTTCAGTCTCTACCGGTTTTTGATCTTCGCCTGTTTTTCGACTCCATCCCTGGTTTGTCCAGTCTGGTATTGTCTCTCCTGTCTGTTATTGACCTGAACTGTCTGACTCTGTTCATCGCTTTTGTCCCATTAAAGTGCTGTATTTATATCTGCTTCTGCTTCTCTCTGTCCAGACCAGACTGTATGAATAGTTCTGTTTTATATGGCAGCGGTGATTTCATTCGATAAAAATTGATCTTAAAACATCAGTTTAATTCGAATTTGCTAAGAATCGCTGAAGTTCAAATGTCATCGAATTCGAACTTCGTCACATCCCTGTATTTAAGTATGTCTGGGGCTTTAAGTCTTTACAATTAGGCCTTTTAATGTGGTCTGGTTGTGGTGATCATTGCTTGCAGGAATTGTGTGTGTGTGTGTGTGTGTGTGTGTATGTGTGTATGTCTGTCCAATAGTCAGATAATAAGAGCACTTTCAGCTGTGCCTGTGTAAGGCTAGTAATTCTCTACACTGTATATATAGGTAACCTCTTAAACTCTACAGTTACTGTTCAATTAAAGGAATATTGTTCACACTTTCCCTGTTAAACCAAATGTGGTCAACTGGCGAAGACATTTTTGCTGTTTGAAGCTTTTTTTTAGCTTTGCAGTGAGACAAAACTAATATTAAAAAAAAAAGTCCACACAACTAATATAAAACAAATCTTTTGAAGGACCTGGGCCGCCATTACTTGATAGTTACAATATTTAAACAGAAGTGTTGGAACATCTGCTTAATCATTGTTTCTTTTGAAATCAAAACTTCTTGCTTTTGTTAGAGTAACTGTTTCTACTGTTCAGGGAAGGCTTTCTACTAGATTTCGGAGCGTTTCTGTGAGGATTTGAATGCATTCAGTGACAAAATCATCAGTGAGGTGAGGATGTTAGATGATCACCAACCCACCTCATGATCCCCTCCCAACTCCACAACTCATCCCAAAAGTACTGGATGGACCACCATCATTTCAGAGACCACAGTCCCACTGCCTCACAGCTCAATGCTTGGGTGCTTAATGTCCCTCTAGTTCCAGTACTAAAAAATCCATCTTGAGACAGCAAATGTTTGTTGGCCAGACAACTACATATGGGGTAAGGGGGGAATTGTGTGAATTAGATTCATTTTCAAACCATTCCTTTATTGTTAGGTTTTATTAACTAGGTTCTACTACTGAATGTTGTTTAACTACTATGCAGCTTATGTATGTAGGTCATGTATGTTGGTTAGAGTGAGGAATTGGAGTCTGGGCATGCTGAGAGGCTTCAAAAGTGAATACTGTGATTTAAAAACTTGATTTGAAACACATTACATCTGCACACATATTGCTTTTAGGTTTGGTTGTTTTAGGAAATGACTGTTAAATAAAATAAAGTAAAAAAAATCAAAAAAAAAAAATCGACACTACAGCCATTGCAAATGTTTGAGTAACCCTGGTCAAATGACATGCTGATATTTAATAAAATTGAACAAATCCACACAAACTTCTGCTCCCATTAATACCCATTTACTGTTTATTTGCTGAATTTAATACAAATATTGTCACCTTTAATGTGCTTTTTCCACCAAGTTAAATTCAGTAAAAAACAGAATTGTGTATTTATGTATTTGTTCACTTATTTTCACATAGAAAATCAACTAAAGAAAATATTTGAACAGGGGTGTCTATAACCTTTTGCATAAGACTGTTTTTGCATAAGACTGTTTGGTGTACGCCCCCTTTCTCGCCCCCGCGTCTCTGTGCGCTCCCACCAGCCGTGTGAATTGAATAAATCCCAGCCCACGACCACAATGGACAAGAGTGTGTGTGGAGTTCCTGCGTTTTTCCCACCTCAGCAGGCTGGTCAGCAGCTCAGCCCCAGTTCCACCCACAGGCCAAAGTGAAAGGGGGGGCGGCCAGTCAGGCTCATTACTGCACATTTCTCTTCACTCCTCATTACTGATCACCTGGAACAGCGCAGCAACACTGTGTGCCTTCACTAGATGTTTTTTGCCCAGCAAGAGGATCTTCTTACAACCACTGAAACATGCTGGAGCTGTTCTTGATGATGCTGTGTGGACTGTCTAGCCGCGTTCTGGCCAAAGGTAAGAGAGGGACAGGGTCAGGTCAACATGCTGACCTGAATCACAGTGTTTTATATGTTGTTGTTTCTTATCTGAAATGTCATATCAGTTCATAAACATTTTCACTTTCTACTGAATTCCTGGTTAAGAAATACCTAAAGAATGTTAGAACTTCTCAGTGTCACATATAATATGAACTGAATGTTTTTCATAGAGCATGTAACACTATACTTATTAGTGTAATACTATAAGTACTAGATATTTCAGCCAGTTTCTGAAACCAAATATTTTTTAAAGCTAGAAGAATCTGGCATTCACTCCTCTTCATGCAGACTTCAGCAGCAGGTGTATCATAAACACTAAGAGTAGGTTCTCTGTGCTTACTGTGGGTAATGGACTGGTTTTGGACAGTCAAGCCATAAATATCTAAACTGGAATTAGTACATGTTTGGGATTTCAAACAGAGGTAAGTATATCTAGACAGTTTTTGTAATTAGATGCACACAAAAGATCCATTAAACATTTTGGGAATGCTCTGTGTGTTGCAGTAACTGACTCAAATAAAGTTCTATTCTATTCAAATTGCATAATTTCACCTTGAAAGGTTTCCTGCATATGCAATGTAAGCAAATTCAAAACCAAACAATCAAATAAAGTTATTTGATTATGAAACTTATTTTTGTGAACGCTGCCAATCATTCTGAAGAGCACATAAGAACCTTAGGTATAGATTCATTTTCTCAAATGTTCAGTATTTAAAAATGCTTTTTTTGAGGTGACATTTTTTAGCTTTTTTTTAGAGGTGAAATTATTTTGCTTGAAACAAATGACTACGCAAATCATCACTTTAGGGTAGTCACGAAACTATAAGTGGTGGACAATACATATGTACCTGTATCGTGTTGTTTTAAATTTTTACTTAAGTCAAGTATTAATGAAATGTAAAACTTTCATTCAACTGCATTAAAAAATATATGTTTAAATAAAATAAACTACGTTTATTTTATAAAAATATACTAATATTTTTAATTAGACAAATTAAAACAAAATATTCTCCTCTTTTTCTCTTTTTTTGATTTTTCCCTTGCTAATCAGTAGAGTTCCCATTCATTCTAATTTAATTTGCCTTTGTGGAAGGACCAGTACTGCCATTAGTCACAACCCCACCCACCATACTCTTAAAAATAAAGGTGCCAAAGGAGCTTCTTTGCAAGTTGCCGTAGAACAGCGGTTCTCAAACTGGTGCCCATGCCACCCTGGGGTGGCCACAGGAAGCCAATAAGGCTGCTATAGAACATTCTTACAAGTTATGTAAAATTTTATTTCTAATTATTGCAACATTTTTTGGCCTTGTCCTAAGAAGGAATATTTGTCTTAAACATTGATATTTTTGAAACTAAACCTAAGACAACAACTCATAATTCATGGCCATCCAATTCAGATTTAATCTTCATTCAGAGTTAATCTGCAGTGTCACAGAACAGTGCCCCATCTCTTCTATGTGCGTGCCCCCCAGCAAGGCAAGGGGCAACATCTAAGAATGTTTGAAAACCATTGCCATAAAAGAACCACCATCAATCAAACATCAAGGTTTTTAGGGAGATGCTTGAAGTACATTTTAAAAGTACAATTTAAAAACCACTATAAGGTTTTAAGAATATCCTTTAAGACATTTGGATTAGAATCTTTACATGATGTAAGAATTCTTTAACCTGTAAAAACATCTTTAATCTTTTGCACAAATATTTCAATGTTTTATGGGGAATCTAAAGTGTTTATTCTGCGGCATCAGTCAAAATTGTAACACATGATGTGAAAACTGTAAACTGTATTAGACACACACAACACATCCCTACCAAATAAAGAAGATTGACAAATACTAGGTTTTATCATGAATTGAAATATGTTTTTGCTTTCACTTTTGATGCTTAACTGACTGATTGAGTAAGTTTGACAGAGTGCCCAAATGTTCACTATAGTGCACCTTTTCAGGGTGGTTTTCTACCCATCTCTGTGTATGTTTGGCTAGATCTGACAGGGCGTTGTTTCCTGAGCCCTGATCACTTTATGAAATGGAAGTTCTGGTATAAAATGACTCTACTGCAGGGTCATGACCACCTCCAGGAAACTTTGGAGTGCGCAGGAAGTAGCACCAATCAGCAGCTTATAGCTAAACCAGAGAAAGGGGAAAGGAGGTGGGAGCTTGTGGTGCTGATTATTGTTTTACAACCTGTATTCTGGCAAACTGTGTTGGGGTGGTATGCTGTGGTGAATGGTAGCACTAGCCAATCACTGCACAGGAGGGCACAGCAGTAGCCAATACTAGCGTATGGGGTGGAGCATTTAGGGATCTAGACTAGAAAGATTTTACAGTGCAATTAACAGTAAAACACACACACACACACACGCACACACACACACATACAGATGAGATTAATCAAATAATGTTTAGAGATGTTTCAATATAATTCTTTTTTAAATCATTCTGGTGTGGTATTTAAATGTGAATATGGTTCAAACTTGCCAAACACAGAAATCACACAAAAAGCTGTAAGTAATCTGTGGTCCTGTATTGGCCTAGTCATCCTCCAGCAGTTCAGCTCATCCAGCTACAGAAGCTATGAAGCTTTTTTAGTTTGAAGTTGTTTTAGTAGTAAAGGCAAAGGCACAGTAACAAAAACAGCTTGCAGTAATTCCAGAGGATAGATTTGAAATTGTCATACACAGAAACAACGGTTACAGGAGGACCCTCACATCGGCATTTTTGCAATGAGGAGAAAAATGAAACGCTTTGTCACAGTATTTATCTCTAATGATCTGTAAATAATGTGATAGAGATGGACTGACAAAATGAAAAAGAATACAGATGAGCGAGTTTATGTTTATTGTCTCTGTCTAACTAAGAAAACACACGTTAATTGTCAGTGTCACTTCAGTTTCTCACCTATCTATATAGATTGTGAGGAAATTGTGGTAAAAAAGTGGTAACCACTTATTCATCTGTATGGTGTGTAGTTGGAACCAAATACAGTCATTAAACACAGTGGTGTTTCATATTAAAATGTCATATAAACCGCTCCCTTATCTGTTACAACAGTGAGGTTTCAAACTAGTAACAGTAGAGTAAAATGTTTATTTATTTATTTATTTTAATTCAATGACTTTCAGTAAACATTTGAACCAAGCCTGGAGCTGGTTAGTCTCTAAGCTTTCTTCCATGTAGTTACAGATCATATAAAATGGACAGTTAAAGAGCTATAGACCAGTGGTGTACTTGTATCATTTAGAACTAAACAGGCACGTCTTACAGTTTTTTGTTTTATGGCTGATGTAGCAATGTAAATGATGTTTGATCTGATTGGCTGAATTCAGCTTATTTAAAAAGCTGTCCAGGCAGAAACACTTCTAATAACGTCAACATAAATGGGTGGAGCTAAACTACTGCAGACTGAATAGGCGGGTATATGTAAATGTGTTGATTATTGTGTCTTGTCACATAAACAGTGCATTCAAAACAGGCTTTTTACTGGGGAGTGAACAGTACATTCTGGCTCTGTAACAATGTACATATGAATTATTAGTGTGAAAAATGGATTCCCTTTAGATTTTTGTAATAGCAATTGCATTGTATGTAGAACTTTGTAACATGGCTGGTGTTTCACTTAGGACCCAAAGTTTTACGGTTATTTTCAACTTTTACTTGTTTTTGCACCACCACCCCAACCCCCACCACCACTCCTTATCCAGATCATAGAGGGTTTGATCATATCAGATAAGCCGGATCAGGTGTGTTTGCGCAAGGGAAACACGAAACTAAGCGGAGCCGTGTGCCGCTGTGGAAAGTCTGCAGTAATTGACCTGACTTCCTTCTTTTAATTTCAGCAGTTACTTAATGTGTAAGCAAATAGCCCACACACTATGTGTGAATAGTGGCAAGGAAATGATGCTGTGAGTTTGGCTTAGACAATGGTGAAAGGAGCCAACAATAGTCCCTATAGTAACTCTCCAGTTCAGGATGTATTTAGGCAGGGTTTGGGAACACATTGTGACCAGGGACCACAGAGTATCTGGAGGTTATAACAGCCCAGTTCACTGTGCATGAGATCTAGTTTTGCATCCATATTTGTACATTTTGTAAAGGAAATCGTTTGATCCCTCATGTAAAATGTTGGCATATTACTTTGTGTGAACTGCATTTTTGGTATTTCAGTATGTTTTACATTTTTTGTTATGAATTTAATTTTACGTTGCCCAGTTTTGCATCAGTGTGTGCATTTGAATTGTTATTTACAGCCACGGGATAGGGCTGCCCACCGCTCTGGGCATGTGTGCTCACTGCCCCCGGGGTGTGAATTCACTAGTGTGTATGTGTGTATCACTGTGTGAGGATGGGTTAAATGTGGAGGATTAATTCCCGTGTGTGCATAACACAATGGGTTAAAGAAGTATAATTATTATTACTATTACTAATATACTACAAATTTTATTTATCCCTCAAGATAGCATAAAATGTTCAAAAACATACAGTTTATTAGAATTGGACATTAAAGCTTATCGTGCTTCACAGCACAACAGCTGTTTCTGATCCATGTTTCCTCCTCTTACCTGACAGATGCAGAAGATAAAGGAAAATTCAGCTCTCCAGTTCTTGATGTGAGTGACCGACATCTTGTGTTGGAGAAGAACCAAACACTCCAGCTGAACTGCAGGTGTGGAACCCAGAGTCTCTCATGAGATCTAGAAGCAGGTGCTGAGTTATGCAGCTGGATGGTAGAAGGTTTATAGACTCTGGTAGACCAGAGGCATGAGGAATAGTGACTTATTTAGCACATGTGCAAATGATTCATGCAGTGTTGGAAAGTGACAGTGAACAAGATCCAGAATGAATGAACTTAGTGTGTATTTCTCTACAAGACTTTGATTCAATTTGAACTTGTTTAAGGCCATTTCTGAACCATTGAATAAGCACATGTGATAACCTGGCAGTTGTATTTAATGCAAAAACTCAGCACATTTAACTTTTTATATATATTTTTTATTATATTACTGAATATTACAGTAACTAGTGTAACTGTAAATGTGCAGTCAAATACAAGTTGATGACATGCGTTGAGAAGTAATTGGACAAATGCAGGGAGTAATCATCATTGTTTATTTTAATGATGTTCATATTTGTGTGAGTTAGATCAATGAAGTAAAATATCACTGGGTATGATTTATCACTGTGTGTTTCAGAGGTCGATGGGAGCTGAAATGGGATTTCCCCTCTGGTATGCCCAAGGGCTATCCAGGTGCCCGTGTGGAGGAGTCCCGCTGTGGCAAGCAGGCAATTCACTACTGTAGCCGCCTGGTCATTAGTCCTGTATTAGCCCAGCATACAGGTTCCTATCGCTGCCGTTATGCCCACAGGCCACGCAAGGGTAGCAATGCAACCTCCATCTATGTCTACATTACAGGTAAGAGACTTCATGCCATTCAAACGTCAGTACAGTAATAATAGCAATACAGTAGCCCTGTAACTCAAGCACTGCTTCAATTGTCAGCCTTCTCATTGACCACTTCTATTTGTTAAGGCTAAACAGGAAGCCAAAGGAAGCCAATAATATCTAAACACCATTTCCCCCTAGAGCAGTACATCCTACTAAGTGTGTATTTGGCATGATTTCTGGCTGTCCTTTATTCCCTTATGGCGTAGTCTGCCCCCCCCAACCCCCCAACTTCTTGTCTATATATAACTTATAACTTTCATTTACGTGCTACCTTGGAGGGGGACAGAAATAGTCTCAACTACCGAAAGGCCCAGCTCCTGGGTAGCCTTTCCCAGGGCACCAGTGTTATCTCACTCTCTCAGCCCTGCTGGCCACATCCTGTTCTGCTTATGGGGGGCTGGCAAAGGACGAACAAATGGGGGAATGGGATGTCTTCTTGGCAGGGGAGGGCTGAGCGTGTGATCGTGTAGTGGTGGTGGGGGGACTCTGAGAGGTGGGTGCTAAACTCTTAAAAAGGATGTGTCAATGAGCACATTTTCTGTATGGTCACTTTGTCCCATTGAAAGCATTAGGTATTATATAGGTATTATATACAGTAAACTACAAATGTACACTTGGCAAATGTATTATTTCACAAAAATTGAGTTTAAAAAAAACAAAATTATCAGCAACACTCATATTGTTTACTCATACTGTGTAAGCAAGCATTTCCCTGCCCTATGCTTTACAGTGAGACTACAGGCTATTGCTTCCACCATACCATTTAGAAAAGGCAATAAAAGGCTATTGGAATTGTTAACATTTCCGATGTTATGATTATGCTTGGGTTTTATACCGGGATATATAATTTAAACTGCCCCATTCCTTTTGCACACACAGATGTGTTCCGAAATGTTATGTGCTCAGTGTGTAGCTAAGGAAGTAGAGGCAGAAGAGGCCAGTTGCACACACAGATGTGTTGCAAAATGTTATGTGCTGAGAATGTAACTAAGGAAGTAGAGGCAGAAGAGGCCAGAGATTTGTCCCCAGTGAAGTGGCAGTGAAGAGATGGCAAAGAACCGGGGCCCCCAGGTCAGTAGGTGCAGACCCCGGTCAACCAACAAGGCCCCTGGGGGCCATCAATTGCTCTTGTGACCATGTCCATTAAGTCTGTGCTTCCCTCCTTTATATGGAATCAAAGCACATCAAGGAAGCCCTGAATTCTGCAGTCCTTTGGGTACTTTTGTTAAAATGTTCAGAGATTTTTTTTTTCTTTCCTTTAATAATGCTGTAGTAACAAACAATGGAGCAACACCCAAGCCCTTTCAATGCCACAAGAAGGTTGCAGCTGCAAAAGAAAGTGCAAGCAAGCCTGAAAACAACACAGAAAAAGCTTTTGATAACTTGCAAACAATCTCTTTGTCTGCTTCTTGCTGACTCCAAATTGTTGTCTGCAATCAATTTCTGTGAGTGTGTGTGTGTGTGTGTGTGTGTGTGTGTGTGTGTGTGTGTGTGTGTCTGTTTGTTCCTGACCGCAGTGTTTGGGTTTCAGATAGCCAGTGGCCATTTGTGAAGGTGCAGAAAGAGGTCCCAGACGTGGTCTACATGAAGGAAGGAAAAAACTTGGTGTTTCCCTGCAGAGTCACAAACCCAGACACCAGAGTTTCTTTGATCAAAGTGAGTACCTCTGCCATTGGCCACTCCAGTTCACTATCACTTTACTGACTCTTCAAGTAACCTATTACAGGGCACGAAACATCAAATCCACCTAAACTCTTTGACATATGTGTCCTTTGACACAACAACCTGTGTTGGTTAACCACCAGCCATTTGTCATCATCAGCATCATCATACTTATCGTGGTCAGGATACCCCTCTCTGTCTCAGCATGAATCTCCACCCAGTACCTTCCTCCATTGTCTTCCTTGCTTTCCTCCCTGTCTTATTAATTTTGTCTGCTGATAACCCATATCTTCTTCTCTCCTTACAACGGTTTCTGCTGTCAGCTATAAAATTAAATTTTCTTTCAAAGCCAGAGCATGTTTTCTCTGACAATTCTCAAGTTTTCAAGTTAGTTTTCTCTGACAATCTTTGACATGTCCTATGACTAATCTTCATTTTCATTTTCAAATTGAATAAAATTGGCCAGACTGTCCTACTTTTTCATCAAGCCAGTTGCAACGCAATTAGTGGCATAGTCTGGAATCACAGTGCTATTCTTACCCACTTCACCTTAACAAACCTAACATATCTTCATAATCTCTCTTCTCTATAACCCTATAACCTTTTCTTATCAACTCCTACCAAACTGAACCCTGGTCCTACCCCTGCCAGGTACCCAGGGCCTTTCCCTACTCTATGTATTTCAGTTTTCACCGCTTTAATGTATCTGATGATCCATTCATTTAAAGGTTTTCCTAAGTTGTGTACGATGTTGTTGCAGCAGATTAAACTCTAAAATGTGCAACCGAAGGTCCAGCAAGACCAGGCTTATTAAACTCTTTCCAAAATTTCTGGTAATCTAGATCTATTTGGTTCCATCATTAAGACAATTAATGTTTCAGTGCATAAGAATGTATTTAAATGCAGTTTTGGAAACAATGTGCTGACCTCATTATTTCGCACCCTTATATTTAATTCATAGTTTTAAATACAATTTAAACAAAATTTTTTTGTTGAAATTCAGTTCAACCCTTTCAGCCAAAACAAAAGTCTACTATACATATTTAACTTTAACATATTTCATTTTTGTTTAGACATTTTGTTTGGACATTTATTCTTATTTTATGAGAGAAAAGTTATTCTCTTGCTTTATTAATCCCCGACTACCGCTTCATTCACAAATTGGACATTGCCTGTGTCCTTAACTTCCCATCGGATCTGTTTGCGTGAGTGCGGATGCATGTGAGTGGGTGTGCGTGTGCATGTTTGTGTATAGAATAGGATCCTTTGCAGGTCTCTATGACACAGATACCTGTCTTACGCCAGCGGGCGGGGAGAGTGTGGCGCCCCCGGCTTCCTCTGTCCTGTTGGCACCATTTTCTGCCCCGGAGATGGAGACAGGACGTGGGGGTCAAAGTGCCCCCCTCCCTATGCCCTTGTACCTGTGGAAATGCCACATGAAGACTGATGTCTTTTACATCTGGAGGAATGATTGAACCAGAATGTGATTGCTATTGCATCGCATCTATCACATCCTCACTGAAAGTGTAATACTATTAGGCTCAGATAGGCCCCTCAGGGAAATCTGTTGTGGCCTTATATGGTTATTGGTGTCCCTGAGGTTTTTTTTAAAACATCAGGATGAGTTTCATTTGAAGACAGGATGCGGAAAAGAGCGAAACGACCAGTTCCCTTTGCGCTGCCTTTGGCTCCACTTGCAGTATAGGAGCTGTTTGGGGATATGCCATCGATATGACATCCCTCTCCTCCCTTTAGCTCAAAAAAGCTTCATGTTTAATTTCAGTTTTGCTCTGTTTATATCCCGCTTGACCCTATGCCCAGATTCACAAAGGTAATCATTCTAAAAATACAAAGCAGCCTCCACCCCCTACTCAAACTTGGGCTGTCACACACTGCTGGAGTGTTTTTTTCCGGAAAGGATTTTTTTGTGCTCAGCTGAGTATCTTTAATCTCGCACCTCTCGCATGGGGAACAATACCCCGGTGGCCGTGCTCTCGCAGAAGCTGTGAAAGTGGCCAGGGGGCCCTTCCAGAGGTTGACCTGAGAGCCCCAGCCGCGGTGTCTATATCCTGTAGTAACAGGATGTGAGGAGATGGACTGGAGTCACGTTTCCACATCCTCAACCTTCTCGTGCTCTGTATAAGGGCTAGTTTAGTGGCGATTGGGTTTGAGGCTGGTGTGAGTAGTTTTCTTATAAAATAGGCTGAAATGAAAGACATTTGCAGAAACCATTGGCTATATAAGACCTGTGCGTGAATGCATGGACAAGCTTGCCTAATGTACTCAGGCTGTATGGGGAGGGGGTGTTTGGCCTGTTCGTACTGGGCGGGAGGCATCCACCTGATCCCCTGAGAAAGGGCGGGACACTTCCAAGCTGTCAGACCACCTCTAGTAAACATTTCCTCTAGCGGACATGGAAGAAAACAAAATCATAACACTCTCCAAGAATTTGTGACCAACAATGCCCTGTTACCAAACCTGTTCTTTTTCAACATCACAGACATCAAGTTACCATCCTGATTAACCTGACCTGAAACTGTCATATTGTGCAGTATTACCTGGGCATCACCAGTGCTTTGTTAAACTGTGACTCGTTTTTTTTAGAAGAATGTTTAGAACAATCTATATTTCAAACAGTCATTTGCAAGAATTTCTTATTTACTTGATTGATTCTGGTTTTATTTTTGCAGTATCCTGACTACAAACTTAGCACCGATAAGAGGAACATCACTTGGAACAGTAGACAGGGCTTTATCATTCGCAACCCCTCATTCTTCTACATTGGTCTCTTCTATTGTGAAACCATCATCAATGGGAATACATACACCAACAAGTTCTTGACCTACAGACCAGGTATTAAAATAGAGTCTGCAGTTGATTCATAGAGTATAAGCTTGTAGTAATCTAGTAATTCTCTGGCACTTTTCCTTTCAATTGTGCACTTTTCCTTTCATTTACCCTCTCTGTTTAATCTGTTTTTGTCCCGGGGTCTCTAGTGAATAAGATCCAGGATGTGTATTTGAACAACACTGGCTTGGTTCAGGCTCTCCAGGGAGAGATGCTGGCCTTGAACTGCACTGTTACAGCTGAGTGGAACTCCAGAGTGTCCATCACCTGGACTTACCCTGGGCAGGTAAGTGGCATCAACCTCATTAAAAGAGTATTTAATTGAATCATTTTAATTAATATTATGACATTATTTACCTTTATCATAAAATTGCACTTGTCGTTTTTGTTTCTGCCTGTAGGCCTATAGTACAGCCTCAATCATTAGACGTATTAGCCCAAGTAGAACCAACATGGTTTTCTATAGTGTTCTCACAATTCCTAAACTACGCAAAGCTGACAGAGGAGTCTACACATGCCATGTGGCAAGTGGTCCAGCAAAGCGACATGCAAACACCTCAGTCATAGTTTACGGTAAGTATTAAATTCTGCTTCATCAGAGCCAGTAATTACAAAGAGTAATCAGACCTTCATTGTGTGGCTGCACACATTTCTCATGTACCTTTCATTCTCAGACAAGCCTTTCATCAGACTAAAGCACAGAAATGGTCCAGTGGTAAAGGCCTATGCAGGACAGAAATCCTTCCGTCTATCCCCCAAATTACGGTCATTCCCTGAACCTGAGGTTATCTGGTAAGAATTTTCATGAATCCACAGACATTTTGAAATATATATATATATATGGACAGTGACATTTACTCCATTTACTCTGTCTATAGGAGTAGACATGTCACCATCTATAGCTACATAAGAGTCCATGAGATCTACTTTCAGTTTTAAATGAATTTGTTTATTCAATCAATGTACAGGTTGAAGGATGGGATGGTGGCAGCTGAGCATTGTTCACGATACCATGTGGATGGCTATTCTCTAGTGATTCGAGATGTTGCAGAGGAGGATGCAGGAGTGTACACCATTCTCACTGGCATCCAGAAATATGGAATTTACAAGAACATCACACTCTCACTTTTGGTGAATGGTAAGCTTGTTTACCTATTCTGAGAGCATGAGAACATTTCTTTCTGCAACAGTTCCTGTAAACAGTGTTTCTAGCTTTATATTTTTGCTGTCATACAAAAACCTTTACAGAAGAAAACGACAGGAAAAACCTTAACTTTCAATGAACGTCAGTGTAAAAATATTTTATTCTCAGTCTTTTTGGAGCATTTCCATGAATTGCTTTATCATTAATCACCAAGAAAAAGGTTTATGAATATTATCACTTTATTGTGAGATCTGAAATCATTTTCTCTGTCCTTTTGGTCCTGCTCACAGTGAAGCCTCAGATTGGGGAGAAAGTTGTGGGGGTGAATGACCCAGTAACCATCCCACGGAGCAGCAGGCAAGCCCTCCGCTGCACATCCCATGGCATCCCACCTCCTCACATGAAATGGCTCTGGCATCCTTGCCCTCCTAAAGGCCTGTAAGTACCTGAACAATCCATCTGAACTTATAAGGTCCAAGATATTCAGATGAATAAACAGCACATATTTAGAATCTGGATTTTTACAGTCATAAGCTGATACTTATATTGTATTTATAAATCTAACAAGAGTATCCTATCATTCCTTTTTTCATTCTTTTACTGTACTTTTTATTCATTTCTATTGCACATTTGTGCACTGGTTCTAACAATATGCACCATCACACATCACACAAGCAACCATTCTGTGTGCTATATATTTTTTGATTTCTTGTGTATCCTGTTCTCTCACATATATTGCAGGTTGGCCATTATGTTTTTGTCCCGGTTTACATTATCAATCAGCACATCGCCTAAGAACTCATTTTTGACATTGTGTAATATCCTGCTACCATTTGTGTGTTAAACATCATAGCTATAAATTTCCACGCTGTACATAGTTTTTGTGTGTAGAGGAATGGTATCTAATGTGTGTGGCTATTTGTTTGTGAACTGAGACATGTTTTGTCTATTTCAGCGTGTGTTCAGACAGAGCTTCCTTTTAGCTTCAGAACAGATGGTTAAGAAGGCCTTTCATGTGTGTGTGTGTGTGTGTGTGTGTGTGTGTGTGTGTGTGTGTGTGAGTGTGTGTGTGTGTGTGTGTGTATATTCATTTTTGTATGAACACGTTTGTGTGTGTGCATTTGAATGAATGTGTGCCTGGTGCAGTCATAGAACTCAGGGTAATCCGGAGTTGAAAGCGCAGAAAAAAAAACACTTCAAAAGAGGCCAGTTCCGTGCTTACAAGCACGATCTGTTGGTTTCTAAATCAAACGCTATGATTTAATGAACTTCCTGTGCAGAATACAACTTGTTTGTTGTTCTGATTGCTCAGGCGCATCCTGCCATGCCTTTTCTAATGTGTGACACACAAACTATTCAGCATTCTCATGAGAAAAGCCAAGCCAGCACTATTCACAGGAGAACATCGCGGAGAGACTCCCATTCTTACTCGAACACACACACACACACACACACACACACACACACACACACACACACAAATGCTAAAACAAAAAGTCTATCTACTTCTACTTATTTCTTGTATCTTACCCTGTCTTAAAAGCTGAGGTGCAAGTGCACTTATTAGTGCACTGAATTTGAACACTCTCCTCCTCCTGACATGCAGGCTCTTTCTCCTATTCTGGATACACCTTTAAAATCACATCACATTACCATGGCAACGGGCGAGAACACTGACTGTGGACCTTTGTCTTGACTCATGCTTTAGGCATGCTATTGAATCACACTTCCTGAAAAGTGCTATAAATGAAATGGCAATGAAATAAAAAAAAAAAAAAAAACACTTTCTTCAATGGACCTCTAAACTGGAGAGTTCTGCTGAATCTTAACCAGTTTTATTAAACCATGGAAAAAATATATATTTTTCTTATTATTATGATACAATAACTACTAAGACGGTGAAGAGATTATGTGAATTATGTAGTTATGAGAGTAAGAAATGAACTGAACCTGAATGTGTTGTATTTAATGTTCACCTAAGAAACAGTCAGTTTACTTAGTTTTAAGCATGTACATATTAAATCAGAACAGTTTTGATTTTTTGATTTTGTGTTTTTGACAATAAATGTGTAACTGATTTACACATTTGAACTGTTTCATCCACTTTAGGTCGCCCATTTAAACATTGCTACTCTAATGTTTTTGGGTGTAAATGGTGTCTTGCCTAATGCCACTGCTGAATGGAAAAACGGTATTTGAGAGTGTTATTGCGAGCTAATCACAGGCTCCTGACTGAGGCCCTTATTCTTTGTAGCAGCCCGGCGCGGCTGGCCTGACGCTGAGGCGGAGGAGGCGCAGGGAGAGTGGCGCTGTGGGGGCCAGGACGGGCCTCCCTGAGCGCTCGGACGGGCCCGCGCCTCGGCCATGGGAACGGCAGCACTCTTATCTCAGCTGGGCAGGAGGCGCAGACGGGCTTCCTGTGCGAAAATCAGAGCGCTTTTCCTCTCGTTGTTTGGCTTCCTCCCCGACGCGAGGCGGCTTCCCAGCAGCGTGATTGTCCCTGCGTCTTCAAACGTGGCACAGGCCGCTTCCTCAAGGGCTTGATCTATTCTTGAGAGGCCCTCATCCCCTCCACCCCAACCCCTACCCCACCAGCACCTCCAACGAACCCCGCTCCACCCCCATCCTCACCTCCCCTTCCACTGCACCTCCACCCATAGAGTTTTCCACAACCAGCCCTTCAACCATGAACCATACCACCATCACCTCCCCCTAAACCCCACCAGCTCTACCAACTAAACCAACCTTTAGGCATCCTGGTGAGAGATTCTGAACTGCGCCTTGCCATACATGGTGCACCTGCAGCTGGGAGGCAATTATTCTGAGCTTACTCCTGTCCTCACCTGCTCTGCCTCTTCTTTCACTGCACCCCAGTCCATGCATTATTCTCAAGTACTTCCCTACAACCACAAACTGTGTGCCACCATCAATATCCCCACCAGCCTCACAACCATTCCACAGGCCTATGGCACCCTGCTGAGTGAGTCTGGTCTGTTTCCGTGGCAGCTGCTTTAACGAGACGGAATTGCAGCAGTGCACACTGGGATATACCATCATGACCCTGCTCCCATGGTGAGGGTGAGGATGAGGAGCAGTCAGTACAGAAGAGGCCCCCACATCTACATACCCTGGAACTGCTTTCTAATTTATTGTGTTTTGTTTTGTTGGTTTTTTTTTGTTTGTTTTTTTACTGTTTCTCTCTCTGACATTTTTGAGCCAGAAGAAAAGTGCAATTCCATCAACACTCTGCCCATCAAGCTTTCTGGAGCTGCTTTTGCTTTTTTTGTGTCCTAGAGTGGTACTATAATGGATGTATGAACCATGCCTGTCTTCATGCCCAAGCCTGTCTGTTTTGTAGTTCTAACATCCACAAAAGCTGTGAGTTCAGTTCATATATGATGACATATTCTGGATCAACATGTCAGTGTGAGCCAGGGAAAGAGGTGGACACGTGCTCGCAGTTTGGAATTTTGCAATTACATCCAGAACAATTCTAGATGTGGCCCAGAGCGCCTGCTGTGTAGGGCTTTATGGGTCAGAGATGAATGACTGTAGTCGCCCCATGTCAATCCATGTCACTCTGTTTCAAACTTTTACAAAGTATTACAATTGCAATGTTTTGCCCTGAAAGATTGTGTGTGTGTGTGTGTGTGTGTGTGTGTGTGTGTGTGTGTGTGTGTGTGTGTGTGTGTGTGTGTGTGTGTGTGTGTGTGTATGTGTGTGCATGCACATGCACATGTGTGTGCACATGTATGTATGTATGTAAGAGTATTTTGTATGGTTTGTATGAAAGATGCATATTGTGGCTGTCACACAAAATTAGATTTTTCCACAATTTACAATTTACAATCCAAGCGATTTTACAGGAGAAAAAAAACATAACTTTCGATGGAAGTCAGTGTACAGAGATTTTTTCCAAATTATTTTAGAGCATTTCTATTGGTACATTCATTATGAGGAGCAATTTTCGCACAATGTAAAAAAAAACCAACTAGATTCTAATATGCCAAAAAAAAAGACATATACGGTGAAATTGATCATACAAAGTTTATGTTTGCATGACAGTGACAATATGTATGTATGTATGTGTGTGTATAACAGGTTTCTCACTTTACGGGTCTTTCCCAATGTGATTTATCCTTTTTATACAGATTTTCTATGAGTAATATATGAATCTAATATTTAATAATTTTATACAACTAACTTACTTATGGTAAATGCCAATAATTGCCAAACGTGTAAGATGGCTGATTAAAATGTATTGTTTAAAATCTGTTATATCAAATGTATTTGTTTTGTATTAAATTTTGCTTGAATTTATGTGTACAACATAGTGTATTTGGTTTCAGAAATTGACAATGTTAATGTTAAGTTCACAGATGGGAGGTTCCTTCTAATTACTGACCTTCATCCAAATAAACTGTTCTCTCATCAAATACACTGAAAGTATTGGTTTGTAATAGCTCTACAACCTAACTTATTTAGAGTTAAAAGAAATGGCACCCAGTGTTGCCTTATTTTATGCTCTCTGCCCTGACAGAGGTTCTTAATGCTGTACACAGGCACACAAGGAGCTTGTGATATGTGTGTGAGGGGGTGAGAATCATGGATGAGCATATCTCTTTGAGGATGATTAAGGGAAAACAAATGTGTGCTGGTGGATGCTGTGTTTTGTGGGTGTGTTTCCTGGGAGGCGTGGGAGAGTGGTATGGGTAGGTGTGTGTGTGTGTGTGCTTGCGTGCATGTGTGTGTGAGTGGAATGGTGTGTGTACTGGTGTCATGATCAGGGTGGAACCCTGGAGCACAGGAGACGGGCACTCACTATCTCTGCCAAGAGGAAGAGCAATCAAGGAGAGAAGAGTCAGAGCCAGGGAGGGGAAAGGAACGGGACATAAGGGTGGGGAGAGCTTGAGATGGGGCGGGTATACAGTCACGGATGCCCAACACTATAGAAAAACCTCACACACTACCAGGGGTGTCTGACTCCAGTCCTAGAGGGCCACAACACTGCAGATTTTAGCAGTCCACATCATGATGTAACACCTGATCTCATTAAACTTGGCTAGTTGCATAAGGAATTTTTGCAATGGAATGTGCTAATTGAATTGTGTTCTTCAGTTCCACACCAATAAAACATTACATCAACTACATTGTTGGTCTTTCAGTCTCCTTGCTTTTGACAGTAATCCTCTGATGGGAACACCTGAGCCAACACACCAACCTAACAGTTTTTAGTAGTTGCATTCATGTAGAGATATCACCAAACCGTGGCCCTCTAAGACCAAAGAGTTGAATATCCCTACCTTCCAATATGTTTGGCATGGGCTGAGCGCAGAATTTAAGGGAATGCGGAACTGGGGATGATTTAGGAAGGAGAGGAAGTTTACTCACCGGAGACAGTGGACACTGCTAATTACAGAACAAGGCCACTTTCAGGACACACGGTGTCCTGATTGGACACACACGTACACAGAAAACCACATGCACTGTAACATCCACATGAACTACAAACAACATTCCAAATCAGCTTTGGAATTACCCCTACAATATTGAGACTCTTTTGCAATGACGCTGTAACTATGTTAACGATGAACTGCAATTCCCAAGGGACGGGTGGCGATGATGAGACGTTTCCGGGATTACTTTCTGCCGCTGCAGCTGTGCCACACACCTGTGTGACATGACATCACTATGATAAACACAGCTGGACTAAAGCCTGTCCCTCTCTCTTCCTCTTTCTCTGTCTCTTACTGTCTTTGGCTCTAAGATGTAAGCTGGTTTCCTCCTCCTGGTTGGCGGTAAGCGAGCAGACAGCAGTTATGTCCACCCACAACCCTATCCTGAGCATCAGCCAAAGACAGGAAGTTCTACAAGGGAAGAATAAGGTGAGCAGACCAATGGGTGAATGTACAGGAGGGGAGAGGTTTTGATGGATGCTTTTGGGCACATACTGTGCACAAAGGCTTATTAAAGCCATAGTATGAGTAGTATGATTCAAACAATTGTCTCTTTATTTAGAAGTGGGGAAACAGGGAAGTGGGTCTTTTTTTTATTAACTGTGTGTTATACTGCATCTTACTTAAGGTACAAACAGTCTGGACACAGTTTCCCGTCTGACTCATTATTCATTTTCCGCTTGTTCTTCAGCTGAGTCTCTGATTCAATTTAGTGGTGGATGATTCAGTCTGTGTAGAATCCCATTAAATGTCACTTATTTACTGGATACAAGCAAAAAAAAGGTCTGATTCAAAGTTTTCATAACAATGTAAAAAGTACAAGATCCATACAAGATTCAGTTTGAGAGGACCAATAAAAGACCCTTGTTCTTTTAGAGTCCTTGAAACAGCTTAAGTGTTTCAAATTAAATAACGTTCAAAACTGTACTTTGCTTGAATATTTGTCTTGAATGTCCAAAATAGTTGCTGATATTTGTCTTCATCACAAAAGATTATGAACTAATCTCATTAATGCTTTTATCTAGGCCTCCTTTATAACTCTAAACAAACTCTTTAATCTGAAATACTAGGATGCCAATAAATGTGATTTCTCCATATGTCTATCAAATGTTTCATTCTAATGGCCCCTATTTGTGTACTCATTATTACCTAGAATTAATTACTGTCAGAAAATCTGAAGCTAAATTCAGTAGGTTCTGTTTTTGTTCATTTATTCATTGGACTTTGCTGACTTTTAAGCAGACCCTGCTTAATGAACTGTGAACAGTGTTGGCTGTGGAAAGGGTAAAATGTGTGTGTGTGTGTGTGTGTGTGTGTGTGTGTGTGTGTGTGTGTGTGTGTGTGTGTGTGTGTGTGTGTGTGTTTTCAGACTGTAAGTGTTTTAACAGTAGCCAAGGCACTAGTATCTGGCATTTATCGCTGTGTTGCTTCCAACTCCTTGGGCAGGGATGATCTGGACATCAGTTTTTATGTTACAGGTACGTTTAGCTTCCCATACTGTTAAATTAAACACTTACTTTTACTTTTACAACAGATGAAAACACAATTACAGTAGCATCCAACAGCACACAACAAAATATATGTTGCTGTGAATAAATGATGACTTGATGAAAAGCACATTAGAATCATTATTTACAACATGTTAAGCACCTATCTAGAACACTAGAGGTCAAGTTGAGATCTTGAACCTAGATAACTGCTTGCAGGAATGCTGTGCATGAGTAGTTTGATCCAAAGTTTCTTTCTGGAGCTCTGAGCGAGTTTTACCTTGCCCTTGTTGCCCATTGGCTTGCTCACCGAGGGGGTGGGGTTGGTGGTGGGAGAGTTGTCTTAATCCTTTATGATTCATGTGTTGTTTATCATCTTATTTTTCATTTTTATAAAGCTGCTTTGTGACAATCACAAAGCATCAGTTGTAAAAATAGCTATACAAATAATTTTGATATGATTGCTAAAGGCAAATTTAAAATCCTCTTTGACTCCAAAAGGTCTTCAGGAAGATTTAGCACATGTACAGTATCTGCAGTGCACTGTTCTACTGTGCAGTGATGGAAAAATGATGGAAGAAGAAATATTTTTATGCATTCTCACTACAGAATTCAGCATTGTGAAGACAAGTTCTGTGTATTTGTGAATTGAAACTTCTGGCAATGGTGAATCAATGAGCAGAAAAAAGAAAATGTTTGAAAGAAAAAGGTGCAGAAATTCCTGAACATTGTCAAGAAAATCTGTGGATGGATCTCAGAAGAGTAGTGCATTCAATATGAATCTAACTAGATAAAACTAGATAACAGATAATAACTAGAAATGCATAATGTTTGTTGTTTCATGTTATTTGCAAATGTTTTCAGCTCATTCAGGTATTTGACTTATTTAGCTACTCACAGTAACAGGTATTTTGACCGTGAGTGCCCAAAGGGGTTTGCATGTTTTATCACTAATAAAAAGTAAAGATTCCTTTTAAATGCCCCCCCTCCTTCATTTGATTGCTTTCAAACCATATTTATGTCTATCACTGTGGATGTGATGGGATGTGAGGGTTGTTGCTATAGTTATGTAGTGGTTGGGGGGGCAGATTTAACAGGAACCTGTGGCCCTTATCAGCCTGCTTCCCCATGTCCTGGTGGTGTTCAGGAAAGATAAACATTATCTTCCATCAGGAAAACCTCGAGCAGTTTCCACGGGAAATTTCAAATAGCTAAAGTAAATAAAAGGTCTTTTCGTGGGGGGTGCTCCTGCTACTTTTACTGACAATGGCTATTCAACATAGTCATCAAAGGTTATGAACAAAAAAAAAAAAATCAAGCTTGATCAACACTCCAAAGTTCATGTTATTATGCTGCTGTTCTTTTGTTTATGTCCCAGTTAAGGGTCTGCGTTCCTGAAAGCAGCTGTGCTCTCTTTCTTAGACAGAGGATTTATAAGCGATGGTGTGAGTGCTGGAGCACACTCTAAAACGCCTTCTTTTTCATCCCACCAATCACAGATGTCCCAGGGGGCTTCAGCGTCTCTTTAGACAACAAACCAAGAGAGGGGGCTGACGTTCACCTGTCCTGTGTAGCCAATAAGCACCTGTACTCCAATGTGTCATGGTACAACGTGACCAATAACTCCACAGAGATGATGGGCAGTCCACTTACAGATGGAGAGCTGACAGAGGAAGAGTTTTCCTTTACTTTACTCCTGCTGTTGAGGAATCTGACGGCACAGAACTCGGGGACATACCGGTGCTCTGCAACACATGTGCTCACAGGAGAACGCACTCACCTGGACATAGTGGTGAAAGTTACAGGTGTGTGCTTTAGGTCACTGATTTCAAGAGTCCTGGAGCATGATATGATTGTACACATTTTCCCTTTAACCCAAACAGATTATTATTCAAAAGACATCCAAGTGTGATGAGGATGATATAGCCAAGTAATAGAATGCTAATAGAAGCATATACATCAACAATTAGTATTGTGCCTGAATCATTACACATCTGAGGGGGAGTCTCTGAACCAAGAGACCTTTTGACATATTGACATTTATAAACAGGAAAAAAGTTTAAACAAAGATAAATACAGCAGTAATAGCATCTTCAATCCTGATTGTTAACTATATTAACTAATGATCTAAACATTAGTCCAAAAATCCCTTAGACGTTTAAGAAGAATCTCATTATATTTTCATAAAAATAGAAAAATGTATAAACTGCAGAACTTGTCATATTTACAGGTATTTATAATGACACATCACTGTTGCAGCACTCCTCGAAAAAGCAGGAAATGAAACACAGACATTTGCAAAACTATGGAATGCGCACCACACACAGATGAATACTCCTGTGTTATATCCACTGTGAATCACAAACGGATGTATTAACAGACACACAAACACAGGCTACAGAGAGAGAGAGAGAGAGAGAGAGCAGTGTGGGGAGTGTGGGGGAGAAAGAAGGAATGAAAAAATAGAACTAGAAGAAAAGAAAGAGAAAGAGGGAACCAAAACCTTGGGAACCAAACCTTTAAACTTCCTGCAGCCTCTCCCTCCAAGGCTGTGCAATGCAGCACCTCTTTCACGTGGGAATGAGAGCCGGACAGGAGGAAGAGTACACAATGCTACTTCCCACTGTGCCCCATGTACGCTGCACTTCACATGGACCTAGAACAATTAGCCAATCAGCAACTGTCATTGAGCAAGGAAAGAGACAATAATCAATTGTCTCCAGGGGGGGAAATATTCGGGACAACAATCAGCTCCTCATGAGGCAGTTTTTTCGGAATACCCTGCTAGTATTTAACACAGATGATTTCATCCAAGTTGTGTAATTGACAAAAAGGACATCTGAAAAATGTGATCACAAAAAAAAATAATGATAACAGTACAACTTAAATATGACCACATCCCATTTACTGCTGTACCATTAATGGTAGTCCTTGTCCTAACAATGCCAGGCAGCCCATAGCCAGCTGTCACGGAAGTGGTTTAGTCAAATCATGGTAAAACGTGACACTGAAAGAAACAGAAAAGTGCTACTAATGGCAGAGCTCCAGCGGGTCACAATTAGCAGTGAAAGAAATATAGCTAGCTCTCTATTTATATGTCTGCCTCAAAGTCAGCACTTTCTGCTGTACAAATCAGTCAGTACCTTGTTAATGTGTGCCTGTGTGATAACTAGCTTTTGTGACATCATGGCCTCCTCTCCTGAGACATAACTGTAATATTTAGACTGAATTGGTGGATATGCTATTTAAAAATAAGTGACATAATGTTGCTATATTAGTGGAGCTGTGTGATGTTTTGTCACCCCCTGTAGTACTAGAGGCCCCGGTGCTACTGCAGAACCTCAGCGATTGCAGTGTGAATGTGAGCAGCTCTGTCACTCTCCACTGCCCAGCCCATGGAGTCCCACGGCCACTCGTCACGTGGTACAAGGACCAAAGGAGACTCAAGCAGATGTCTGGTGAGATGGAAGTATTGTTATAAATCTGTAATCTCATAACTATTTGATTTGGTTTCGATTATTTTGAATTTAGCACCCTGTAAAATTTTACAGTGGTTTTATTTACTTGGATCGTTTTTAGAATTGTTCTCACAGTTATTTGTAAAATGCACAAAAATGCAATGCATTTAAAACGAATTCAACATGACATTATTTTTTTCTTATTCAGGTATCATGCTGGCCCCAGAAGAAGGTACACTACACATTAACCGAATCACTGTTGAGGATCAAGGGCTGTATACTTGTGAGGCCACCAATGAAAAAGGATCGGTGGAGAGCTCTGCATACATTTCAGTTGAGAGTAAGTATAGGAATAAAATAAGAAGAATATTGAATTGTTTATGTAACTTTCTCAACCTAGGGTTAGGTTTAGGGTTAGGGTTAGGTTTAGGGTTAGGGTTAGGTTTAGGGTTAGGGTTAGGTTTAGGGTTAGGGTTAGGGTTAGGTTTAGGTTTAGGGTTAGGGTTAGGGTTAGGGTTAGGGTTAGGGTTAACCTCTAGCAAAGATTTTTGCACCCAGTTAGCAGAAATTCTTGTTGTCGTTTTTTTTTTTTTTAACTGTGTGATGTTTATTGGCCCTGACTGAGTGCTGAGTACTACTGAGTCATATTGGGGATGACATTGCTTTAGGTTTATGTGTAAATTCAAAAAACTTATTAATTATTATTCTGAATAGATGGTAGGTCAGTGGGGTAAGAGGTAAAAATAGAATGCTCTAAAGCAGGGTTCTTAAGAACTGGACTGACTTCAGCTTTCAGACGTATTTGAACTGTCCCACCCGGTTTCAGCAAGAATTCTCTAGAAGGGAATCTGATGTTGGCAGTGGAAAGTTTGTAGATACAGTTACTCATATTAAAAAACAATGAATGGCTCATATTCCAAAATGCCCTGTTTTTAAGGTTACAAATAATTGCTGATACATTAACATTATACTTTATGAAATAATATATTATTATTATTAATATTGCCAGGCCCTAAGTGGTAGTGAGTTTGTTTGTGGTTACAGGTTGTAGATGTACATTTCAACATAATGAGAGAAGTGGAAGTTTAGAATATGTATTTTAATATAATTAAAAACCTTTGTCATTTTAGGTAAGAAGACAAATTCAGCTTATATGGGTTATCAGATCACTAAGCTTTGTGATTTTAGAAGCCACAATTTATCAATGTGACGATTGATAAAGAATCCTTGCTTAAAGAAACATTTAGATTTCAGATATCTGCAGGGTATTTTTTACTGTTAGCTGTTAAATTTCTTTTTCTTTTGTTTGAACTGATTCTCACCAACTCCACCCTATTAGTGTTTCAGTTCCAAGGAGGTAAATGAGTGAGATTAATTGCAGTTATTCCATCTCTTTCTCGCGCACACACTCTCTGGACCGATGCCTCTTGTGTTGTTGTGTTCTGATGGGTCAGGAAGGAAGCTGTCTCCCTTTTTGATTTCCTACGGAAAGCCTCTGGTTTGCTACCCGTAAATTGTTTAGCTATTTCTATGTCTTTGAAAACAGAGAGAGCGAAATGCTGAATGGCAGAGGCAGGTCAGTGTTTGCTTTTGGGTCAATGACTGCCTGTTGAAGTGGACAGAGAAGAGCAGTAATGCGCTAAGGTCCCCCTCTGTGGGCAGCATTGAGCATAGACCAGAGAGAGGACTGCTGAGAAATGTTGGGCCATTGAAATGAAATTAATATTTACATTAATTAACTCAGCAGATGCACAACAGTAGAGAGCAAACCATCCCTAGACGTCTTAAAGGATTGATGGCATAAAGTGAAAGGTCTCACTGTTTGACGTTTTAGCTCAGAAGATATTTTTTTTAACTATATGTTTACTGTTGTTGTTGTTCACATTATGACACACTGCCTGCCTTTTAAAAATTATGCATTTTAAATGTCTCACATTTACCTTCCTGCTTCCTGCTGTGTGTTTTGTAGACTCTGCGGAGTCTTTCTCTCTGGAGATTCCCACACTGGCTTGCACTTGTGTAGTGGCCACACTCTTCTGGCTTCTCTTAACCCTCCTTATCCGAAAACTCAAACAGGTAAGAACCAGTCATGTGAGAGCTGCTACAAGCTGCATGCTTAAGCCCAAATACACTCCACTGATTATATTTCATTATGTGTAACCCTCTCAGCCAAGCTCTGTGAATGCTAAAACAGAGTACCTGCCAATCATCCTACACCCAGGGGAAGGGCCTCTGGACGAACACTGTGAAAGGCTACAATATGACCCTGAAAAGTGGGAGTTCCCACGGGAGCGACTTCAGCTAGGTAGATGTCATTTTAATTTGCCAAATACAAAAATGTACAAGGAAGTTCTTTGGTACAGTTGCTTAGGGTTGCAATGGTGTACTGGTTTCAGCGATATCGTGGGCTGATGCTGGTATGATGGTTATCGTGAAAATCTCATACCATTGCAGCCCTTTTGTCAACATATAGAACAATAAAACACAGCTTTTACTTTAAAGAAAAAGTCCAATTTTGCCATGATATTCATGATCATGCTGAATATATGTAGATTAATGGCCATAATGATGAATGTTGATGCTTTGTCTTCAGAGAAGCCATTGGGACGAGGAGCATTTGGAAAGGTCATGCAGGCTTCAGCTTTTGGCATTAGAAACTCAACCAATTGTACCACA
This sequence comes from Acestrorhynchus altus, assembly GCA_034509495.1. Classification (NCBI taxonomy): domain Eukaryota; kingdom Metazoa; phylum Chordata; class Actinopteri; order Characiformes; family Acestrorhynchidae; genus Acestrorhynchus; species Acestrorhynchus altus. The sequence continues at coordinate 19,498,753 of CM067503.1, forward strand.
GTGGCAGTCAAAATGCTAAAAGGTATTCACACATAAAAATCCCAATAAAATATAAGATATTCAGAATGTTAAATTGTGGAAAATGGTGGTTTATATTGAAATCAGACTTTTCTACTCATCATGTGATATAGATTGTATATAAAAAAAAAATCTTTGAGTTGCAGTACCACATTCCCCATTCACCAAATAACTCCTATGGTCAGTAATATTTTACAATTTCAGATTAAGTGACCATTTTGACAAGGAAGCCACACTCATGACACACAATGCTTAAAGACAAGAACTGGGCTGGGTTTCTTAAAAGCCCATTGGCACAGTTTTTTTTTCCTGAACATTCAAGAGACCATCACACTGAACATTCTCTTTACCAGTGAAGAAGATCATAACCTTAAGATGTGTCAAAGAATCTGCGCTCAGTTTGACTGAAAATTAAAAATGCTGACATTCTTTGTTGCTCCAACAGAGGGCGCCACACCCAGTGAGCATAAGGCACTAATGACTGAGCTCAAGATTCTTAACCATATTGGACATCACCTGAATGTGGTCAACCTGCTTGGAGCATGCACCAAACAGGGAGGTGTGTGTTTCTATACTGTCTTCAGGACCTAAATACATGGACGTGCAGAACAGAATCTTTAATCTCAGTTAACAAGTCTTTATTATTTATTTGTTAGCTGTTCGTGACCTCTGATCTGGGCATTCATGAGAACAATTAAGAATGGCGTTTATTTACTGCAGTGTTCATTTGTTAGATGCCATATATATTAATGATATACAAAAGATATTTTGCTTATGATTACAGTTCAGTGAAGTGTAATATCACATTGTAGAAATTCATACAATTGACAAAGGCCATCATAAAATGGGTACAAACAAGATTATTTTTGTGCATTATTCTCAGGACCCCTGATGATTATAGTGGAGTACTGTAATTATGGCAACCTGTCTGCATACTTGAAGAGCAAGCGGGACGTGTTTGTATTGAACAGGGTTAGTTCCTCAAGCATTATCACCTTCTTTTAAACCTTCTTCTCTGTTCACTTTCAGGACTATAAGGGATGTTTCTGTATTTTGCTGCATTATGCATTAGTAGTTCTTCTACGTTGCCTGATAAACTCTACCAGTAACAAATGAGAGTGTTTATTAAGCAGAGGGATCTAATTACTGATCTCATTTCCTTCTAAAATCCCTTGCTTTCTGTTTACCACAAACACCTCTGTTTTCAGCGACACCATCTTTCACTTCTGGTCTGTTCTTATCTCCTCTGCTGCAAAGTCTCCATAAAAAGATGCCCCTGTTTATCTCTCTCTCTTGGTCTTTCTCTTCTTCTTTCTTTATTCTCCACTAAGATTGACCATTCAAGTTCTGTGCTAAGTCAAACTTAGTTCAATCATATAAAAATCTGACTTACAGATCCATTTTGCTGCAGTTGGATATAAGCCATAATACAGAAAACCAACTTTGCATTTGATTGGGTAAAATTTCCTACCAGTTGTTCATTAATGGTAACCAATGGATAAAGTGATTTTGCTGCATTCACTCGCTGATTACACTGATTCCTTAAAAGGTTTTGACTGCTGTCTTTCAGATCTCTGAAAGACATCATCTGAACATAATTTCTGATTTATGTCATGTGTTGTAAATTTTATGATTTTTTGGCATGTGCCCCTTTTTTCTCAATGGTGTGGTGGTCTGTCACAGGTAGGAGAGGAAAGCGAAAAGGAAGAAGAGAACAAGAGCCATGAGGAGACTATGTGTAACAGCCAAAGTGACCCTTGCTGTGAAGAGAAAGGTGAAGGACGTGGGGAGGACAGTGGTGCGAATATTGCAGTTTTTATGTAAATCACTTATTGGATAAGTTAAAATGATTCAAATTTAACCTGCAATGTCCCCTCTTAGACTCTTGTTCCACTTCTAACACTCCATTGCTGCTAGAGGATCTGATTTCCTACAGCTTCCAAGTGGCCAGAGGCATGGAGTTCCTCTCCTCACGCAAGGTAGACTATTTATGTGTTTATGTTCTTGCTGTGTCTATTTTTTTTATTGAATGTACTGCTTTGTGAAAACGTTAGGACACTCCATGAATACCATTGAATTGTTTATAACATGCAGATCTTCACTTTAACAATACTGAGAGATGAAGGTGATCTAAGCTAAATGTTATTAATAGAAATGCAGTTATTGTAAAGACAATAGTAGGGCACTCTATGGCCTAATTGCTAGTATTTGCTCCTTTTGGTTGAAATAATTTCAACTGAATATTTCCTATAACTGTCTAATGTCTTTTACATGGAGTGGAAGAAAAGAATTTCCCACTTCCAAATTCCCATGGAATTCTTTCAACTATGTGATGTTTCAGTGTAAGTCTTTTTATAGAGACGGTCTTATATTTTCTTCAAGTGCCCTCTGATACAATACAGATTTCCTAGTGGTTTCTGTGATGGATAGCTCTCTGCTGCAGGAAAGCAGCCCCAAACTATGACACATCCACCTCCATGCATTACAGTTAGTATGAGGGTCATGGGCTCAAATGCTCAAAACCCAAAATGTCTTCTGTTACTGTGTCCAGAAAATGTTACTTCTTCAAAGTCCACCCTAATAATGTTCTAATCATTCGCAGCAGATGTTCTTGTACCTGTACTTAAAGTGTACTTTAGGAAAATCTTACACATAAAATATACAATAAATGTAACATTCTTTTTTATAAGCTACCTTTCTTTGTTCCATTGTCTAAGAGCACAGGCCAGGGAGGTTCATCAGAGTGTAATGTGTTCAGATACACCTGATTCAGTTCATTTCTTAACTGCCAGAAGAATAAGGTTCTAGACTGTGGCCCAACAATGTTGGAATACCTATCTATCTATCTATCTATCTATCTATCTATCTATCTATCTATCTGTCTGTCTGTCTGTCTGTCTGTCTGTCTGTCTGTCTGTCTGTCTGTCTGTCTGTCTGTCTGTCTGTCTGTCTGTCTGTCTATCTATCTATTTTGGTCATTGTGTAATTGTATATGATCATGTTTTAGCTTTATTTATTTGTTGTAAACTGTGTGTGTGTGTGTGTGTGTGTGTGTGTGTGTGTGTGTGTGTGTGTGTGTGTGTGTGTGAGACAGTGCATACATCGAGACCTTGCTGCCCGAAACATCTTGCTGTCTGAAAATAATGTCGTAAAAATCTGTGATTTTGGCCTGGCGCGGGATCTTTACAGAGACCCTGACTACGTACGGAAGGGGGATGTAAGTGCAGGCCTGAATTCACCACTCCTGCAGAACAGAATATAGAATGAAGAAGAAGAGGAGTTTTCACATAACTGGTCACTTACATCATGCATTACTTTGTAGGCTCGCTTGCCACTAAAATGGATGTCCCCAGAATCGATCTTCGACAAGGTTTTTACCACTCAGAGTGATGTCTGGTCCTTTGGAGTTCTGCTTTGGGAGATCTTCTCACTTGGTACTGACGATTCACACAGAACTATCCTACTCCAATGCTTTCTGTAGGCACATCATGCTCGAAGGGCTCTAAGTTTAGTCATCAGTTTTCCTGATGGATAGATGAAAGGTTCACAAGATATGGTGTCAGTGCCAGGCAGCTTCAATACTCATGGTGTTTACCTTATATAAATTCATCACATGTTTTGCTACATCTCTTACAGTTATTTTCATTATTTATGACATGTTTCTGCTTTATGCGGTTTGCAGGAGCCTCCCCATATCCTGGACTCAACATGGATGAGGAGTTTTGCCACAGGCTGAAACAAGGAACCCGAATGCGGGCCCCGGAGTACAGCACCCCTGAAATGTAAGTAAGCACAGAGGTCCTCAGGGAGCGATAATAAAATGTGGCTGGCTGTTTCGTATGCGACAGTGGATTAGTAATTACAAAAGCAAGAAAGAGCGGTAGACGATGGTTGTGCCTTTTTTTTTCCCCTCCATTTAAGAGGTAACACAAATTGTCTTTTTCAGCTACAGCACTATGCTGGCTTGCTGGGAGAAGAACCCTGCAGATAGGCCCACATTCACAGCACTGGTCAGCACATTGGGAGACCTCCTGCAGGTCCGTGTCCAGCAGGTACAATGTCCTCCATGATTACTTTTTATTTTTATTTTTATTTTGAACTTTATTAACTCTTTAATACCTTATTATGATGCATATGCCCTAATAGCAACTTTGATGTGGCCACATCTGCCACTTATGTGTGACCCACTTACCACATGGAAAGATGATCCAGAAGAGAAGACGCGGTTGCCAGTTAGTTTACAGCCATGTTGCCAGTGGTAGATGAGCGAGAGCACACAATAGCTGTGAGAAGAACAGCTTAAGTACAGTGCTTTTGGAAAGTATTCACGTCGCTTTACTTTCTGAACATTGAATGTCACGGCCTTATTCCAGAATGAATTAAATATTTTTTTCCCTCAAAATTCTACACACAATAACTTTGCAAACATAACATGTACATAAGTATTCACAGCCTTTGCTCAATACTTTGAAGCACCTTTGGCAGAAATTGCAGCCTCAAGTCTATTTGACTATGATGCTACAAGCTTGGCACAGCTTGATTTTAGGGAAGTTTCTCACAGTCTTCTTTGGAAATTCTATTTTTAGAATACAGAGGAACTCATGAAAGGTCATGAATGGAGGAACTCCATCATACGAAGTTTTGGTATGGTGAAGTCCACCAAACAGCATCATTCAGGGTAACGTACTCTAGAGAAGACAGATAAAACAACCAGCAGTATCATTAGCAAAGGTCTAATAAGCAGCACTTTCAAGAGGGCTTATTCTTAGCAGCAGTTCCATGAAACCTCAACCACTTTTGGAGTTGCAGTGTTGTGTCGAGTGGAGCTGCTGGTACTCTGTCCCACCATCACCAGCATTTGCCATCTCTTGCCAGTCTCCCTGTGCCTAGCAGACTGCTCCACATACGCCAAAGCAAACTCAAGACCTGGTGTTCCAATAAAAGGTTAAGAAAGGAAAATCAAGCTTCAACTCAAGAATACACAGCAACCCAAAGAAAAATCACAGAATAGACTAAATGTGATATTATCTGTAATTATGCTATTATTTTTTATCATTTGATTTATTTTTACAATAATACAATTTTGAATGCTTTAGAATGTGGACCATTTTTGTTTTTAATATGATGGATACATTTGACTCCCTTACAGGACTAGTGCTTGCCAGTGGTGCCATGAATTTGCCACAAGTGGCTTAGATATGAACGGGGACATGTGGGCCATTTAAACATTTTAATATATGGGCCACTTTGGCTCACATAATGTTTGCCAAAGCTGATAGTGAGGTGGCAGTTGCAGATGATTGGCCCGGAATCATGACAATATGATATGATATCTGGGAAGTATTAAAGTAATTCATTAGTAACTACTATGAAAGCAGCATGTCTGAAAACACATATTGACCCTTAGAGGTTAATCGTTCCTGCTCATTTTTCTACCTTCATTCAGGATGGAAAGGATTACATTCCACTGAAAACGTTTCCATCTGGAGAGAACAGCGTACAGCAGGCAGACTACAGAGATGCACACCAGGGAAGCCCAAGGTATATCTACACATAGGCTGTTGGGAAAGAATGTAGAAGGAGATGCTCAGGAAGCAAAAGTATGAATATTGTTTTCTCATCTGTTGCAGCTATATCAATACCAGAATTGAAACCATCACCACTTTTGAAGAGGATCCCAATAGAGAAGTCCCTGAAGTACGGTTCTTAGTGAACACGTCTGCAGTGCGCAAGACAGGGATTTCAGATTTTCTAATCAGTGTGAACCAAAAGCATGGAATAACAATGTTTTCATTTTGTGCTTCTTCAGGATTCCCAGTCTGATAGTGGTATGGTTCTCCCCTCGGAAGAGTTCATTCGGCTGAAATGGAGTGATAAGTTCAAAACCACGAAGATAACCAAGTAAGAGTAGTGGCTGGGATACACTGGTCCGAATGGGCTATAAGGGCTTGTTTCTCTTACTAAAATATGCATTTGACTACACAAGATAATATGCACAAGCTGTCTGCACATTTCTGTGTTTATTAAAACTGATCAACAGTATTCACAACAAGAATCACATTAAGTCAAACGTATGTTGTCCTTTAAATAGATTGCATTTCATACCTTGTTTATTTTATTGTGCTCTGTTATGGCTTTTGTGCTAAAATGACGACACTGCTGATTTCAGGTTCTTCTCCAGGGGTCATTGCCAAGACAAGATCCTGCCTGCTCCAGTGCTTCCCTGTTTGAGCACCGGTCCATGTGGCCAAGCAGAGAATGATGCTAATGGTGTTGCCTCTGACTCAGATTCCGATGGTTGTGGCTCTCCTCCTCCCGATTACGATGCTGCGCTCTTCTACCCTTCTCTGTAGCGCACTCCTTAAGTCAGGGTGAGATGCACTATAGTAGTTTCCCTTCATTGCTATGACAGCATTGCATTCAGAGAGGATTCACTGATGGCTGTAGGTGCTGGAACAAGGCTACAAAGAGGAATGAAACACAAGAACAGCAGAACTGATTCCAAAGCACAACCATTGCTTGTGATGCCAAAGATCTAGTAAGGCACTGCTTGTTTTCACGCAACAAAAAGCATAGCTCTCACGTTCAATATAATGCTCTCCAACAATGTTGGCTGTAGCTGTAGTCGAATAAGGAGAATTTTTGCACTGATCTCTGGAAGCTTCCAGAATATTACCTTTTAAATATTTTAATAGTTAAAGTTCATATTTGGATATCTATTACTTATATTTAAGCAGGACCAAAAACAGGGGCTCTTAAGCATTAGTGGTAATTGTTACTTTATAAGATGGCTAGACTGTTGAATGTTGCTGTCTTTTACTACTTTCTTCTTCATGAACAGATGGTCAGGCGGTTAGGGTTAACCCTAACCCTAACCCTAACCCTGGAATGCTCAGAAAGTCCACATCAGGTCCTAACATCATATGTTTTGTATGAATCAGCAACTCAATTCAAAGGCTATGTACAGGAATAGTGGCCCAATTTAAATTTTCTCACCAAATCTGATTTTTTTTAGGTTGTTCACGCTACCTTTTAAGGTGATCTACAGTATATCTGACATTTGCCTGAACATTTCTCTTTCAAACTCAGAGAGAGAGAGAGAGAGAGCACTTTTCACAATGAATTTTGCCACAAAGCAGCCTTACAGAGATTTCAGCTTCGGTTGAGCAAGTAAACTCCAATGATCCAAATCCATACATGAAATGCTTTTGTATGCCAAAAAGCAAGGTGTCCAGAAAAATGAGTGCTGGCTTAAATAAGCCAATAGAGTGCAATTGCCCTGTAAGTTTATAGTATCTTATGAGTGTGTTTCTCACTAGATACTATAAACCTGGATCTCAGACCTGAAACTCAGGACAGGCTAGTGGGCCTGTAGATTGGATTTTGTCACCTGGACAAATATCTCATGGCTATCGCTGTTCGCAACTCATGGTGCTGAAAAAATCCAAGCAGCAAATCCATGTGTATTGCCCTTCCCCACCTCTCACATGATCAGTTTTATGAGCAGCTGATTTGCGGTTTGAGTTAATATTCATAATGGCATAATTTAGCTGTCTATTCAGCAAGGTCAGCCATAGGTCAGACTCGTCTGTCTTAACCCTAATTGTCTTATTACTAACCTCATACAGGCCTGTTCTGTCCAACAATATTTCACCCAGAAGATGCCTTTAATGTCTGAAACTGTGGAGGAAGTAGGCTTTCATCACTGTTATTTTAGTTTCTGAGCAGCTAAAGACACTTGTTACCTTTTTATGTAGTGCACTATCTACAACCTCAGGCTTGGTAAGTAGGGTGCATGACAATGAACTGTAGAACTTCACAGTGTTCACAAACCTGTGTTGCCTAAGTATATGCTGGAAGTCTGCAACTGACTATTTATTTACACCAACTACCTGCAATGCTGAAGCCATATATACAGAGCCACTGAACAATAAACCACATCCGAGGTTTTGACAGAAAATGTAAACGTATCTGTCTTAAGAACATATTAGACATTTATGCTACGGCTCTTGAGACATGTATCGAAAGTAATCAAGTATCTAGCAGAAAGAGTAAGAATATAACACAAAGAGTATAAAAATATATTTGCAGTTACTCTTCATGGTCTAAGTAACAGCACACCACACTGGTTTATATGCAAGATGAAATGAAATTGTCTTTGCAACAAGATTAAATATGACACACTGCACAAATACATTCAAAGACTTTGTAAAGTTTTTTGTATTCTTTATTAAAATACTGTTGTACACACAAATATTGCAAAATGTGAGACAATGAACACAAGAAGGGCATAAAAAGTACTAAGATTGTGAGTGAGTGTGTTGCATTTGTCAGAGGGTCATCACAATTTTTACTGGAGTGTGATTCCTGGGCTACAGGGGTCGACATGATATGAGTATCAGCTATGTGCTGGCTGGGTACGCTGGAAGGGTGTGTGTGTGTGTGTGTGTGTGTGTGTGTGTGAGAGAGTATGTGTGTGTTCTTTTCTGGGGAAGGAAAAGCTTGGCACTGGATTGACCAAGTTGTTTACAGACTGCTCTTTCTGCTAAAAACAGGAAGGCAAAATAAAAAAAATGAAAGAAACAGGTACATGATTCTAACACCGCATCCTCACTTCAGCTCAGTATAACATGCTCCACTCTGATCCCCTCTCTGTCCAGTGTGGATCAACCAAACCTGCTGCTCAAATCCCGCCCATTTCCACTGCAGCTTCCACTCACTGTTTGGAAAGGGTCACCAATGACAGGTCAAACACATTCAATCATTGGCTTATTCGGGAAACGTCCTGAGAGAATTCCAAACTGCTCTGAGTGTGCAAAAAAAAAAAAAAAAAAAAAAAAACCAACAACAACAAAAATAATAAAAAATAAAAATACCTCCCACGTCTCCACATTTACCTGCGTTACAAGTCAAGCTGTGGCTGCTATGTGTTATTCCAGCATGTTGCCATCACATGATCTGTAGGTCAAAAAAAGCCACCCCTTCAACTAGCCCCACCCCTAGTGTCCCTTCCCTCCCAGGTACTCCTGCTGGGATTGGTCCACAGAATTTTACATCAACGAAGTGACCGTGAGCTTCCATCATCTCATCATGCACCACTACTGGGCAAGAAAGAGAACCAGATATTTCATCACCAAATAAGAGCTCTATGAATTCACCAAGTCCAATACAAACGCCTGTCTAGAGGCTGTGACGTATTACAGGGGACGGGGTGAGTGGTGGGAGGTGTGAAACAGATGAAATGGCGAGAAATAGGGGGAGAAGAGAAAGCAAGATATGGGCATAAACTGAGGTCGCTCCACAAATGGGGCTAAAGGGAGAGGACATTCCACAAAAGAGGCAGAACTGGTTCCCTTCCTATTGTGGTCCAGTTCTTTGGTTCCTTTCTAGTCCCAGAAAGCCTGATTGAAACACAACAAAAAAATAAAAATTTAATTTGCGCAAACTGTGATATTGTCACCTTGCAAAAAGAATCCATGAAAAATTGGAAAAAAAAAATGGAGGTTGCATAATTCTGCATTAACAAAGTCTTACACAGCAACAGGAGAGAGCACCCCTTTGTCAGTGCCACCAGGTTTATGGGCAAAGCACCCATCCACCTACCATTGCTGCCCCCCCCCTCCTCAATCACATCTGACTTTGAAACAAGTCTTCTCTGCAGGGATGGAGGGCCAAGGGACCCAACACACCGTATTGCCACACATTCAATGAGTGGTCAGTATCAACAGCAATTTGCCAACCCCACGGACACAAACCCAGTGGTTTGTCCCATCTTAAGTGAGGATGGAGGCAAAAAGTGGTCTGGGATCTGCAAATGTGGCAAAAGTGGTCTGTCCCAACTCGCAGTGCCTAAGTAGACCTAATGGCAGGAGATGTAGAAAACCACCGCCCTTTTTCCGGTAGTCTAGTCCCCATCCTCTTGTGTGAGGTCTTGGTACACCCAGTGGGTACTACACAATCACTTTTTTAATTTTTTTCCTTTTTTTTTTAGAAAGAAACAAAAAAAAAAATTAAAAAATTTTAGTGCATCCTCCACAGAAAAAAATAAAAACCATGAAAATAAAAATAAAAGCAGGAAAAGTGTCTTTTTTTTTTTGTAGTCATCATCCTTGTTCCCCAAGTCTAAAAAAATTCATCACAGCTGTTGTCTTGTCCATAATTTGGTAGCTGTGGGGTTAAGAAAACTAAAAAAATATGCTTTAGAAAAAAACTTTCTTTCTGGACAGGACAGTGTATCTGACTGGAGGTGAACAACCAGCTGGCTCCGCCCCGGCCATGAGATCATCATTCTGCGCCCATCGTCCTTCACTGTAGTGCAATGTGCTCCGTTTCAGGCAATCCCATCCCCTGCCTGTAGGGGGGAGGGGTGCGCTACAGGGGGGCATTGGCAGCAGCCAGCAGTTCCTGGAAGGTGCTGTCGAAGCAGCGCTTCAGGTCCGAGTAAGTCACCACCAGAACGCTCTTCTCATCCCGAGACACCAGGCTGATTTTCTCTGGGACCCCGGCATCCAGCTGAGATCAAGCAGAGTCAAAATGCACACGATTAAAAAAAAACAACAACAGTGATTGTACTCGTTTTACCAAGATTCATTGCGATTCTGATATTTTATAAAATGTACACTGAACACTGTCTGAAGGAACTATTACACAGCTGTCAAATAAAAACAAAAAGAACAAGATCTTTACATTCAAATATAGAACAAACTTTGAGCCAAAAAATAAGTGCAAACTTCATTGAAAATTATAAATGAATATTAATAGGTTATAGGTTGGGGATGGGCAACCATGGCCCAGGAGTGGACTCCTGCACAGTTTTGCCAGGTTTAGTTGGTCTGTTAAAGCTTGAAAATCACGGAAGCTGGCACTCCACCACCAGGGCTGCCTACCCCTGTTCTACGGGATTACACATACAGCTTAATTCAGCCCTAAATGGATCACCACTTTTAGCCCTGAGCATCAGAAATTCAAAATATGGATCAGATGGCCACCTTATTGAGACAAGACACGATGTGGCTCAAGTCGATCCAGGGGGTGCCAGCCTCCGTCACTTGGTGGAAGAGGTGATCTCTGAAGAGCTTCAGCAGGTAACGATCTCCTGTTTCTGACCACGTAGGATCCTTCTGGAACCTGCAACAGTTCAAGGAAGATTTTATACTTCCCTTCACAATCACCACCACCACTCAGTCAGATGTACAAGGCTTACAGGAAAAGGACATGCAATCAATTTTATACATCAAGCTGCAACTAAATTAGGATTTTATTAAACAGAAAGCAAAAAAAAAAAAGTTATGTTAAGCTCAAGTAAATCTACTGATAAAAGCTGTGGTAGGTTATTTAAACACACTCTTTGAGCAAGAAGAAGCATTACTGAAGACGTACATTTTATGCAGTGCCTAAACTGAGAAACAAGTCTGACCTTTGTAAAGGCTGATCTAGAAGATATCCTCACTGTCCAATGAAATGGATTTTACAGAAGGCAAAAATGTTCTTACATTTGAATGGAAGTTAATGCAAACTATGAGTATTTGAAAGTAATTTTATAGCATTTCTTTGTCCATACATCCAGAATTATTTACACACCATACAGAAGTGCAACAGGGTTCAACCAGCAGTGATGTGTGAATAAGTGGTACCAAAGCTGCTGTGTTTAAGAGGACTACATAAATTTAACATAAATATACTACAGAGCTATTTGTTTCAGCCTCCATCAAAGGTTTTCTTTGACAACCAGAATGTTATGAAATAATAACTATGTAAATAATATTTATAAAACTGGATATTAACTATATATATTTGTACTGTAGCTATGAATAGAATTATCATTTTATCTCAGTTCTCCAAGAACTACAGGAAATAGAGGACTTACTCTGGCCTCTCATTGATAGTTCCCAGTTTGGCCAACAGGCGGAACAAACGTCCATTCTGCACTTCCTGTAGAGTGCAAGTGAGAGCAATGAAAGCACACATAAATACGCATGGCACACACACATACACGTACACACCCATTCTCTCGGTTTTCACAGCTCTCGGGCAGAGGGATAAATACAAACACTTTCCAGTCCACTTCACCACATGCAGCTATACATTTAAAGCCTCAAACACCCCAAGCTCAGAGGCCTTAATAAAAGGTGATTGCAGAAGCAGATAAGTCTAGAATGGACAAAAGTTCAGTCAAAACAGCCATTCCACTGTGTGGAAAGTGTCAGTTCAGGCCGTCACACCAAATTCAGTGCAAGGGTAGACAGTAAAATGCGTCCTAAAATGTCATCACAGGACCTACAGGTAGCTCCTGCGACAAGTTTGAAACCTTTCCTGTTAAAGAGCAACATTAGGGCAAAATTGAAGTTTGACAAAGAACACCTAGAAAAAGACCAGAGCTGTACCCTCTTCATAATCTACTACATGCAAAAATCCAGATCCCTGTATAGCCCTGTGAGAGAAACAACGCAACAAATTATGGGTATTCCATGAATGATAGTGTACACGGTTTGTACACTATACATTATAGTGCACTGTGGGATTGTTACAGTGCACTGAAAATTAGCCACTATGTTCTTGAACACCCCTTCAAAATTGCAACAGGTAGTGCACTGGGCACAGCTCAGGACACCTGGAATAATGTGTTTGGACAGACGAATTTTGAACAAAACAACAGCTGAATGTTTCATAAAATAACAGCATAATTAGTCCCTCTGGATGCAGTGCACGCAGTTTAGTCCGTTAACAGTACTGGTCTTTATTTAATCTGAAAATACTGGTGTATGTTTGTGTGTCAGATGTCCATATCGCCACCACATAGCCCAGTCACTATATATGATTATTTTTAGCATAGTTGTTTTCAGTGCCACATTTTGTAGTTTTGATATTGACATGACCCTCATCAATATGTCTCAGTTTTCTAGCTTATATTTATCAAGTCAATCAGTTATGCTTCAATGTTTCCCATGTTTACCCTGTTGTGTCCTACATAAGTACAATTATATGTTTAGTCAGGTTAATAAGGCCATTGAAAGGTTCTAAAACAAGTTACACTTCCTAAAATTTCAGATTAAGTCGATATACACGTAAATTTACTCTAATGCCAGGTTCACAAAACAAAATTTTAGCCATGACTTTTGAGTCAGACACAAAAACCTCAGGTTAGAGGCATAGAAATAAGGTGAGGGTGGAGTTATACATCAACAAATCTGCACATTTTAGTGATTTTCCATCTCCCAACACACTCATTTTGGAAGAAAAAATGTGGGATCTCATCAGTTCTTGTGACCCCATGCAGATGTTTTGTCATGTATTGTGCAACTTGAGGCCGACGTCCAAATGTTTATGTAACAACTTTAGATCATCAATCACATGCAATGAATCAGCTTTACATGACCAGCTACACGCTTCTCTTTATTTGATAAGACAAACAGGCTGTTTCCATTAAGGTGCCTTTAAGCTTTCTGGATGTCAAGGACCTCAATTCTGATTTGTTGTCCTGTAGTTTGCCTTAGTCAAAAAGCACTTTGGGCTGAAACACTCCATCTAACCTCAGTGTGAATCTGCTACTGGTTAAACAGGTGCATATGCACATACACATTTACACAGAAACAATTAGTTTAATAGTGTTTATGCCGTTTCCATATATGGACTGGAAACTGAACAGGATATTCTGCAAGTCTAATAGTGGGGCAGTTGCAACACAGGAGGAAACCTTTCTTTTGACAGTTTGGACAGTTTGAACACATTGAACACGATACGCCAGATAAAGAACACAGTTGACAGAAATGCACAGACCCAAACCTGCAGTGGTTCAACTCTGGACCCACTGGCCAGTGGAAGGACAACAGAAACGGGTTTTAGCTTTTTACTGCCTGTATATTGGTCAGTATTTATATATTTGTTATACTGATTTTAGTTATATCATATGTTCATACTGTGCATATCAGCAGATTTATCCATAACAAAAATTCCTTTAAGGGTCACTGCAGCTAATAATTATAAGGATAATTGTGAAATATTACTGCATGATACCATTATGATTCCATGATGTAAACCCATGATATTTTCTTATTTAGTTATCATACCCTGAAACGTTCATACAGTAGCAACCCTATTCTATATACAACTATATTCCTCAGTTAAATACATACATTTGATATTAGTTTCAGAGTTAAGAAATAATGAATAGCTGTAACTGAATTTCAATTCTACGAACATACCATCCATACTTGTACCTCAGGGGAAGAATACAAAGTGTATAATAATGGCAAAAATCATCCTTCATACAAAACAAACAAACAAACAAACAAACAAACAAACAAACTGGGGTGACCCAGGGCTCAGTTCTAAGTTCATTCTGTTTAGCATATATTTTAAAGTGATAGTCCGAAATTTTAGGTTAAGAGATCATTCATAATTGCGTGTGGAAGACTCCTTGTAAGAGCAAGTCGTGATGTGGTCTCCTTTCAGACCAGATAAATCAGGTGATCACAAGTTCAGTCAAGCTGTCTTCCAATCTCAAACTCTACCTTTTATTACACCCAGGTGTCATATATGGAAAATTAGGCAGTCTGTACCAAAATATATAGTTTATTTTTCACAGTCCCTTAAAAGCAGGTAGCTATCTAAACTATCTAACTCAAATCCATGGTTATGTATGGACATGATACGATATCAAAACAAACCACATCACTTATTGTTTACCCAGCAGAAGTGTCATCTTCTTTTCAACCATGAGTAAGGAATCTAAAATCAGGAAAAACAGCTAAATCCCAAAAGCAGTTTCAATCTCAAAGCAGTCCATCCGGTTCATGTCTCCAGTCTGTCCTTAGTGTATATAGCTAGTGATCAGTCAGAATATAGGCATCATCCATAAACATAAACAAATCTGCTGCCTGCTCATGAAATGCTAGCTAAATGAAGCCAAACCAGTGTTCACTGGTTCAATCAGTGACTCGATCACCCTCTTGTCCTACTAACTCTTCAGCTGGTTTGACAGAGCAGAACACCGAGTTTGCTGTTCTGATATCTCCATGTTGGTAGCTTGTGAATTTCTGAGTAACATTAGTTAGCCATACTGCACGTGACGTAAATAAACAAAGACATGATATAACCAGAAAAACTCCTGTAATAACCGACCCGCAGGCCCACTTTCAAAAACAAAATATTAGATGTTGCAGGGACTGTTGTGCCAGCACAATGATACTGCAGAAAATCACATTCTATGATTCCTTAATAATTAATTTTTTGCATAAAGTAATTATTTGCTCACTTACCAACCAGCAAGAATTCTGGCTCTCACCTCACCTGGCTCTTTTTCCTTAAGAACGCCTGCTACTCTGCACTCACACTGTACAATACACTGTATTCACCCGTTTCAACTTGTTACCTGTATAAAAGACAGCTGTCCACACAATCAATCATACTCCAACCTCTCCACCATGGCCAAGACCAAAAAGTTGTCTAAGGACACTAAAAATTGCAGACCTGCACAATCCTGGGATGGGATATAGGACAATAGGCAAGCAGCTTGGTGAGAAGGCAGCAACTTTTGGTACAATTATTAGAAAATGGGGGAAAAAAAAAGATGACAATCTTGCTCGGTCTGGGGCTCCAAGCAAGATCTCGTCTCGTGGGGTAATGATGATTCTGAAAAGGTCAGGAATCAGCCCAGAACTACACAGGACGACCTTGTCAATGACCTGAAGAGAACTGGGAACACAGTCTCAAAGATTACCGCTAGTAACAAACTAAGTCATCATGGATTAAAATCCTGCATGGCATACAAGGTCCCCCCTGCTCACTCCAGCACATGTCCAGCCCCATTTGAAGATGAAAGGATGACTGCACTGTATTGAAGGGAGGATGGATGGGGACATATTATTGCAAGATTGTGGCTAAAAACCTCCTTCCCTCAGTAAGAACATTGAAGATGTCTTCCAGCATACCAATGACCTGAAACACACAGCCATGGCAACAAAGGAGCACTTCAAGGTCCTGAAGTTGCCTACCAGTCTCCAGACCCAAACACAATAGGAAATAGTTGTGGAGGAACCCATATATTAAGTTCTGTTTTTCAATTGTATTAAATACTTATTTCATGTAATAAAATGCAAATTATTTAAAAAATGATGCAATGATTTTTTTTGATTCTGTTTCTCAGTTGAAGAGTACCTACAATAAATAAATAAATACAGACAGACCTCTTCCTTCTTTGTAGATGGGAAAACTTGCAAAATAGGCAATGCATCAAATACTTATTTTCCCCACTGTATGTGTTTTGTTCCCTCTCCTCCCAGCAATACTAATATTTTTAATGTAAAAAAAAGAAATCTGGATTACTGCAGCTTTTATAATTTACAAGAGACATGTCTTGGCAATGGCTGCCAAATGTATGCTTACAAAATAATTGTTTATATATTTGCCTGAACAAACACTGAGGCAGCTTATCATCTCACTGAATCATTATAATGCTATATTTTAATGGTTTGAGTCTTCTCACTTAATACAGAATATTAAGAAAACTGATTCAATTTGTTTTTCCATATGTAAACAACAGGAAAATAACACTTTAAATGGTTAAAAATAAGGTCATCACAGGCCTCAATGAATGGTAGCTGTCATATTACAATGTGTGAAACCTAATTTGGCAAACCACCAGTCTCTATTCGGGTAGCAACACTTTGGAATGGTTTACAAATCGAGTTCAAAGACAACATTGAGTCTATAAAGAGCTCGCGTATTAAGTGCGAGATCAGACGTTTTTTTAAATCCAATGTTTTTTTTGTAAACCATGCTTTGTGCCATGTTCAGTCAACAAGACTTAAGTGGTCAGACTGCCATACTCTACACACTTCATGACAAGGGCCAGAAGATTTTTCAGCAGAATTTATTTTTCATTTTTCCAGCCAATATGGATGTTTGCCATTTTTAAGAAATGAGTGATCAAAATTGTTTGGGTGATGATTTGCAGTGGCAAAAAGATCCAAGCTGAACACAGAACTCGCAAGGTATCTTCTGGGAGTCCCCTAAAAAATCTCCAATAGCTGACAGCAAGCTGAAAAATCTGGGCTACATATACTGTGTACACACTAGTACAATGATTAAGAAGACTGTGGTCCAAAAGTTAAAATAAGCCAGAACTAGTTTTCTTTCTTATATGTCTGGGTCACTGATCTGTTTGCTGAGAAAAAGTTTGAGCTCATGTCAGTATGCAGGGTATGAAAGGGTGGCAGTTTCACACATTCAGAAGTTAGTGTTAAAACGGAAAGAAGAAAGCAGTACACTGGTTCGAAAATATCTATGGACATAACACCTCCTCGCCCCTGCATGCTGCCTTCATATTTTGTGTCTTCAGCAAAAACACACAGACAGCATACAAAATGTGTGAATGCATGACTTGTGTGCATACCTTGGCTAGGTCTTCCTCAATGACATCATTTCTCATCTGCGATGCATCCAGCTGCGTGTAAAAGCGGGCTCCAATCATGGGCATGATGTCATTGACACTGCGCAGGCGACTCTGATCCGACAGCAGGTACCTGTTGCAACCCCCCACCCAAATAACATCCTTTAGTGAATGTTTAGGACAAGTTTCTGGATGCTGTGCATCAAATATGTAGGAGTTCACTGATTTGAAAGTGGCAAAATTTAGAATTGATGAACAGTTACAATACTGAAGTAATTTAAAATACTATGTCACAACAGCAGCAATCTCACGAAGCACTAAATCACAGTTAAACTTGTGAGGTTAAAAAAAGCAATAGTTCTGCCTCCGAAGCACACCCAGAAGCACTGCACTTGTAGGCTTGTAAGTAAAAATGTATAACTTGTAGATTGATTACTTAATAACACAATTGATTAGCTTAAGACTGAAGCCTTTAATAATGGATATTTAAAGGGAAAAAAATAGTCAATGCAAAATCAAATATGAATTACATTAGGTTTGTCTATTAATTTAAAAGATTTAATCACATTAATCACAACAATATTTTAAAATACTAGTATCTCCTTTTTGGGAGGGACATAAAACAAATAAATATGCAGGATGGTATACTTGAAAATCTGGCTAGAGGTGATATCGCTGTAGTTTTGATATTTTTCTAAATTAGAATGTCAATTTGTTCAGCAAAAGCTTCAGGGAGTGCTGTAGCATTAAATTTTAGCACACGTTAATTATGATGACACTACATGGAAGATTAACATTGTGCTCACTTGTGTGCATCTGTGACAAAGTATACAGAAGAGTCAGCATTCAAACATGAAAATATAAATAGTGTTTAATTTTAATCCTGGTTAATTAATTTATCTGTTATTTGCCGGTTTACATGCTTAGAGAATGTGCTTTAGTGAAAACGAGGGGGGAAAAAAAGTGCTGCATACCAGCCCTGGAGAATTAAAGAATATAAATACACTAGGTCATATAGGTGTGTGTGTGGGTGGATCTGAGTGATAGTGGTCATACAGGATAAGATTTTTGAGGTCAGATGAGTAGTTGATAGACACCAGCTCCATGGCTTTCTGTAGGTTTTCTCTCTGAATGCCAGCCAGAGAATTGCAGGCCAGGGCCAATACCACCTTCCCCAGGGAGATCAGATCTGCTTGCTGAAAGAGAGAGGACAGTAAACAGACACGAAGAAGAGATTAGTTAACGGTGACTGTTCAGGTTAAATTATTCTTTGATTAAAATAAATGTAAATTGCTAGATATAATATGAAGACATTTTTATAAAAGGCTAAATATTATTATGGCTGGTAAACAGATGAGTGCGGGTGGTGAACGGCAGAGATGCTCTGATTACAGTAGTTAACATAACAATACAAATATAAAAATGTTAGAAATTCATCATATACATAATGTAGAAAGGTGTGTCCACCAGGCTGTTTGAACTAGACCAGTAGAAGAACTATATATATTCATTAATTAAATACAAAATGCCAGCTAATCATTGCATATTCAATGATGTGATAAACCCAGATCAGTGGCATAACTTCTCATAACTTTAACACAGCAATCTCGAGACTCTTGTTCTAAATCATAAACACACTTACCTGGTACTGGGGCATAAGTGCCAGGTGGTTGGTCTGACTATTGTCAAATGTTAAGACATCAAACACTCCTACACAGTTCACCCGTAACCTAAAAAATAAGTGGTATATGTGTAAGTTTAACTTGCTGTGTGAAATTAAACTCAATATTTTTTTACATGTAAAGTGAAATATTAAATGCCTTTTGTTTTACTTTGATCAGTATGTTTACAGCCAACAATGAAAAGAGAAATCTACTACACATCACTTGATATATGTGACTGCAGAATTACAATTTAAAAAATTAATCGACTAGAAGACCATGATATGCAAACGAGTGCTCTGTAAATAAATATTTGTAGTTATAAGTTATAGTATCCATAGTGTTGACCATAATTTCACATACAGTGCATCTGGTAAGTATTCACAGCACATCACTTTTTGCACAATTTATGTTAAAGCCTTATTCCAAAATTGATTTCATTAATTTTTTGGCCCTAAAATATATTTTACACACATTAATCCACAATGATAGAATGAGAAAGATTTGTTTGAACTTTTTGCAGATGCATTAAAAACAATAACAAAAATATAAGTAAATAAAAGTATGTAAGTATTCACAGTCACAGGCGGGAGAAGGGTGTGGGGGGTGTTGCAGACTTCATTTTGGAGAGTCTGTAATATAAGTGAGAAATGAGTCTGTAATATAACGAATGTGGAAAAAGTGAAGTGCTCTAAATACTTTTCAGATGGACTGTAAGTGCTTCTGTACATGTGGGTGAACTACTAATACAAATTCCAAAATAAATTGTTTAGTTAAAGTTTAAATACACTGGTAGTTGTACTGCAATCATAGCATGTACTAAAACAATCACAATACTAAGTTTGTCAACATCATAAAGCCATTGATAAGTCTTCTATGGTAAAGTAGCAAAACCTTAGTTACATTTCACATCCATACATTTCAGTTACACACAATCCTACATTTCACATTTTCAGGTTTGAGTCTCAATTGCACCATATGCCACCTTTAATGGGGGGTGAAACTAAGGATGAAAGTAAAACAAAGGCAAGGCTAGATCATGTGTGGGAGACCCTACTTGAGTGAAATTACATTTTTTGATTGATTGAACATTAACATTAACTGAAAGCAAATATTTTATACTATGTCCTATATTATATTTACCTGTATGTTTTCTGTCATTTTATTTATTCAGTGTAATCAGATGAAGCAGGCCAAAGACTAAAACACCAAAAATAGAATAGCACAGTAAATAAAATAATAAAAAAATTAATGGTAATTTAATGATTATTTAAAATATGCTCATTTCAATGAGTGCCAAGTAAGGAAATTACACCATGCTTCGGATCACTGAAATTTAAAAGGCCTAAAATGATTTTACAGCAGTCTCAACCTCTCCTGTGGTAGAACTGGTTCACCAGTTAATAATGGTAAATAAAATAAAGTAAATAATGGCGATATAGTTGTAATGGACAAAGCTATATTCTTTATTATAAAAGCTTTTTTCAATACTTTTGAAAGCTCATTTTCCAAATCATTGACAAAAATATTACAAATGTTAGAGGTTATACCATTTCTAGTGTGTGGTGCACACCAAAACTACATCTGCATTTTACTGTAGACATAACTGCCTGATTATGTACACATGTTTTCAGGAACAGAAAACTAGGCCAAACTAAGACTTCTGCATTCACTTCATGTCCAGTTGGCTTGTGATGTAGCATCAGCCTCATTTGAAGCAGGTCCTATTGGCAATCATCCTACTGCAAAAGTGAAATGCAGATGGAGGGTATACATAGGCACATATGACCTTTATCAGGTTCAACAGTCCACGTAGTTGGACCACCAAGTAATGAGTGAAAGTCAGCGCAGAAAAAAATGGACAAACTCTGTACTGGTCTAAAGCATGACGCGTCTACATGTGTCTGTACCGGGTCTTTCCAGTGATGAGGATCTTGCTGGGGTCCATAACCCTGCAGGCCAAACCAGCTGTATGGATGGTCCGCAGCGCTGAGCTCAGCTGAACAATGTACGCCCAGATTAAAGATTCAGGCAACAGGCCTGCATGCTGCCGCGGAGGAGGGGGCTCATGTTGACCTATACACATACACAAACACACACAGAGTTTAAACAGGTGGACTAATATCCTGGTTGCCTTGGGAGAGAGTTTATTTGGTGCAGAATATAAAAAAGTAGTCATAGTGATGATTGGGCAGATCTCACACAAACTGCAGGCATGCTTTAAAAACGGAAAGTTCTGCACTATAAAGAACAAAAGAAATGTACGTCCCAAACAATCAGAAGATGAAAAAGGAAATAAATCTTGGGAATAAAAAGGAGTGCAAGTGTAGTATTTTAAACGATAAAGTCAATGAAGTTAAGAGGTTGAAGACCTTGGAGGTTAATATACCCAACCGTGCATTGGCCAATCACTGTTGTGCTGGAAATAACAATGTACTTTAAGTTGATGCATACTGCACTCTCACAGTAATTCTCAAAATATAATAGTACAAAACTAAAAAAAAAAAAAAAAAAAAAAAAAAAAACCTGTTAAAAGATAATCTCTCCACATCTGGAGACAAAATCCCCTACATGTACAGCCAGCTACCCAAAAGTGCTGTACTGCAGTGTGAAAGCTGTGACGTACAGTAACCATGTTGTGCCACTGCCCTGAGTGCTGCTTCCCCCATCAGCTCAACAGTTGCAGGTACTGGACTCCACCTGTCGCAGAAGTGGTTTCAACCACTATTTCCTCTTTCTCCGTTTTACACGAACAGCTGCAACCCAGCTTTCATCATGTTCTGGAATCCAAAGTGTGTGCTCACGAACACAAAAACGGAAAAGCAATGACTGTGTTCCATGCACAGAGGACTGTGCAGTCTACTTTAAATGAACAATTACTTCAAGTACATCCAGGGCATTTCAATTTAAAGAAAACAGTTCCAGCAGCAGCTCACCAGATGTACTTCAATGAATGATCAATTAGCTAATAGAAACTACAAATACTGGGGTTGCTCAAAGAGAATGCTCAGATACAAACATCTAGATAAATGTCTCAGAGGCTAAGACCAATTAGAACCTTATACATAAACTTCACCATAATTTCACAAACATCTAAACAAGAACAGTTTGATTAACCTTCCTATCGTCCTTGGGTCCATTTGACCCCATTCAATGTTTATCATTTAAAAAATTGTAGTTGACTTTTTTTTCCTTTTGCTTCATTTTCATGACTTTTCCTAATTTGATGGGGACAACTGAAAGCATGAAATTATCATGTTGATATTTTTTCAATGTGCTGAACACATATTGCATGCATTGGTTGTCCTCAGGGGTCAATTTGACCCCAAGCTGTTTTAGCAGTTAAAACTTGTCTGTGTGTGACCTAACATGACCACACCTGCAGGTGAAGTTGATACATTTGAGTTAATATATTTTGTTAGCACCAGTAATTTTATCAAAATGGTTCCAGGACCCACCAGATATGCAATCAGCAATGTTGATGACATCAAGTCACCATTTGAGCTCTTCATAACGCCATCAATAAAAAATATTGTGCTTGGGATGACAAATTTAGAAGGGAAGTGTGTATATGGGGACAGTTGGAAAGACTTGGATGTATTTGACTTGGAAGCCTACATTGGCTTGCTAATTTTGGCAGGAGTTTACAACTCAAAAGGTGAAGCAACAGCTAGCCTTTGGAATGCTGAGAGTGAAAGAGCAATTTTTTCAGCCACCATGTCTCTGAAGACATTCCATATTTTGTCTAGTGTCGTACGCTTTGATGACAAACAAACAAAGCAGGGCCAACGAGAACATGACAAACTTGCGGCAATAAGGGATGTGTGGGACAAGTGGGTGCAGCGTTTACCCCTGCTTTATAATCCAGGCCATCACGTGACTGTCGGTGAGTGTTTGGTTGCGTTTCGTGGGCGCTGTCCATTCAGACAGTATATGCCTTGCAAACCTGCCAAATATGGCATCAAAATATGGGCAGCATGTGATGCACAGTCCAGCTTTGCCTGGAATATGCAGGTGTGCACAGGCAAATCTCCAGGCAAAGCACCAGAAAAGAGTCAGTTGTGCTAGATATGGCTGAAGGTCTGCATGGGCATAACATTACGTGTGATCAGTCTTACACCCTGGGTGAGGAACTTCTCAAAAGGAAGGTTACAATGTTGGGGACAGTGAGAAAGAATAAACCAGAACTTCCCTCTGAACTTGTTGCTGTAAAGAACAGGAAGGTAACATCTTCTGTGTTTGCCTTCACTGATAAAGCAACTCTGGTCTCATATTGCCCCAAGAAAAGGAAAAATGTCCTGCTGCTCAGCAGCATGCACAAAGATGCTGCCCTGAGCAGCAGAGAAGATAAAAAAAATTGTGCTGGACTACAATGAGACAAAGGGAGGGGTGGACAATCTGGACAAGGATGGTTGCGCTACAGTATAGGTCCTATCCATCATCACCAAAACACGACTTGTGGTCATTAATGTTGAGAAGTAAATTTGAGAAGATTTGTAACAGTGCCTGTTACAAAAATGTGGTCAACAATATTCTGTAGATCATTTTCTGGAGGTAAATATCCCTGGGGTGAGACTGACCCCAAGGACCAAATTTGTTATTATATTTGAGGACGTTAGGAGGGTTAAACAACTAGATCTTTGTGTGGCAGCACTGACCTTCATATGGTTGGTCAGCACAAGCTGTTTTTCATGCTATGGAATTGCAACTCACCCCACTTTCTCTTGGTAAAGTAAGAGTCAGCCGTTGGGTCGTTGAAGTGCCTGCTGTACATCGTCTCAGCCCCAGCATGAAAATCATAAGAAAACACCAGCGCTGATGGAGAAAAACAATCAGAAGCTCAGTAATATCTGTGTTCCACTGAAAGAACTCCAGCACTATCATAAAACACACATAAGGCCTTACAGTGGTCTCCAAATGCTTTTGTGGTAAAGACTTCTCGAAGGGTGACAGCGTTCGAATGCTGGATCTTCTTCCACATGTCTACCAGCATCATACATTTGGTGTTCACCAACCGGAAGCCTATAACCACACAAAGTCTAATGTTTTAGGTGTTCACACTCATTGGTCAATATATTAAGGAACATCTGTCACTGTAAGGTGCATTTTTAGGCTTACAATGATTATGTGCTGCTGCACAGTTTATTGATCACCTCTGACCCTGTCCATCAATAGAGATATGCCATCTTAACAATGCCACAAGCAAAATTGTCTTTAATTGGTGATTATATGGCGGTCCCTTTCTCTTGAAGGATGGGCATGAGAGCAGATGATAAACCATGCAGCAACAGGTGACCATCAATATTTGTAAAATTACAGCTACACAGTTTATGATGAGATTGTACAGGAATGTACATGCAAGTTAGGTGCACCTAATAAACTGTCGAAGTAATTGTATATGAAAACATCGTAGTTGACTTGGTGCAAATTGGGGCATATACAGTATTTCTTACCATGTATCCTCCTGAGACAGTAAGGCAAGTCATCTTTACTGTTGACCGCCTTGTAACATGAAGTGATATAACTGAAGTTGCTGGTTTTCTGTAGGCGGTTGGGAGGAGGGAGGGGCTCCAGTGGAAAGAGGCTATGGTAGCTGTCCACCTCAGATGGTACTCCTAAAAATCACTGCACAATTAGATAAGTGACGACCAACTTTCCAGATACTTGCTGCAAACTAATGTAACCTTGCTGCTAACATTTGCAACCATTTTGATTAATGAAGTTTGTAAAGTTATGTAAAGAAGCTGTGTCAAATGAGTGCTATGGAACTACTAAAAATACAACTGAGTGCAAGTAAAACAAGAAAAAAAAGAATAAATAAAAAAGGGACTCTGTAAGGGTTCTAAATTTCTGTCAGAGACAGGATGTGGTTTCTTTAAGACAAAAGGTGAATCCAGACACAATGACCACAAGCCAGACATCGCTGACAATCAGACATACACCACAGAAACCTTCATAACAGCATTAAGCACACAGTCTGGAAAGACGTACCTGGATTCTCTGACTGATCAATTTGAGCCATTGTTATCAGATGCCTGTTTATCAACTCCTGGAGAAAGAAGCAGCATCATAGAAAGTTAAGCTTGCTTAAATGCACTGGTATTAATCTCAACAAATCATGGTTTCTTATAACTTCTACAGTAATTGTACAGAACTCTCATGACTCTAACTCCTGCCTCCTTGGGTGCTCTCTCTGTCTTTCAGCTTGTAAACTAGAAACTCAGTGAAGGACACCTCATTTGGTAAATGCATTTGGTGCCTATTCCTTTCCTCACATCCCTTGTGTCCTCAGGGGGAGGAGCCAAAACCCAAGGAAATGATACAAGGAAAGGAAACAAAGATGGACAATTAGAGAAACGAGATCCAAAATGCTGCTATAATGTCTCAGTAGTGTTGTGTTCAGCCATACAGAGGCAGAGACACAGAAACAAAAACAGTGAAAGAGAATACCTGTCTGAGCTCATCAGCCATAAAGAAAGATGGAGCATTGGCTTTGGGCTGCATGTATGCCACATGAGGTGCTGTTTGTGGGTATATGTGGTACGTTGGAAACACCTGAAAGAATAATGCAGCCCATGATCATCTATGTGAACATGATGAAAACAAGCCAAAACTTCAGACAAGGAGAGGCTATACCATTCCAGCCATGGGAGCAGGGGTGTTATCAGTGTAGAAGTAGGTGGTTCCACCCACAGTCTCCTTCTGGATGATGTGTGCACCACCCCCTGGATCGGATGCAGTGGTGGGCACCATATAATTGGCTGGGTTTGGGTTAGGGGTGTGGCTGCGGCGTCGAGGAGCTGGGGACGTGTGGGGGGTGATTTTGGGTGAGTGGAGAGGAGATGACCCAGCAGACAGAGACATACCTGTAGAAGAATCTAGGATTACAAAAACAGCTACAAAAACAGACCTTCAACTAAAATATGTTCCTATAATCACTTAACTGAACCATTATTCCTTAAGTTTCACTTTGCCCCATTTTTCAATAGACAGATTGATAGATAAGCAAAGGAAAAAAGGAGAGCATCCTTGGAAAAGAAAGCACAGGACAGAAAGGGTCTTGGAGAGGGTGGATCACTCACCAGGAGCAAGGCCAGCTGCTGTCGAGCTACTCAGGCCAGGATGGGGAAAGAGGGGTGAGGGAAACGTGGCCACGGCTGCTTGAGACATGGTGTTCATGCGAGGTGTTCCTTTGGGGATGAACTCTGTGGCTGCTGGATTAGGAGCCTGCTCAAGAAACCACACACAAAATAAGGCATTAACTAACTGAAGCAAAACTTCACAGAGAGAGTAACTGAACAGGAAAATACCTACAAGGTCAAAACTGAATTGAATGCTGAGATTAAATACTGAGATAAGAATGAGACAAAGCAATATTATTTTAGAGGTATTAGAACTCTGTACATGTACGATGATTAAATAATAAATACATAATAAATGTTCACCTTTCTCCTCTGCGTTAAGCTCAAAGCACCAAAGTCACTAAAGAGGGACGAAGTG
This sequence comes from Acestrorhynchus altus, assembly GCA_034509495.1. NCBI lineage: Eukaryota > Metazoa > Chordata > Actinopteri > Characiformes > Acestrorhynchidae > Acestrorhynchus > Acestrorhynchus altus. The sequence goes on from CM067503.1 coordinate 19,525,321, forward strand.
GGGGAATTTACTGGATCTACAGAAAAGACAACAGAAACAGTGAGAGCTCACTTTAATCCAATAAACAGTGCTTTACTCCAACTGCAAACAACAGATTTCAGCTCACCATGAGTGCTGTGGCTGAAGTTCTTGGCGCCATCATTAAGAAGGCTCGGGGAGCTACTGCTGGTGGTCATTCTCTGAACACATACACACAGAGGTCACAAATAGTGAAGTCTCACACATTTTGGATCCATGATAAGAACCCTTATTTTACGGTTACTCAGTACTAAAGCACCTTATATCAGAGGGGTATATTACAGTCTGGCAGTTTGGAGTTTTCCTTGCTCCAACACACCTTTTTGACAAACAGTATCAGCATCACTTTTAATCAGGAAAGACACCCAGGACTGGAGCTTCATTACCCTGCTATAAAGCCACTTAACACGGATAAAGTCCAAAAAACCACACAGTGGGGAAAATAGGTATTTGACACACTGCCAATTTTGGAGATTCAACAATGGAGAGGTCTGTAATTTCCATAATAGGTATACTTCAACTGTGAGACAGAATCTAAATAAAATCCAGAAAATATGACTTAAATTATTCATTTGCATTTTACTGCATGAAATGTGTATCTGATCACCTACCAACAAGCAAGAATTATGGCTCTCACTGACCATTTTATCTTTAAGAAGGTCTCCTATTCTGCACTCATTACCTGTATTAACTGCACCCGTTTGAACTTGTTACCTGTTGCTACAGGACAATAGGCAAGCAACGTTTTTAGAATGTAACAATTATTAGAAAATGGAAGAAGCATAAGATGATTATAAATCTTCCAAGGTCTGGGGGTGCATGAAAGATCTTGCCTCATAGGGTAAGGATGATTCTGAAAAAGGTCAGGAATCAGCTTAAAAACTACACATTGGTATCACACTACAACATCATGGATTAAAATCCTGCAGGGCACGCAATGTCCCCCTGCTCATGCCAGCAAATGTCCAGGAATGACCATTTGAAGTTCATTAGTTGAGTCATGGAAGGTCATGTGGTAACATAACACCAAAACAGAACTTTTTGGTATCAACTCCACTCAATATTTGGAGGAAGAAGGAGGATGAGAACAACCCCAAGAACACCATCTCAACCCTGGACGACTGCACTGTATTGAAGGGAGGATAGATGGGACCATGTATTGTATAACCACCTTCCCTCAGTAAAACTCTTCCTAAAAGTTCTGGAGAAGATATGGATGGAGGACTGGGACATAATCCCTGCTGCAGCATGGGCAAACTAGGTCAAGAACTACAGGGGACGATTACTTCTGTAATAGCAAACAAAGGTTTCTGTACCAAATATTAAATTCTGTTTCTGTTGTATCATTCATTTCATGCAATAATTTGCAAATTAATTATTTAAAAATCATACAATGTGATTTTCTTTTTAGATTCCGTCTCTCACAGTTGAAGTGTACCAAAGATAAAAATTAAAGACCTCTTCATTCTTTGTACTTTTTCAAAATCGAGAGTCTAACAAACTTATTTTTTTAATCTACAACCAGGCATGACTCAAATTTGCTTCTGCATTACAATGCTCTTTACCAAATAGCTGACCAAGAGTGTAACCAAGTAAACATGTCTAAACCCCTTTACTGGTTTACAAAGAATTTGGTGGTTGCTGCAGGACTGTTGAAGTGAAATCCCTTAAAATGGCCTGCATGCAGCATTCAAATGAAATTTATATTTCCCTTTTTGCAAAACCCTGTGATAAAAGCAGTTGCATGCATTCTTTATGTATGAGCTTAGGTTATTTATTATTAGGTTATCATGTCCTTCCTTATTAAGTTATCATTTCCTATGCTGCCCTACCTAAACAAATCTGCAAGCTAAGATGAGATTGTTTTCTTGCATTGGGGAGCTGATGTGTTGTATTTACCAAACCATATTTATTTCTTGCAACAGCCTAAAAAATGACAGCAGAACATATTTACATTGCTAAGCAAGCAACAAAGATAACATGCAAATAACAGCATGTTGGTTGGTGTGGCGAAACAGAAAACCCCACCAGTAAGCCTGGGGTTCAATTCCCAGTCTCGGCAACTATGCTGTGTTACACCAAATGGAGTCCTTGGGCAAAACTCCTAACATGACTCTTGCCCACTTCTGTAATATGAGTAACCTTGTAAATTGCTCTTAAAAAAAAGCATAAGCTAAATGCTATGAATGTAAATGTAATGTCAAATACGCACCTGCATCATTGAATATTTGGACTCTGCTGGGCTGCCAAACCCATTGACCCCAATAAAGCTGCTGCTGAAGTAGGAGTTGGTCAGATTTGCATCACTCAGTGCCCCACTGTCCATCCCAGGGACTGAAATAAGACACACAGAAATATCCCTATTTTGAATTATATCTACTAAAGAGAAAAATAATATTTTAACAAATGCTGATTGTGAGATCAACTGCAAAAATTAAATACTACTAATCTAAACAAGCTAGTTGTACTCAGCACTTCTGTTCAAATGAGCATCAAGAAGAAGGCTACGATGCTCCAACACTCTAGAAAGACAGCAAGAAACACTAATATGATATCTATGACACAGATACTCATCCAAACATATACGCCATCTTTGAAAATATGGGGGGCAGTGACCAGTTTGCTTTAAACCATGCTTATGACACATTAGAAACTTCAGTGTGAATGTCACATTACAGATTTATTCATGCTGTTGTTCTCAAATCTCCAACCAGATTAGACTCTGGTTGAACTTAGAGGCTGTCTAGTGAAATGCTCCAAAAAGCAGTCAATTGGGACCAGGAAAGATTTGTTTTCTGAAGACAGATTTTTTTTTACTCTATTTTTATGGATTATTGCTCAACCATCTCAAAAAGATTTGTTGTGGTCATTAAATCTGATTTGATTCAGAACATAGCATGACTGTGACTATCGCGCATGCAGACATTGCACTGATGATGCTGAAACCATATATTGTGCAGCCTAATCAGAAACTCTCTGAAAACATCTAATATCTGATCCATTACTTGTTCTACTGAGATCTGTCTGCAGAAACCCACAGATATACATGTCTTCTTTAAGAAGCTGGAGGGCAGAGGGATGTGGCAGCTGTCAATGTCACATTAGAGATGCATCAATACTATTGTTCCTTTCAGGAGAAAAACAAAAGAAAAGTGTGAAGAGCTGAAAGGCAGAAAGGGTCCAGCTGAACACCAGCCAATCACAGCCCTGCGAAGAAAGACGTAAACAGTGTGGTCAGCTGACGCACGCCGCGCTTTTTTTTGGACTAATTCTTAAACATGGTCATTAAAGCACCAGCACGAAGAGTTCGCATTATCACTGCAGTTACAGGCGACGATGAGCAAAACATCTGGCTGCAGATTCGTGATTTGGACATTATAGTGAGAAACTTGTAATGAGCACTCCGGCCCTGTGAGTGCTGCAGTGAAGAGCTGACACTGCGACCCCCTCCAGATCAACAAACACTGCCCGCCACCATCAGCCTTTCAGCCTCCAACAATGACAGGCGCTGCAGCTCCAGCCTCGGCCCACAAAAGCACAATTGCGAACGAGCTGGAGCCCCTTTAGAGTCGTCCTTCCAGCCTGTTCTCAGCCGCGGGCAGTGGAGAGAAAGCTGGTCCTGCTCCGTTTCCTCGTATTGTGTGGGGAGCAGGGGGAGCTGTGGTGGAGGAGGGAACGAGGCCTCGCTGAATCCTCGGCCTCGATTTCTGCACACCCCGCCAGACAAGGCCCTGGGTTTTCGTGCACTAAACAAGCAAGACTTTCGCGGCCCTATGCTCCGTTTCCTCCCCAAACACCATCACTGCGCGCCAACTTACTTGTAAGGAGTTGCCCCTCCAGAGCTGCCCCCGCTGGACCCAGCGCATCGCTCTTTTTGGGGACACTGGCGGGGGCAGCGCCTGCACAGGCCGTCGCCACCACCGCGCTGCCCCCGAGCGGATACCCGGCGGCCGACCCGCCGCCTCCGGCCATGGAGAAAGGCACGGGGCTGCCTCCACCTCCTCCTCCTCCTCCGCCTCCTGCACCTCCTCCTCCGCCGCCGCCGTGCACTGTCAGGCTGGCCAGAGTCGGGTCCTCGTGCACGAACTGACACTCGTCTCCATAAAAGCACGTTTTGTCTTTCGCGTAATAGCGGCAAAACTTCACTTTAACGCCTGCTATCCCGACCCCCCCGAGCGGAGCGGCTGAGGGAGGGAGTCCGCTGTTCATGGCACCGCCGCCGCCGGAATCCACTCTACCATAGACAGGGGAGAGGAGAGCCGCTCCACACACACTCCCCCAGCAGTCTGCACACAAACCCGCTTAAAACCAGTCCGAATATCCACCCGGAACAACGCCGGATGACATTGTGCTTCGTAAAAGCGGCACAAACTGCGCCGTTGTGCTGAACGCTGAATGCTGTCCCCGCCGCCGCCGCCGCTGTTGTTGTTTTCAGCTAAGCGCTAACTAGCCTCGCTGTGCATTATGGGGGCTGGCGTTGCAGGGTGCGTTAGCAGACACTAGAGGCTTCAGTCCCACCAACAACAACAAACTGTTACCCCACTCTACCCCCCCCCATACACACACTTAACATCACTGTATTCTCAACACCAAACGAGACAGTATTACAAAACTGATTTAGAATAATTCCGTAATCATAATAATAACGCAAAACTATTGTGCTCCCAAAGTCATACAGCTCCCAAAGTTTTCATAAGTAGATGCAGAGCCTTTATTGTCTGAAAAGCTAGCAAAGTAAATACACAATGAAACTAGAATGACACAACATAACATAATGCAGGGCTGGGCGATATATCAGCAGTAATATCAATATCACGATATAAATAGCACAATAGTGTTCTCATTTATATCAGGTTTTAATGTTTTTAAATAACTTTCTGTCAGTCTTTCCTTGTTCTGATCCATACTCTTCTCTCATCCATACTGTCTCACTCACTCACTCTTATATTGTGGTCTTATATTACTCACTCATATTGTGTAATGTCATTTACTTACAGTCCATATTGCCCAGCCTTGTTATAATGTAATATTTAAGTGTAGATAAAAAAAATACTACCTTAAATACACAAATAAATAAATACACTACAATACAATGCAGTATGGAACAAAGTTACTCAACACAGGGTAAATATACAAAATACATAGAAAATATTGTTTTTTAACTGATTAGCATTTTGAGGTCCTGTGACTTAATTACTTTACAGCCTGTAACATACACATAAAAAGCAAACACTGAACTAACTACTGTACTAACTACTGCAGCCTTCTACATTTAGAGAGCATCAGCAGATTGCACATTTGCACATTCAAGAAGGGTATTGTACATATAAGACACCATACATATGAAAAAAGGCACTGGGAATAGAAAGTAAACTGAAAAGGCAGGTACAAAGTAGGAAAATTAAATGAGCAAGAATTCAGCCATTATATCCCCAATCTATGATTATGCATTAAAATCTGAAAGAATGGTTAAATTGTTGGAGTCCATTTAATAAATATGGTTCCAACACTAAATTTCATGGACAAAATTTTGAACAAGCAAAGAAAAGGTCAAGTTATATGTCAACTACATTTAAATACAGGTCTAAACCTATTAATTTAGTATACTATATGTTGTTGGCTTGACACATTATGAGGAACTATAACACTTCATCCAAATAAGCAACATGTTTTGCATATAAATGACTCTGTGCTCAAGTGGTCATAGATGTTCAGCAAAGTTTGTCACTTTTAAAAGGAAACCACGAACTGAGAGAGAGAGGGTGGGGTGGGTTGGGGGGTGGGGGGGTTATGTGGCCTTAAAAGTGTGTGCCTCACTGCTCTCCACATCCCATTTCGTGGCTCCTGGTTGATTGCTCCTCAGGTCTGCTGTTATGAACTCAAATGATGCAGTTCAGACAAAACACAGTTTTTCTTGGTAAGTAGCTCAAATTAAAAAACGGTTTAAAAAGGTTTGCTAATCAGTGGCTCATTTGTGTAACAGATATTTGCTGCTGTCTACCATTGAGAATATAATAGTATCACTCTAAATGTAGCAGTATTTTTATTTCTGGTGGTGATATCATACTTCCTTTCTGTTATTTTACTGACTTCTTATAGTACCCTGAAATTGTGTCAGTTTGAGTATTTCTAAAGCTTATAGTTTTATTGTGTCTATTGTCTTTTGCATCAAAGTGTTTGTTGTACTGCAATGGTGTGCACGTGTCTGCAGTGACCAGTTAAAGGATGGAGACATGCAAGTGTATCATCTGCCCTGTGTATCCAATGAAACCGTAAAAATCTTTCTTTCTTTTAATAATCATGTAATTTTCATCGGGTTCTGTGCTTTTTATTATTTGAGTAGGTGTTAGATTTATAGTAGGAATGCGTGGAAGTTTACTGGAAAAATACTGGAAATTCAGTGAATTGTTGAATTTCCTTGTATTTTGAAATGTCAAAATTTCTTTTTTTGTAAATGAGGTCATATACATGACCAAGAATAAATGCAGAACTGACATTGTAGGAGTAAATGCAGAAGTGTGCAACTTGCCACAGTTGCCTTTAAATTACAATACCTTCTTCACTTCTCTCTCACATTTATAGACAACTACATCTTATATAAATTACAAATATAACAAAAATATTTCCATGCAAAATATGCACACTATCAAAATCAGTTTTCATAGTAGTTGTATTTCATGTACAATATTACAAATACCTACAGCTCTGTTCTGGATGCTTCTTAATTTCATACAGCATTTCAGCATCTTATTTATTATTTGAAACTTGTGAAGTTAAACAGGAATACCATATCATCTCATTTTATACATTAACCTGCAACCATTTAAGTTTTATATTATTGGCAACATTGATTTCAAACTTGTAAACTGTTTAGACAAATAATATATTTCTTATTACTGTACATTGTCTCATTGCAGACTGTTACGTGCAGCTTGGCTGAAGTGGTCTCGCTAGGTTTTCAGACAGTCATGCTGGATGTCCTGGCAGGGCAGACTGTTGAAATTTGTTCAACATCTTTGGGAAACAGTTCTAAAAATTCTACACCATGCTTCTGGACCCAAAGGTGTGTTTATCATTCAGATAACTTAATCATTAATTCTGCTTGTCATCACTGGCATCATGACTTTTGCTGGGTATGCCCACCAGCTCAGAGTGGTTCATATTGGCTGTTTCCTGAACAACCTGTAGGATTTGTATTGTTATTGCCAGACTAGCTCAGATCATATTCAGCTGGAGGTTAAATATATTCTTTCAGTGGTGTTTGCTGATTGCCAATGCTGGTTAATGAATATGTATATTTAAAAGCAATAGGAATAAGTACATACAATACATATAAAAGTGTGTCAGAGCCTTCTATAGATGGACAGATCGATATAGCTGTATTGATTCTTTTGACTGAAACTTTGATTTTAGAGCTGTACACGCCAATCAATGCTATTGTAGTCATTTCTAAATATCAGAGTATCTATGTTTTATAAAACTTTAAAAGTGAAAAGTGATTGTAGTCTGCAGACACAAGTGACTCTTTAAATAGTCGTTTAAAATTACAACCTTTGAAAGTATTAACACTGAGTTATTAATGGAAGCCTATTGCTGATAGTTCATTTAGGTTTTTTCTTCCTTCTTGTTGTTTCTGGCAGTAGTATGTCAACCATTGATTTGTCGAAATCAACTACATCGAAATGTAGTTATTTTTTTCTATAGAATATGACTGTATACATATTAGTTTTCGTATTTATGTATGTAGATCCATTGCTATAAAACAATCCAATAATCATCATTAAATTCAATCTAACTCTTTTTTTATGATCATGGCATAGCTTGTTCGACACAGAAACAGCGAATAAAGTTCCCTTCCAGCACTTTAAAAGAAACATGGATGGAGTGTATGCTGCAGTCTGTTACAACGGCAACTCTACCTACTCTGTAAACATCTCAGTCCGCATACTCTCACCCGCAAGTGAGTCAAATACAGTCCTGCTTTACACATATAAAATCACACCTCACATTAAACAGAGTTTGCTGTAGTAGCATTCACATTTTAAAATTCATTTAAAATGCTGATATCAAATTTTTCTCATTTCTAGAAAGACCTTCAATTCCACAGCTGCAAATTATTAGCAAAAAATACTTTGCGGTTGACTTTAGTTGCGTTTCAGAGGGAAACCCTAAACCAAAAATTACATGGTATTCAGAAGACAAAGAAATGTAAGTGTAAAACACATTTTCTAATTTATCAAGTGTGGTGGTCTTTTAGTTTAGCATTGGCTTTACCATTTGTAATACAACCCCCATTTCTGGAACTATTGTGACATTCTGTAAAATGTAAGAAAAACAAGAACATGTAATTTAGTTATTCTCTTTAACTTTTATTCAACTGACAGAACAAAAAAAAACCTCATGTTTTTTCTGACCAACTTCACTGAATTTTGTACACAAAACAAATTTTAAATTTGACACAAAGGTGCATACAGAGACACATATTAGGAATTATTATTAGAGAAACACATGCTCCCATCAAGTCATCTTTTTGTGGGGCATCCATAGTTATTTCAACAAGAGAATATGCTTCATTCTGCAATTGGTACAACAATTTTGTAGACAGAGATTAGGTGTGCTTCATTGGCCTGCCTGCAGTCCAGGTTTGTCTCCTGATTAAAATGTATGAAACATCATGAAGAGGAGTATCAGACAGTGTATCAAGCAACAATAAACAAAAATTCTACAATCATAAAAACAATTATAATTCAGCAACATTTTAATTCATACAAAAGGTGACATAACAGATTGGTACAAATGCATTTATTTGATTACTTTAAATTCTCAACTGTTTGTGTTTATGCAAAAGCAATTTTCTTTTTAATTAAAATAAAGGTTCTTGTTTTTATTTTATTTTATAAAATGTCCAAACCATTCTAGAAACAGCATTAGTACATAAGTATGTGGGAAGTTAAACAACCTGTTGACTTATTTCTTTGGAAAAAAAACAGTACAGAAATCCTTTTCTGAAATCCTTAGAATGTCTGAAATTGACAGAAATGAAACAGGAATTCCAGAATTTGTATGTATCTAAAAATATTCTACAGCTTATTTGACTAAAATGCAGTAAAGTGTCCACAATAATAATTTAATTTGTATTAAAATATATTTAATACAAATAGGCAAACTAGAATATATCATATAAGTGAAACCATTACATGTCATTTTGTAAAGTTGTTTGTATTGCCCCAGTCAGTGTCTCTGTCAGGGATTTCTGTAAACATACACTGTGGCTTTCCAGACAAGTTGATGATAAAGAAGATATAGAGAAATCAAAGGAGATGGTGAAGAGCCAGATAAATGGTTTTATGTACCAGACATCAAACACAAAGTGCTGTGCCACAAATTCGCAAGGAGAGGAATGCAGCCAGATTTATAATTACGGTAAAAGGTTTATGCCTGTTCATCACTTAATTAAAATATTTCTGACAGTTTTTGGTGTGTAACCAATCCTTTTGTGATATCTGAGATATTTGAGATATATGAAATATGATGACATGGTGACTTGATTCCTTCTCTCCCAGTGCTGGGGTCTTGGGGCCTTCTGAGGGACATTTTTACGTTCTCCCCATCTGTGTAGGCTTTCTCTGGGGACTCTGCTTTCCTCCCACAGTCCAAATACATGGAGGGCTGGATTGGCTACTCTAAATTGCCCTGGTGCGTGTAGGTGTGTATTGATGTGTGTGTCTGTATATTGGTACTCTGTTCTAGGTGAGTGCCAATATACATATACCAATATACACCATACCAACAATCCAGGATGCCAAAGAAACCAACTGGCAATTTGATAAATGTATCACAGATAAGATGTATTATGAATGTTTTATAGATACTTGATGATGTTGATATTTTGTCGCACATGTTTTAGAGCTTGGCAAACAAAAAAAAAGAACTGAGGCTCCACAGGTTTTCTTGCATCCCGGTCAGTCACTTGTACTCAGCTGTACAGTATATAGCAGTACAGTGAATTGGTACTTCAACAACACAAAGGTAGTGTGAAGTGTGAACACTGTAGTAATAAATGTAATCATAGGTTAGCATGAGCATTTGTGTCTCTGATATTGCTGTATTATTTCTCCCCATTTCGGTCTGACCCTTAGCTCAGTGGAGTGAGATCAGAGTGTTACGATACCAATATTGAGTATTTCGTCATTGAATCAGTTGGTGTGCAAGACAGTGGAGAGTATGTTTGCACAAGTGAGAATGGCCAAATAAAGTCTGTGCAGGTCCATGTTAATGGTAAGTGAAATTCTGTTAAATCTCCTTTCTAAAGAATGTTCTTCTGTTGATTGTTCTGAATCAGTCTGTACTTACTGTACACAGGTCAGTTAGTATCCTAAGCTCCCAATCAATTAAACATTTGAATTTATAGTAAAGGTAATGTAACAGAGTGGTATACATGCCTGATTCTAAAAGAGAATTAATCAATCACTTATTCTTGTTTTTATTGTAATTTACATAATGTCCATTTTTTTCTAGAAATAGGGTTTGTGTGAGGGATTCAAAGAGTTTAATGGTAGTTTTCTTCTCATAGACAAAGAATTCATTGACATACTGGAGATGAAAGACCACATCACAATTAAAAAGACAGAGAAAGCCAGTTTCTGCTTCCGAGCTCAGGCGCTCTCTCAAAATAAAGTGCAGTGTGATTGGATTACACCAAATGGAACCAAAGTGCAAAGTGATGAAGCTCAATACCTCTGGGGTAACAGGTACATTGTGCATGCAGTCTAGTCTAGTATTCCAGCCTAGGTCTGTAAAAGTAAATTATATCATATATGATGGTTTTGTTCTTTCTCTTTTAGCACATTTAAATTGTGTAACCCAGAGCCAGGCCAATATCAGATACAACTGAGATCTGGTGAAAAGTTAGTCATAAAGAATATGTCCCTCTGTGTAACAGGTGAGTTCTCATAGATTGTTTATTATGATGGACATATAGAAGATATTATGTATAGTATGTTGTAGAGTGATAGATTGAAAACAAAAGCAATGTTAATAACAGAGTACTGTAAAGAAAGGGTTTTGTGTCTCAGTAGGGTCAACAGTACAGGTTGAGCTTACTCATTACAGCAAAGAGCCAGAACATTAAAACACAACTGGAATGGTGGGAAGCTACCTCTGAAGGAAGTGGGAATTAGACTGGCAACCATCCAAAAGGCCAACAAAAGGCCAGTTTTTTTTATTTTTTTCCCCAGTCTGATTTATAGGTGTTTTTCCTATACTTTTTATTTTTACTTTTGTTCTTTAGGGTAATATATCATCCCAGACATCATAGTGGCCTACTTCTAGTCCCAAATTCACTTCGCTAAGCTTTGGGCAAATTCTACCACATGAAAGTTCAAGGATCTGCAGGAACATTTGGTTATACCACAGCACACCTTCATAAGTCAGGAAAGAAAGGAAAGGAAGGACCTGCGATACTGCTCTTTCACACTCTTAGGGTGGAGCAGCCTGTCATTGAAGGAGCTACCCAGTACTGCCAGAGTCTCATGCACGGGGTGATAATCATTCTCCAGCATGAATGCTAGCTTGGCTAACAATCTTCTGTCTCCCACCACCTGCACTGGTTCTAAGGGGCTTCCAAGGACAGAACTGGCCCCCTTCATGAGTTTGTTCAGTCTCTTCCTGTCTGCTGTTGAAATACTGCTGCCCCAGCAAGCCACTCAAGAAAAGATGGTAGATGCCACCACTGTGTCAAAGAAGGTCCTCGGGAGTGCTCCCTGCACTCAAAATGACCTCAGTTTACTCTGGCTTTTTCTGTAAAGAGCTGTGGTGTTAACTGACCAGTTAAGTTTGGTGTTTAAGTGAACACCCAGGTACTTATAAGAGTACTCTCAATGTCCATTCCCTGGATGTTCACTGATAGAGGGGTGTGTCAGCATCTGCAGAAATCCACCACCAGTTCTTTGGTCTTCCTTACATTTATCTGGAGGTGGTTCTGCAGACACCAGTCTTCAAAGTCCTGAATTAGTTCTCTGTACTCACTGTGCTCCTCATTATTTCAGAGAACTTCTGGAGGTGACAGTCAATGCTCTATATGATCATGAGAAATGATCTGAACACACAGCTCTAGACACAGAAGTGTATGTGGTTTAAGAGCTCTAAAATGGTATGACTTTGTATGTGCCCATCCATCAGGAGTAAATCAGGAATAAATTCAAATTCTGGCAAGGCAGCAGCCCTCAATTTTGGAGAGTCCTAACTTGATGGTAGGACTTGGTAATACACTAATTGGGGAAGTTCAAGCAGAAATTTGACAAAATATTTGAACAAATATAGCTGCTTTTAGCAGTTGCTGTAAGCTCCACATAAACTGTATTGATGTCCTAACTGAGATGCAGAACTAAAAATGTATAATTAATTTTACTCCAAAAATACTGTATAATCAGTTTCCCTATCATTTTAATTTCATATCATTTCATCCCTTTGTGTCAGCGTCTAGAAACTGTCTGAAGTTGAAATGTATACTAGAAAGAGAATAATAATGTTCTGTATGACTTTGTAGATATTCCTAGGTTTGCCATACACCAAGATCAAGACAAAGTTACATGTGTGACCAGCAGCATTCAACCTCAGTCCTTATCATGGAAGGTCTGTCCAGCAGATGCTAAGTGAGTAATTAGTCTTAAACCTTTTTAATATAAAGTGTGGTTTTCTCTTCCAGAGATAGGAGTATAAACTACTCCTAGAAGATAGAATATGTGTTCCTTTCTGATCAGCACAGTGACAAGGCTGGAGTTTTCACAAATTGTTGTCTGATTGCCCATTGTTACCAGAACAGTTTATGATGAAAAGTCCTTTTCATTAATGGAAAGAGGTAGAGTTGGGATAACAGGACATAAGATTTGTAAGCTTTGTGTTGCTTTATCATAAAAAAATTTATATTAATTTATATTAATATAATATAAATTAATTACATATCAGACAGATTTCAGAATGATGGTGCATGTTTCAATTATTGAATGATTGTGAGTATGACATTTCCTCATTTTGGCCACAGAAAAATAATGGTAATTTTGCTAGCATTTCCAATAGATTTGCAATGTTATGTTAGCGAGGGCTAACATTCTGTATCATTACTGTTCCACTACATCAATAGACACTTAACTCAATCTTACAATCCATCCAAAAAGTATTCACAAACTTTAATTTTTGCACATATTTATATGTTGCAGCCTTATTTCAAAATGGATTCAACTAATTTTTCCCTTTAAATTTTACACACAATACTCCACAATGACAAAGTGAGAAAAGTTTGTTTGAAATGTTTGCAAATTTATTAAAAAAAATATAAAACATAAAAATATAACATGTACAAAAGTATTCACAGCCTTTGTTGTAGTATTCTCAGTACTTTGTTGAAGCACCTTTGGTAGCAATTGCAGCCTCAAGTATTTTTGATTTTGATGCTACAAGCTTGGCACACCTGTTTTTGGGAAGTTTCTCCCATTCTTCTTTGCAGAACCTCTGAAGCTCCATCAGATTGGATGGGGAGTGTCAGTGCCCAGCCATTTTTGAACATCTCCTGAGTTTAATGTTTTTGTTTCTCATGGCGTCAGGGTCCTTTAGGTGCCTTTTGGCAAACTCCAGACAGGCTCTCATGAGCCTTTTACTAAGGAGCGACTTCTGTTTGGCCACTCTACCATACAGACCTGATTGGTGGAGTGCTGCAGAAACGGTTGTCCTTCTGGAAGGTTCTCCACTCTCCACAGACTAATGTTGGAGCTCTGTCAGACCATTGGGTCTTTGTCACCTGCCTGAATAAAGCCCTCCAGCCACAATCATTCAGTTTGGCTGGGCGGCCAGCTCTATGAAGAGTCCTTGTGATTCCAACCTTCTTCATAGTTGATGGAGACCTCTGTGCTTATTGGGACCTTTAATGCAGCAGAATTTTTCTGTCCCCTTCCCCAGATCTGTGTCCCAATACAGTCCTGTCTCGGAGGTCTACAGACATTTCCTTAGATTTCATGGCTTGGATTGTGCTCTGAGACGCACTGTCTACTATGGGACCATAGATAAACAGGTGTGTGCCTTTCCAAATCATGTCTAGTCATCAGAATTTACCATAGGTGTTCTCCAATCAAGCTGTAGAAATATCTGAAGGATGATATCTGAAACAAGATGCCCCTGAGCTCAATTTTGAGTGTCATGGCAAAGGAGGAAGTTTCTTCAGACTTTTCTCACTTTGTCATTGTGGGGTATTGTGTGCATTGTTTTGAAGGGAAAAATGAATTAAATCCATTTTTGAAAAAGGCTGTAACAAAATGTGCAAAAAGTGATGCGCTGTTAATACTTTCAAGGTACACTGTAGATACACTGTAGATACTGAGGCATATATGAAGCATATTCTTCACTTTTTACTGCAAAAGCTTTTATTAAACCACAAGCTTGCCACAGCATAGGATCATGCTCAGTCACCACTTTCAATAGACCGCTGATGCCATGTGTACTTATATAGTCACCATCATGCCCTTAATTGAAACCAGGGTCTACATTTGATTCCTATATGACAAAAATGAATGGTATGTTTTTAAAATGACATACAACACATACTACAAGAATTGAGAATATATATATATATATATATATATATATATATATATATATATATATATATATATATAACATTCATTTCCTTATGCATGTGCTCTACCTGCAAATTATGTGCCTCTAATTCTCTGGTGTGCAAATTATGTGCTCTACTTATTATGCTCTACTCCCTGCAGAAGCATAGAATGCATAAAATGGATGTGTAATTAAGTGAGTGTCAAGTATATATATATATATATATACACACAGTATGATGTATACATTTGACCCCAAATAACATATTTGATGTATACACATTGGCGTACACAATGTTTGTCTCTCTTTTCTGGCCTCAAATAATAACACGGCAATGTGGAAAGAGGAACAAGAGAAACACAAAATGTTCCCAGGATTCAGGTCAGTTCTGTCATAAGACGATTGTCATCTCTAAAAGTTCCAGTGAAGTAAATGACCACAGTGTCCAGTGCTGCCTCACAATCATGGATGTCCAGCACTGCAGTGAGAATCATCTAGTGAAAAAGTGTAAGGTTGCATTCTACATCTGTACACTTTTGAAGGATGAGATTCTAATTCTTCATTCCTTATAAAGAAAAAGATTCAACACCATGTTCTGTTGCAGCATCTGTGGTCGCCAAGGTCATAACAGTGATGTGCTACATACTCATTTTTACCCTCTTGCTTGTCTGCCTCACTCTGGTCCATTACATCCGCAAGAAGGTACATCTCTCTCTCTCTCTCTCTCTCTTCTCTCTCTCTCTCTCTCTCTCTCTTCTCTCTCTCTCTCTCTCTCTCTTCTCTCTCTCTCTCTCTCTCTCTCTCTCTCTCTCACACACACACACACACACACACACACACACACACCCACACACACCTTAAGTGTAACCTTCTAAAACACTTTTGTGCATCTTCAACCGTTCTAGAAGCCTGGCTATGCAACCCAACTGCAGGTGATTCAAATGCTGGGACCATCTGATAATGATTACATCTACATTGACTTCAGGGATTTCAAATATGATCAGAAATTGGAGTTTCCCCGGGAAAACTTGGAATTGGGTAAAGCATCTTGTCATTGAGAAATATAAAATGAATTAATTTCGGCCAGTTAAGAAAGAAATTGGCTCCAATGAATAAAAGTCAATGTTAAAATATTTTTGGAACCTTTCCATTGCTCACATTCAGCAGAACTGATTCAAATTATGTCACAAAGTGAAAACTAGAGATACAAGGTTTGTGCATGACAGATAAATTTGTTTGAAAAGTATATCATATTTTATAGTTTCTACTTTATTTTATAGTAAGACCAAATCATTGATGTTTTTAGGTAAAGAGCTGGGATCTGGCGCTTTTGGGATGGTGGTGCAGGCTACAGCATATGGAATCAGCGAGCCTGGAGAGTCTATGCAGGTTGCAGTGAAAATGCTGAAAGGTGAGTGTTACAGTTACTTAAGAGGGCATTCCACTGATTCTTAAAACAATGTCATAATAATATCATTAAGCTGTCAAGTAAATTATTTTAATTTTTTTGGAGAAATGTCATATTATTCACAGTCTATTCTACAGAGGGTGATAGGAACCAAGCTTCTGAAGTGCTTGCACCATTTCACATTAAACATCTCTAAAAGACTGAATGAAGGAGGAATTGGTGGAATTTGTCTTTAGTATATGTTTCGTTACTAATCTATCATTAATTAGCAACCTCATCTAAAGTTATCATTTACAGTGGTGCTTAACCTAAATCTCCATCAGATTTTCTAAAAGTCCTAAAAGTAGATAAGGAGAACCAAATCAAACAAATGAGGCAAATATATTCCACATACTCCTATATTTATTGAAGAAAATGACCCAGAAATACAGTATCACAAATAATTTCATTTTGAGTTTGAGTAAATTACTATTCAATAGTATAAATATGACCTGCTCAGCACAAGCAATCTTTGTCATGGGGAATACTGCTGACCTGGCAGTTGTCCAGAAAACATCAATGCTCCATAAAGCAGGTAAGCCACAGAAGGTCTTTGCTGGTTGCTATCATAGCATTGTTTAATGTATAAAAGCATTTTAATGAAAAGTTGATTATAAGGGGCATAAAGGTGCACAAACAACAGGAATATTGTAGTCTTTACTGGATTTTCAAGAAAAGCTGATTCTTGGGACAGCTGGGAGAGTTTCACAAGGAGTGGACCAGTAGACTGGTCTCAATGCATCAAAAGCCACCACACACAGACACCTCCAGGAAAGGGACTACAACTGCACCCTTCCTAATATCAAGCCCTTCCTGAGGTAGAGACATCATCAGACACATTTTACCTGGAATAAGGAGAAACTCAAGGTTCAAGAGTCTGGAAGAACTGTGAAGAGGCATAGAATCCAAGGTTTCTGAACATGGAGATTTTAGACCTCCAGTAAATATTTGCTGACAAGCGTTATGGAGATGCTGATTTACTTTTCTAGCAGGGCTCTGCACCTGCCCACAGAGACAAAATGTCTTATATATAATGAGCTATAAGCCATACTGATTTTTCCAAGAATTACAATCTTTTTTTGCACCACAATAAATTACATTTAGCTGATGCTTTTATCCAGAGCGACTTATGAGGTTACTCATAGGTGGGCCAGAGGAGTGTTAGGAATCTTGCTCAAGGACTCTTATTGGTGTAGCACAGAATAGTTACCCAGACTGGGAATCAAACCCCAGTCTCCCACATGGTGTGGCGGCTCACTGGTGGTGTTATCTGTTGGGCCATATCAACCACCCATCCATTAGTCATGACATTATGACCACCTCCTTGCTTCTACACTAACTGTTCATTTTATCAGCTCCACTGACCATACAGGACAACAGAACCAGCACAACACATACTAACACATCACCACCATGTCAGTGTCATTGCAGTCCTGAGATTGACCCATTACCCACATAATGCCTGCTCTGTGATGGTCCTGTGGGATCCTGGCCATTGAAGAACTGGGTAAAAGAAGGCTAGCAATGTATGCAAAGATAAAGGTGGAATACAGTCTGTAATTACTTTGTAGTAGAACTGATAGAGCTGATAGAATGACAGTGAGTGGAAAAACAAGATGGTAATAATAATATGGCTGATCAGGGTAAATGGGTGGAGCATTTAACTATAGATAGGTGAAACATACCCACACATACACACACACTGATCTTCAGAGGAAAAAGGCATAGCTGCATACAGCACAAGTTAAAGTGACATTTGGGTCTGTAAGTAAAGTTTTCCTGCCATTTTTGTGTAGACAAGCACCAGGCAGAGGAAAAGGAAGCCTTGATGTCTGAACTGAAGATGCTGACTCATATTGGGCGCCATATCAACATTGTGAATCTGCTGGGAGCTTGCACCAGTACAGGTATGCTGTACAAACCTTAAATTAGACATTGAAGTTCAATGAACAGCTTGTGAACTAAAGTTATAATTTAATGACATTTTGTAGGGCCTATATAACAAGATCCATCATCAGAATGGCCTATACATAATGACAAGTCAACAATTATGACATTTATTCAATTGATAGGTCCTGTTTACTTGATATTTCAATACTGCTGCCATGGCGACCTCCTGAACTATCTCAAGAACAACAGAGAGAACTTCTACAAATGCTTAGCCGATGCCTTCAACAAGGACAGATTCAGCGGCCTCTACCAGAACTTCCAGAGGAAGAGAAACTCCAGGTTAAAGTCAGAGGAGCTATAGTCTTCCTGTTAACCTTTTGATTACAGAAAGCACATAGAACAGTTAGACGTTAAACGACTGCTCATTTGAGGAAATGTGACTGAATTCTGATAAAGATTTAGGTAGAAGCTATTGTAACCAATGTAAAGATCATGCTCTTCCCTTCTTGTGTCTACACAGAGAGTTAGCTCAATCTGATGACATTTCATACATGCACATGTCTCCAGTGATCAAGGAAAGGGAGCTACTACTTTCCACCACATCTACAGATGTTAATGATGGTAATACACTTTATAAAATACCAAGCAGTGTTCCTGTTAGCACTTAAAGATATGGATTAATCAACAAATCAAATGTTTAAAACTATAATTATTCTTCATCTGGAGATACAGGGTTATTTAGCTAACAAGTAATGCAATCAAGTACATACGTTCACACTGCAAGATGACTGCTACCATTGCTTTTAGATATGCAACATAATTGAGCCTATGTTTATAGATTCATTCGGCTGTGTCCCACAATATCAGACACCACATTTACTCAGTATGTGATAACTCAACAATTCAACATGGTTCAATGTGTTGTAGTATTGTCTACATATAATCAATGAAGCTACTGTACATAGCTTATGTAGCTGATACATAACGTGATGGATACCCATGCTTATAACATATCACTATCCAATGAAAACCACGTCCCTAATCTCTAACTTTGTCCATTTTTAGTTTTCTCCATGATGTGATTCTGACCGTTGTTCTTTATCTTGTATCGTAATTTTACGATGAATGGATCTATAGAAATGATACAAAATTATTCAATTCATTAAGTTCCATTCAAAGTTAAGAGCATTGTTGCCTGTAATGTAACTCTCCATTTTGGAGATACATACTTTTCATTGGACAGCAACATCTGCATGTGTACCATTACTCAACAGCTACAACTAGCTTAAAGAACAATCTTGATAGACTGCATCTCAACAGTGCTGTCCTTTTTATCAACTGCATCATAAGAAGAACAGGATATTAGTGTAGACCAGGGTTCGCCAACCCTGCTTCAGGAGAGCTACCTGCAGACTCACCCTAATCCACCCCATCTAATCCTACTACCTTCTAACTAAATACTGCCTTCAGAAGTTCTTGAATGGCTGAATGACAACAATAGTCAAATTGTATTACGTTGCTAGTAGGGATAAATAACTACCACCATAATGTATAATTTAAAATTAAAAGTACTGAAACAGAACAATCAAAGGCTGTCTACCTGGCTCTCTATTTGCATTTCATGCTTTACTAAATAATTTTATTAAGATAAATATTTTCAAGCATAAATTCTTGTAAAATGGAGTTTCATCTGTGTCTGCAAGGATCAGATCTAATTAAATTTGAGGATTTAGTGGAGTATATTTTGAAGGGTCTATTCTGAACATTATTGTGGAAAACTGAAGATACTGTTTATGACTTCTTATCTTTTTTGTTTTTAGAAATATTTGAAAGTGAAGAAGAAGACCTGCAGACTCTCACCTACGATGACCTCCTAAGTTTTTCCTACCAAGTTGCTAAAGGCATGGAATTTCTCTCCTCCAAAAATGTACGTTGTGGACAGGTATTCTCACACTTCCACACAGATTTAGTCTGGCACTCTATGAAAGCAAATTTTTGCTCATTTGACCGTCAGCAGTCAAAACTTATCAATTGTTGTTTTCTTTATTCCACAAACTTTAACCAATATATCTGAAGATATTTCAGTGCATGGTGTCTTTTTCAGTGTTTTTTTATTTTCAGCAGTAATTCAGCTTTCCTTGTAGCTAAATTACTGATGACACATCTGTATCAATGGATATCAATGTATATTGGGACAATATTCACAGAAAATGCAGAATCGGACATCAGAGAGAAAATAATAATACATCTGCTATAGAGCTATTCTAAAATACACTCTGTGTGGTATGATAATGTTAGCTGTTCCGGTTGGGTGGGGAGGTTTTTGAGTAGCTTTCTGTAAGCCTAAATTTAGATGCTTATCTTAAGTGTCTACTTGAAGCTGATAAACTGAAACTTTCAGTTAAGATATTAAGGTATTAGATCAGAAAAAAAGTCATCACTAAACAAAGACAGATGTAAAGAGCCAGATAAGAGGCTTCCTGTTTGGTCACAAGACAAAAAGAAAGATCAAAATGGTAAACGCTTGCTTGAACTTTACAGGATCACACCTTGATACGATTGACATTAAATGCCAGTGAGGTTCCCAGAAATGCTCTTGGTTGTTTAGCACTTCCCCTTCCAAGTTTCATGTTGTGTATTCTTCATGTGTCAATTAGAGCTTGAATATCTCTCAAACTCCAGTTGGGTTCTAGTTTCACATGGGTTTCATTTTCCACCACGTTTTTCCAAATATTCAATACTTCTATACTACTCAAAACATGATGAAAATGAAAATAAATATTTATTTATTTTCACTTTTATCAAGTTTTGAGTAGTTAGGACACCCCATCGCACAATGCTACCAGTGAATGATGAAAGTTTGTACATTTTGACAAGCTTATGTACTGCTTGTATACTGCAACTAAAGCAACATCATTCGAACAGATGCCTAACAAGTCTACCCGTCACAAATGATAGAGCCAATGTAAAGACAGCTGCACCTTCAGAGAGCCACATATAGATATCTATTAATCAGTCAGTCTATACATTAATCTATCTATACATCTTTCAAGTTCAAAATATGACCTAATGGACAAAGTGCTCAGTCTTTCCTTTAAGACATTATGCTGGAACTATTTTTCATTCTCAGTGTATCCATCGAGACCTGGCAGCCAGAAATGTTTTAGTGACGAAGGGCAGACTGGTAAAGATCGGCGACTTTGGTCTTGCACGGGACATCGAAAATGACTCCAACTATGTGGTGCGAGGAAATGTAAGTACACATATTAGTGACATAGTTCAGTCTGACTATCCCTGAATCTAAAGTTTAAGGAAGCACATTCATTTCAGAATTACATCAAAACTGACAATGTAAAAATATTCCATTGGTCAGATTTGGTTTAGATTTGAGTGACATTTCAAGTTTAAAATGAATTATGTGTGTATTGAGCTCCAGAAAAACATATTTTTTATTGTTGCTTTAATGGTTTACCCTGTATTCTTTTGTCTTTAATATACTGTGAATTTTCTGTTGCAGGCACGTTTACCAGTGAAATGGATGGCCCCTGAGAGTATTTTCAAGGGCATGTACACCATGCAGAGTGATGTCTGGGCCTATGGAATCCTGCTGTGGGAGATATTTTCTCTGGGTACAAATAAATAAACAAATTCTCACTCACTCACAAACCCATGCATGAAGATACATGTATAAGATGCCGAGCTGTCACTAATTTTTAAAAGGTAAATTATACAGTTCAGGCCTACTCAGTTTAGGCCAAACTATCAAAGAAAGAGCAAGATAATAATAGCATACCTTACTAATAATAGCATACCTTCGATGTGAAACTTGGGCTTATTGAGATGAACACAGATTTGGTATCTGTTTCATGAAAATAGTAGATAATTTGACATATAAGACATGGCTGACAATCCCAAAAAAATCCTACCATACTGCCTTCTCAAACTCTTCTTTCTCATTGAATCAGGTGTGACTCCATTTCCTGGAATAAAAGTGGATAACACCTTCTATGCTATGATTGAAAGAGGGTTCAAGATGGAGCAGCCCTATTATGCCTATGAGTCTGTGTAAGTTTCAGTTACTATTCAGTCTGTTGTTTTTTTAATGGAGCTCTTAGACTAACGCAGATAACATGATGTATATTCAGCCTAAATATTCACACCTTTAGATCAACGCATGTTGCACTGGTAAAAACAATGTCAACATCAGGTTTGAACACTATCCATTGTTTTGACCATGTCTATAGATAACCACAAACATTGTACACCCTTCTAGTGAATACATTCAAGCACCCATTGCTTATACAGATTTGCAAACACAAATACAGCCTATCTGGTCCTTGTAGAGAAGTACTGCAGACAAAATATGACTGGAGCAGACAAACATATATCTATTGGCACAATGCCTAATGCATGGGTGGAACTATAAATCCCCCCACCATTGAGCTTTGGAGCACTGTAACTGTAACTGCAATAATGGCATGCCATCCAGTGCTTCTGGGAGGAGGTGGGGTGGTGATCATTCAACAATTTGAGCCCTTTACCACTTTTGTTGCTAAATGTGACAATTTTGTTTCTGTATGTCAAATGATTACCGCTAGTAGCAAAAATCTAGTTGAAAGCATTTCCAGGACAGTAGAGACATTAACTCCAAGCTCTTTGCTAATACCCTTGACTTTGGAAAAAATAACAAAGGAGCAAGAGTCTCAATACTTGTCCATGTAGTGTAAGCAAGCCGATTTGACTTAAAGAACAAAGACATGAAGATTTTTGGTGTGTTTTTACCAAGATGGGTGACAATCCAAATCTAGTATTTGTTAGCAACGTTAACATGGCGTCTCCTGTTCTGAACTAAAGAAACACAGCAAACTATTCCTTTAAAGCTTTGAGGCAAGTATGGGATCATCATGTAGCATGTAATGTAGTTTCAAATATTTATAAGTAATAGGGCAATTGAGTGAAGTCGCTGAAACCCACAGTGTGTCATATGGTGTATTATGATTTTTGTCTAATTGTCTATAGGTATAAGATGATGTGCCGCTGTTGGGCTCTGGAGCCTAAGGACCGTCCGTGTTTCTCCAAGCTTGTGGCTTTCATGGAATGCCAACTCACTGATGTTGAGGAACAGGTTCAAATATCAAAGTCTTTTTGTTCCATGAAAAGTTGCTTGTTTATGTTTGTGTATAAAATCACTACTCAAAACTGTTCTGGAGGTAGCGCTACCTCTGAGGCAGAAAAAATGCAATTGGTTCAGAGAATAACCATTTTTGTGTTATTCTGTTATGTCATATTGTGTTTTTCCAGCTCTATTACAGCAATGGAGGTCAGCAATACACAGATTCCGTATACAAGAACACCTCGGTCACTTTGGAGCTTGAAATGATACAAGAACAATGCGCCGGTCAACCGTCACCATTGGATTCATCCTTGAATACTCAAGAAGGGCACACAGAAGAGGAATCTGAGAAAGCAGACAATTAGTTATATTTTTCAATTTAAACTAATTTAGAAGTTACTATGCTGCAAAATTCATTATTAAACTTCATGCATTATTTTTTTCTTCATTGTAATGTGTGTGCATCCTGCAAAAAAATATGTATATATATATATATATATATATATGAAAATACATTTTACTGTTTTCAAATATTTAGCTTATATTTTACAAATTGTTTACAACCTTAACCTAAACATTTTATTTTTACATTTAATCAAATTAACTTCTAATAAACTAATCTATTGACTGACTGAATTCTGAGAAACTAGGGGTTTTCCAGCACTAATTCTGTTTCCAGCATTTTTTTTCCAGATTAATGTTTTATTATATATTGTACATGGATTTTCCAAATAGTTATGAGTACTAAAGTACTAGATGACAAGATTGGATTGATCTGGTTGCTCAAGGAAATAATGAGCTGACAAATGTTGAACCTTAAGTGATATTTCATCAGTATGGCAGGTTGCTTAGGTGGTACTGTGAAATTGCACTAAAATGTGTAATTTATAGTTGTTTATAACTATGTACAAGGACATATTGCATTTCTTCATAATACTAATCAAAATACTATTCTGCACTGTTTAAGCTTTATGTACAGCCATTGTCATATACATATAGTGTACTGGCATTGGCCCACATTTTCTGTACTCTATCATTCTGACTATCAGTTGTGAAAATATGAATAAACTTGTAGTACGTGCAAACTGGAAACTTGTAGAATCCTACTTTCCATCTGTGCAAATAAAGTGATCTACAGTCAGCTTTGGTGGTCAGTGCATAGACTGAAAAAGTTTTTAAGTCGGGTTTTACCAACAATTTTCATCACTTTCATATAAGATTTTCTTGCTTATTAACAAGTCATCAGCCCACAATAATTTGAGTGGAGACTTTAAGAGAAGGGGAGCACTTTTAGGACTTTGTGACCTCTGGTTTGGTTGGCTTCTGCTTTTTGGTAATAAGCCAGTTCCCCCTTAATTAAGTAGAGCCCGGAATTAATATGTTAAATTGTGAGAACAAAAAATCAGATCTAAATTTATTTGTATAGAAATAAAAAAGTATCTTTTTAGAACTGATGTCACAGAGCAGCTTAACAGAAATCAAAAACAAAAAGGTGAACAACACATGAACATAGGATAAAGACAAAAAGCTCCCTGGTGAGCCAACCAAATGCTACAGTGGCAAGGAAAAATTCCCTCATACCTGGAGGAAAAAACCTTAGGAGGAACCAGGCTCACAGGGGGGACCCATCCTCCTCTGGTCAAACTGCTTACACATAGTTAATTAAAGGACACTGGACCCCCACACATCTGCTGTAATACTCTAGTGTACTGAAGTTATAATAGTTTGGTGGCGGACAAAGATCTCAAAATATACATACAGAACATATATGACTAAAATATACCCAAAGAATTTTGTACAATGTGCACACATTTATTTTGTTTATATATTACCATTTACAATTCCACTGGTGCCACTGTGCACATAAACCAGCTTCCAATGTACACTATCAAGAAACCACAGCTTGCTGGTGTTTTGCCTGAAATGGAGCTTGTGAAAAAGGAATTAATGGACTCAAAATATATCCTATAGAAATACTAATAATGTAACATTTAATTAAGGTTGTCTTTGGGTTTAGGTTTGGTTTATTTTACAATAGCATGTATGTTAACTTTACATTAATGAATTGGGTTATGGTTAATGTTAGGGTTAGAACATTGTTAGGTTTAGGCTTTCTGGTTTTGGTTAAGGTTAGAGTAAGAGTTAGATACACAGGTTGCTTTGTAATATTATTTGTTCAAATCATTTCATTTCATTTTTATGGGTTCCCCCAACAGTTACGGAGGGACAATCACTTACTAATATTACAGGATTTTCCACAAATGTTACTCAGGTTACACAAGGTTACCCAACATAGGTGTTATTAGGGGTGTACTGCCCTTGCCGAGACCAGAGTGTCAATAACCAAGACATCATTTTTCCTATTACTATTATGTAAAATCAAAATGATTTTGAAGCTGATATTTTAAGGTAAAATCAGTAACATTTTATTTTCAAACATTTCTGAATAATAACTGTCAATAGAAAGCAAATTTGGATACTTGTGGTTCTTACTTTCCAATGCTGAAAATAAAATCATCCAGACTTGGTGGACTGAGGGTCAAAGGGTTGAAGTCTTCATTATGGTGTTTGCAGATCAATGTGCTCCAGCAGCCGTTGACCTCAGAGCTTCTTTCTGACTTTATCATTCTAGAAACACTGACAACATGGATATCAGTACCGTGAATGCTCTAACATATGAGGAATTTCTGGAAATCTTTGGCAACGTGGTCGAGAAATGTCCCATCATCCCAGCTGCAATATGGTCACACCGACCATTCAAAGGCCTCACAGATATTGAGGTGCAAATATCAGACTTTATCGACAGTCTCCCCGAATCAGGTAGGCCTCCACCTTTGAGTCCAGGAAATTTATCTGATGACCAAAGGACTGTGTAGTGGACAGATGCTTTAGAAGATGAAGGTTTTGTAATGCATACATCTCCGGTACGGTATCTATGAAAACTGATTTTAGCTATGCTGAATGAGTCATCACAGCAAAAACTAGCAGATATGACAATATTGATAAGAAGCAGTTTCTGCTTGTGCATAATATGTGAAATAAATAGTTTTAATAAATTGTGTTTTTTAAGCATGATCTACACAATCTTTCCAAATGTTTGTGGACAACAAAAAAAATTGTCAGGATGTTGGTTGGATGATCACCACCCCACTTCATCCCCAATTCCCAACTCATTCAAAAAGTAAATGGAGTAGCTGAATTCACTCATTATTAGGGGTGTCCACAAACATTTGTACATATAATTATTTCTCCAACTAGCTGAAAAATCCAGCTCAGTAACTGCTGCTGGTAGCTGGTTTCAGATGGTATAAGCTGGACCATTTATACTGGTCATGCTTGCACATCATATTAGATAACTAGTGTGGTATTGCATGGTCATACTGGTTGTCTAGCTTGGTCAGTATAATCAGTTTCACCAGCCTTGCAGGACTCTCTAAATGTAGTCCTGTCTCTCTCTCACTGGTCTCTTTCTCTCACACACACTCTGTCTCTCTCACTCTCTATCTGTCTCTCTCACAAACTCTGTATCTCTCTCTCTCTCTCTCTCACAGGTAAAGAGGGGATACTCCGCTGTCATCCTGATCTCTCTATCCGATCTGTCTCTCTGACTCGTGACTCTGTAGATGAGCAGCGCGCGGCTGGACTGGTCTCCATGGATCCCGGCGAGCGTGCGCAGCTGCTCGACCTGTGCGCGCGCTACCGGCAGCGTTTCGGCTTCCCGTTTGTTATATGCGCGCGCGTCAACAGCACGGAGACGATTGGTCGCGCGCTGCGGGAGAGGGTGGCGGGGGAGCGTGCGCAGGAGCTCCAGAGGGGGGTCGAGGAGGTGAAGAAGATCTGCTCTCTGCGCCTGCGTCAAATACTGCAGCCGGCGGCCGAGCAGCGCGCCCATAGACTGTGAACAGCCAGGGGGCGGGGCGAGGGGCGGGGCCACAGCAGCGCTCATAAACAATACAAGAGATGGAAATAATACTGTAAATAAAGACTGTGTGAGGTCACCTCACCCAAAGGTCTCCAAAATCACTACTCAAAACTCTTGCTATAAGGACAACACAATTAAACACACAATTCACAGCCTCAGTAATGACACCTGCAGCCACATGTCTGTGATGGAGCAGAGCCAGTCTGGACTTCCCTGAGGCCCTCAGCCACATTCTGATCAGCCCCTGCTTTCTGAGCTCTGTGACATACAATCTGACCTTTGCTGCACCTGAGACTCCACCACTATTCACCCCTATGCATTTACTGAACAATAAACAGACACATACAGAACAGAGGTTTTTACTGAACAAACAATACTTCAATAAACAAATAAACAATAAACTTCCAAGTCTATCGCCTGGATTTAAACTGATACAGGAGGAGTGTGATCACCATCACATCCATATACTGCCTGTAGACTGGTTCTCACCGAGCTAAAAAGCCTGAATTTTCTTTCGTCTTAGAGCTTCACATTAATATGAACGCATTTAACATTGCAAATGTAAAGTTCAAAGTGGAATAACTAACAATAAGAAAGCAAGTCACTATTTCAGGTGAAATGGACATAAATAAGTGACAGGCAAAAATGCCAAAACAGCTGCAGCATTTGATGGAATTAATTTAAGGTGGAATAATTTACTTTGTGTCACTTTTGCAAATTTGTGCCACACCTTAAATGGTGCAACAGTTTTATCCAGGCACCTGTGACTGCTTCACTGTGTAAGATGTGACAAAAAAACAACAACAACACCAAACAGGTTAGTGTGATTGTGCACATATAGCAGCAGTATTTACAATGGAGTGGAAGCTTTGAAGAACTTTTCAAATAAAATTCCAACCACAGATTTTGTTCTGTCTGCCTGAGAAGCCCAAGAAGGATAGTTTTGCTTTGTTTTTCAATTAATATGAGACCCTACCTCTCCCTTATATTAGGCAAGGAGTAGATTGGGGTCCTTCTTTAATGTGGGGCACTACACAATGTGAGTACTGAGTGCATATGGTGGTCCAGCTCTGCTGTGGAGGAATGGTGGCCCACTCTTCTTTAACTCAGCTATAATGGAGGGATTTCAACCATAAACCACTGATTTAAAGTCAGAACTTTGATTAGGCCATTCCAAAACTTTCATTTTGTTCATTTGAACCATTCAGAGGTGGACTAGTTTGTGTGCTTCAGATCATTGTTATGCAGCATAATCTCAAAACTTCAGGTCATGAACTGAGGGGTGGACATTCTCCTTCAAGACTGAAAGCAGAATTCATGGTTCCATCAATTTTGAAAACCATTCAGGTTCAGCATGAAGCAAAGAATCTCCAGACCCTCACACTACCACCTCATCACCATGTTTACTTACACCACTGTTACTTGGTAACAGAACATGGTAGGCTGTTCTTATGGTGGAACAAATATTTGCTTTATGTCAGATATAATCAGAATCAAGTCCTCAAAACGTTCCACTTATCAGTTATTCTCTGTGTTCTTATTGGTGGATTGCACCTTGCAACACTTCCGTTAATGTCATTTTGCCCAGTGTTTTTCTTCTTGTGGAATCATGTACATGCCTTAAGTCGTAGACTGTTAAAAGTTCAAAATCCTTGAGGAAATTGTGCATGTTATTTAATTTGAAACTGTGGAGGTGCTTTGTGACAAGGGCTTCTTGAAGGTTCCTCAAAGCACCTAAAAAGATTCTCAAATCGAATAACCTCGAAAACATTAAGTTATTGGTATCACACCTCTGTTCTCTGGAATGTGTTCTCTATCCAGTACTTTGGCAATTAAGTTGGGGGCATTGGGGATGAGTTGAGGTGGTGAGAATCCAACACCGAGTATTCACTATTGCTCATCAGTAAATGCAATAAAAAAAAATCCTTTTCAAAATCTAGTAGAAAACCTTTCCTGGTCAAAACTCAAATTGTGTTACTCCAACAAATATATACAAACAATATACCCATTTTTAATACCTTTCAATTTAAAAGAAGCAGAAATTGTCACAATACTTTTGTCCATAATAGGAGAAAAAAGTGTGTGAAAACATGTTTGAGGTGAAAAGCTGCTGAAGAACAGAAAAGATTTTTATTTACAGGGTTACAATAATAATAATAATAATAATAATAATAATAATAATAATAATAATAATAATAATAACAATAATAATAATAATAGTAATAATAATAATACACAGTTTTGCGCTAATATGCAAATAAGCATCAAAGAACTTCTGTGTCAAATTGACTTTAGGGCTGTAAATGAACATTTAAACATCATAAAACTGGATATTTCTGACTGGTCTGCTACTGCAGGCTTGTTTACCCAAATATGTCAACATTATAAACCTTCTGCCAGGTAAGGTGAGGTCAAGTGTCCTATGGTATATGATCATTTCAGTTACTGACTGTAAGTGTGTTCTTACATATTACTTACAAACTGTATACCACCTGTATTCAGCCCACTGAGACCATCACATATAAACAGAATTATGTGATGGAGGAAATTCACTTTAAGTGCTGAAATTCTGGTCACATGACATATCACATCTGTACACAATTCTGATTTCTTTTTTTTAGATAAGGGACAATTAATTGGAAACCATACCTTGTAGCTCCACCCTGTTCTGGGTGTACAGTTGGAGATTGTTCAGATATTGATATACAGTTTATGATAGCCTTCATCTGGTCCTTCACCACCGGTCAGTTTCTGACCACAAAGCTGCCCTTGGCTGGAATTTTTGGGCCCCCCTTTCAACCTAGAAATCCCTGATATGTGCAATAAAAACAGCACCATGGTAATTGACATTGTAGTTAACAGCAGCTTTGGTACGTTGGTCAGGAAATGACCGGTGACAGATGGGCTACAGCCTGTAAATATTATTCAGAAATAATGAGTGAAAGACTAGTGTAAAAGAGGTCCATAAGATGAGAATGTTTAAGCATGTGCTCCCCTCTAGTGGCCAAACGGAAGAGGTGCAGCTTCGTCACAGTGTCAGAGAGAGAGAGAGAGAGAGAGAGAGGATATAACAGCAGGAAAGAGGGAAAGAGAGATAAAAAGTGTATGAGAGAGAGAGAGAGAGAGAGAGAGAGAGAGAGAGAGAGAGTGTGTGTGTGTGTGTTTATGCTGGATCTCGTGGAGCTGAGGGCGCGCGGGCAGGTGTGGTCTCCTCCTCCTCATGCTCTCCGGAGGTGATGGACGCGTCCTGTTCGGGGTCTGCGCGCCTCCGCCGCTCCTCCTCCTTCTTCCACTTCATGCGCCGGTTCTGGAACCAGATCTTAATGTGGCGCTCGGTGAGGCGCAGCGTGAGCGCGAGCTCCACCCGCCGCGGCCGCGAGATGTAGCGGTTATACAAGAACTCCTTCTCCAGCTCCAGCAGCTGTGCGCGCGTGTAGGCCGTGCGCGTGCGTTTATTCTCTTCCACCTCCGCGGGGTACGGGCCTGCGGGGGCAAGAGGGCATTACAGGCAGGTAGCAGAGAATGGGAGTTTATTCAGCATTGAAGGGATAATGGGGCATTGGGGCAGTAGAGTAGTTTGGCAAAATAGAGTATAAGGGGGCAATATGGAGCTTTGGGGGGCATCAGACTGATGGATGGGGCATGGAGAATGTGTGGCAATAGAACATTGGATGGGTAATGGGGCATTGGGACAATAGAGCGTGGGTGGCAAAATAGAGTATATGGGGCCAGTCTGGAGCTTGGGGGAGGCATCAGACTGATGGATGGGGCATGGGGCATGGACGGCAATAGAGCATTGGTTGGGTAATGGGGCATTGGGGCAATAGAGCATGGGCAACAGTATTGGAGATCCACAGAGCATAGGTGACAAAATAGAGTATGAGTGACCAATAGATCAAGGGGCCAATAAAGCATGGATGTCAGTTTAGCATTGGGTGTGTAATGGAGCATTGCAGGCAACAGAGGCACAGGCGGCAATAGAGGAGATACATCAAGTATAAATGGCGTAATAGAGTGTGAGGAGCCAGTAGAGCATGGATGTCAGCAGAGTTTGAGGGACCAGTAGAACATTCGATGGGCAATGGAGTATGGGGGTGTGAGGCTATGATGCAGAGGTGTCAGTAGACGTGTCAGTAGAGCGTTGGGTGGACAATGGGGCATTGTGGGGCCAGTATAGCATAGGCAGCAAAATAGGAGATCCATAGAGCATCAGAGGGCAAAATACAGCACGAGGG
Source organism: Acestrorhynchus altus (assembly GCA_034509495.1). Lineage (NCBI taxonomy): Eukaryota > Metazoa > Chordata > Actinopteri > Characiformes > Acestrorhynchidae > Acestrorhynchus > Acestrorhynchus altus. Next base: position 19,556,553 of record CM067503.1, read on the forward strand.
GCCAATAAACTGTAAGGATAAGCAATAGAACTAGGGCAGTAATATAAGAGTACATTAAAGGGGGTCAGTATAGCATGGGTGGCTGAAGAGCTTGGGGGTAATAGAGAAGGGTAAAAGAGACAATAGAGCATTGGGGAAATCAAGCATGATTGTGTATGAGGGGATGAGAAATATAGGGCTAAATTAAATATGGGAGTCAGCAGAAAAAGAATTGGAATATTGAAGTAGAGGATGGGGTAACAGAAAACGAGCAGGCAGCAGATAGATGAACAGGCCAGTGAGGGCAGAAGCCTATGGGGACCTCAGACCATAAGGCCCAGAGTGGTTCAAATACTTGTATCATGGATGTAAATATTAGATGAATTAGTTCCTACATGTTCAAATGATTAAATATATAAAAATAAATGTAAACAAAAAAGGGGAAAATAAGGATTTGATACACTGCTGATTTTGCAAGTTTTCCCACCTACAAAAATGGAGAGGTCTGTAATTTTTATCATAGGTACACTCCAACTGTGAGAGACAGAATCTAAATTTTTTTACATTTTTTAAATAATTTGCATTTTATTGCATGAAATAAGTACAAAAACACAACTTAATATTTGGCACAGAAACCTTTGTTTCCTTTTACAGACGTCAGATGTTTCCTGTAGTTCTTGACCAAGTTTGCACACACTGCAGCAAGGATTTGGTCTACTTTTCCATACAGATCTTCAGATCTTTCAGGTTTTGGGACTACTCCTGGGCAACAATGAGCTTCAGCTCCCTCCAAAGATTTGTTTCAGGTCTGGAGACTGCCTAGGCCACTACAGGAATGTGAAATGCTTTTACAGAACCACTCCTTTGTTGCCCTGGCTGTGTTTATCAGGTCATTGTCATGCTGGAAGACCCAGTCACATCCCATCTTTCACACTCTTACTGAGATTAGGAGGTTGTTGGCCAAAATCTCGCAATACATGGCCCCGTCTATCTTCCCTACAATATGTCGTTCTGTCCACTTTGCTGAAAAGCACACCTAAAGTATTACGTTTCCATTTCTATGCTTCAAGGTTGGAACAGTGTTCTTGGGGTTGTACTCATCTTTCTTCTTCCTGAATGGAGTTGATACCAAAAAGTTCTATTTTGCTTTCATCTGACCTCATGACCGTCTCCCATGCCTCCTCTGGATAATCCATGTGGTCACTGGCGAACTTCAACTGGACATGTGCTGGCGTGAGCAGGGGGACATTTCAAGCCCTGCAGGATTTTAATCCATGATGGCATAGTGTGTTACTAACAGTAATTTTTGAGATTTGTCTCTCTTCAGGTCATTGACAAGGTCCTTCTGTGTAGGTCTGGGCTGATTCCTGTCCTTTTTCAGTATCATCCAAGAGCCAAGATCTTGCATGGAGCCCCAGACCAAGGAAGATTGACAGCCAAATTGTGTGGTGTAATAATTACGCCAGCAGTTGTTGCCTTCTCACCAAGCTGCTTGCCTGTTGTCCAGTAACACATTCAAGCCTTGTGCAGATCTACAAGAAATATATAAGAAATGTCCTTGGTGTCCTTAGACAACTTTTTGGTCTCTGCCATGGTGGAGAGGTTGGAGTATTATTTATTTAGTGTGTGGACAGATATCTTTAATGCAGGTAACAAGTTCAGACAGGTGTAATTAATACAGTTGATGAGTGCAGAGTAGGAGACTTTCTTTAAAAAAATTAACAGGTCTGTGGAAGCTAGAATTAAAATCCATATTTCATGTAATAAAATGCAAATAAATTATTTAAAAATCATACAATTTGTCTCTCTATGATAAAAAATACAGACATTCATTGTATTATTGCTGTCCAATGAAAAACATCTATTTTAAGTTTCCTCAACTGATTGAACCCTGTATCAGCCCTGTACTGAATCATTTTGGAAAAAGAGACAATAGAAGTGCTTTACCTTTATTTTAATTACTCACAATTTAAAATAACTTCCATTCAAAGTTAAGAACATTTTTGTCTTCTATTTAAAAGTCATCACCAGTTTGGACATACATGTTTTTCATTGGACAGCGACAATACAATAAATTATCAATTTACATACTTTACTGATGTTCAAACAGCATTATGATCTGATTATTTTTGCTTTCATACAGATTTTATTGTTTTATAATGGGTTGAAACTGAGCTAAAATTATACACCAGTCAGCCATAACTTTAAACCAGGGACAGGTCAAGTAAATAACATCGATTATCTTGTTACAATGACATCTGTCATGATGCAGGACAAATTAGCCAGCAAGTTAGTCAGTTGAAGATGTTGGAAGCAAGAAAAATGGGCAAGTGTAAGGACCTGAACAACTTTAACAATAGTCAAACTGTGGTTACATGACTGCGTCAGAACATAGAAATAAAATGTTAGAATTGCACTTATACGTACACGTATACGTCAGAGGTCTTGTGGAGTCCAAGTCTCAACAGCTTAGAACTGTATTGGTACTATTTTAGACAGGTGGGTTTAATGTTATGGCTGATCAGTTTATAAACCCTGCAAACTTGTGTATTATTACAACATTATAACATGTTATAAATAACAAATCCATAATAATGAGTCTGAATATGATCCAATCTGAAAAATAATGAAATTCAGTCCTCATCAGTTTTCTCAAACTCTCAAATAACTCTCATTCTGAACAGGAACTGTTTCATCTTTTTGAATAAAGTTTGTGTGTGTTAGAGGTAAAGAAGCAGTCAGCCAACACCCTCTGCTAGTCTTTCAGCTTAACTTCATGGAGTCAACACTACACATTTCTTCCTAAACTATGGAAGAATGGCTGTGTTCACTAATAAAGTAAGAGTTATAATTTAATGCAGATTTAATAAGTGGAGCATTATTTACATGATCGGAACTAATGTTACAGTTGGTTTATTTTGAATAACTAGGTTTGAACAAAGCTGAAAGGAGCCGTTGTTTTATGCACAAATCAGTAAAGTATTTAAAAATGAGGTTCTTGTGGACATCTAACAATAGCAAATACCATAGAATTAATTAGGTTTCCTTAAAGAACCATCTATAAGACGATTTCCTTGATTCTGAATCCATTTAAGAATTCATGGTTCTATGGTTCTATATAAAACTTTAGACCTTATTGAAAAACCACCAATTTAAAACGTATACAGCATTTAGAAATAAAGGTTAGTAACACCATTTTGTGCAGGGCAGTTTAATATGGGGGCCCAAATCAATATCCTACGTGAATAACCACTAACTTCATAAAATAAATATATATTCTCTACAAAAACCTCTCATAAATATATAATTTAATTGAGGTCTGTATTGCGTTTTTGGAAAGTCAGCAGTGAGGCCATAAAGAACCATTTTAATGGGTTCTTCCTAATAACTACCTACATAATGTTTTCCCTGATTTTGAATAAACAGGCAAAGAACCCTTTAAACCTTCCAGTAGTTCTTTAAGTGGTCATGTTTCTATATAGACAATGTCCTTTATCAGAGCTGAAAAACATTTTTTTTAATATAGGGGCCCTAAATATCTGGTTCAATGGTAAGAGATGACCATGACTAAAAGAGACAGAGAGACAGTCAGAACTGCAGTGAACTTACATTTGTTACGTGTTCATCCCCTTTTGGTCTGAAATAAATTGCTAAAGCATTCAAGTGAGATGCGAGCAACAGTAATCCTTTAAAAAAGGAAAGAAAATAGCACTTTTGAACTCTTTTTAGACTTCTTATTCTAGTTGCTCTGCTTAATGAATAAGTTCATTAATAAAATCAATAAAAAACAAAATCAATCTTCATCGCTTGCCTCCTTTTATCTCCTACATATTAAACTCATTTTGATCGTGTGGGTATGTATTGATTTTATGTGCCTGGATTAATCTGTGGTTTAACTGCAGACAGACCTCACTACTATAACAAAAGTAGATGCGGTTAAAGTTGGAAAAGCTTTATATTTAAAGGAAGAAAGGATGCAAGAAAGAAACAAAGAAAAATATCGCGATTATACAGCTCCTCAATACTGAATTCAGAGAGAAAAGAATGATAAATGATAAAACATTTTTTAAAGACAAAAGTGAATGACAGTATTATGTACAACCTCCTCAGAATATACATCTTATTTTGACTTTCTGTAAAGATTTGTAATTTGTCACGTCAACCTGGATTCTCCAAGTGGCTCCACAATCTGTTTTTTGCTGTGCTAAGTTTGTACAAACTTACTACTTTTGTTTCAAAAGCATGCACATTTTACAGCAAACCTTTTCATTAAGGTGTGAAAGCTGAAACTATTTTAAATATAATTTCATATTTTAATAATGTATTAATCAATTTTTTATATTTAATATGTTTAAAATCTCCATTTCTGTTGCTGTTAAACTCTATAGTCAACTTTTAATTACTAAGTAAATCACTTTATCTTTGAAAAAATTCAAAAACAAAATGATACTAAATAGTTATTTTAAAATGATAAACACTGGTGACAGTTCCCTATTCAGTGAATTGACCAGTAAGACAAACAATTCATTACAGAGCTCATCTGTAACTTAACAGAATTCATAATATGGTTTCCATTAATTTGCTAATTTGTTTGAAATTAATATATATGTAAGAATGAACCTGTGGTATGTATCCTTAGATACAGACCCTTAGAGTTTTAGGAGATAAACAAATAGACATAAAAAAATAATCTAGTAGCAATTGATGGGCAAAGTACACAGCTTACCAGTCCACTGTGCTTTCCAGGCATGCGTGTGAGATTTAGTCGATTTCATCCAAGGGAACGGAAGATGGCACCTGTTCCGGTCTGGACAGAGCTCCAAGGAGTCTCCGTAACCTCCAAAAGGCTGCAGAGTGGTCTGTTGGGTTTGCGCATGGTGGAGGTGCCCCATTGGTATGTCTTCTCTGGTGGGTATATAGGGTGAAAGATCTGGGATGTTATGCTGCTCCTGGACAGTTATGGTAGGTGAAGTGTAGAGGGCCTGTCCTTGTCTACCCATATAGAGGCATGGTGGGGGGCTCTGGCTGTAGTCCTCCGTGTGAGACCTCTGATAGGCGCAGGAATCTTTGTAGATTTGGCCAGCCGAGTAGTAGTTCTCTTCTCGATTCATTCCTGCTTCTGCCTGGCCCTGCATTTACAGACCTGTGCTCTACCTGCGCTCTGGCGCCACTTTAGGCCCTCACAGGTGTGTCCACCCGCACCATGTGACCCTGCTTCACCTGGCCATTGGTGTCACTGTTTACACAAAAGGCTGACAGCGGTTTCTTTTTTTTTTCTTCAGGCTTGCCCCACGGTTCACCAATAATTGAACAGGACTGGCCATGCTCAGATCAATGGCCTTTACAAACATGTCTGTTTGCCCATGACTAGCAAGGCTACACCTGCAGTTGCCTCCTGCATCTGTGCGCTGTTACGTGAGGGTGTAATGTCCCACGTGTGTCAAAAGTGATCGAAATGTTGTCAAAAAAAGTCCATGTTATGTAACAGCAAATGTACTCACGTTAGCAATCGATTCACGTTGTTGGGGTAATTGGCTTATCAAGACAGTGTGGATAAGGGAAAGAAATCAATGTCACAGATGGACAATAATAGTGCAACCAGGAAGAGAAGACAGCAGGCTTGTGTAAGTGAACTCAAGAGTCAAAAGTAAAGAAGAATTTTATTGTAACTTCATCCAAAAAGCTATTAAATTCCACTTTCATTAGAAAATACCAGCTGCCGTTCATGTGCTGTGAACATTTCACAATCAATAGATCCATACAAATAAATTATAATTAATGTGCATTTATTCTCTCATATAGTCACAGTTTTTGGCTATATACTTGACTGCTGTGCACAAGACACTGAAACGGTTGTGAGGTTGAACAGCCTTCATTTCAAAATATATTTATGTGCGGTCACACCCTTGGAAAAGATCTGTTTGTAACAGTGTTTGCACCACTCAGCAGACGAAGACAAAGGGAAGCAGACGTACTCGCTGGGTTTTGTGAATTTATTGAAACAAACCAAGGAAAAAAACAAAGCGGAACGTGCTGAGAAACACTAGGAAATAAACAAACACAAGGCTAACATGCTGTAACAAACAAATTTGATAATTGGAAACAAACAAATAAACTAACATGATCATTACATAAACAAAAGGACTAACAAAGACTGAAAACCAGGAACCTATGTACAAGGACAACATGACAAACACCTGGGACTAGAGAACTAGCGGGCAGGGTTACAAATGAGACACAGATGGGAATGGGTAGAGCAAGGGCAGAGATAGGACCAAAACAAAAACACAATACGTGCTCAGAAGGACATGGGGGGGAAAAACAAAACAAAGACAAGAGGGGAAGACAGGCCAGTAATAGGACTGATAGATGACACTGTTGTAGTTTCTTTTTGGGCTCATTTACCAACTAACTCCTTTAATTTAAATATAACAACATAATACAGCTCAGTAGTGTAGCATTTTTAATGTTTAAACTTAAAGATATTTTAATTCTAATAATATTGTTTAAAAGGTATTATTTTAATTTTGTAAAAAAATTTCAAGAGTTCAAACAAATAAAAAAGGGGTTTCATACATGAAGCTATATATTCTCTATTCTCTATTCAAGCATTATAAAATGTCAACAAATATCAAATACAACTTTTTTGCCAAAATGCAGAAAATTACAATACATTATTACCATCATATCTTGTATGTGTGTGAAAAGGTTATGTTGATAAGGCAGATCAAATGTAGTTGTAATTAAGAAATGGCATTTAACAGGAACAGTGGGGGTCAAGATAATGTCTAGAAGACCAAGTAAAAATTCTGAGACAGCTGCTTGTAGGATTGCTGGAAAGGCAAATCAGAAACCCCACTTGACTACAAAAGACCTTCAGCAAGATTTAGCAGATTGTGGAGTTGTGGTACATTATTCTACTGTTGAGCGACCTCTGTACAAATATGGCCATCATGAAAAGAGTTGAAAAGAGGATGGCTTCTACAAATGGACAACGATGACCACACCTCAAAATCCACAATAGCCTCGCTGAAAAGGCATTCCCACAGCCATCACTTTCCCCTGATCTGAACATCATTGAAAATCTGTGGATAGACTTCAAAAGATGGCCCAAGAATCTCACACAAGTGGAAGACTTTTGCACGGAAGAATTGATGAAAGTCCCTCAAACAAGTAACACTTTACAAAAAGTAACACTTTACAAGCTGTGATACTTTTCAAAGGGGCTGTGTATATATATATATATATATATATATATATATATATATATATATATATATATATATATATAAAATCAGAATAATACTAAAGCTCAAATGATATGTGATTTATATACTTATTTGTGTGTTTCGTATAAATGAGCATGTCCTACAAAATAAAATCAGTCTAATTTTTGGCTTTGAAAGAGTGTGTTCTTTACATTTGTTGAATCCATGAGGCATCATTATATTAATAGAGAAAAGTAGATTAAATGTGAGAAATTTTAAAGATTGCTGGATGGTGTGAAAGAGGGTAGATTTCTTTTATTTACAGTGTTTGTCTAACCTTGTAAAACTTGCTATGTTAGTACATATTTATGGGTGGACTCTACAATGGTCAATTGTATTGATGCTGCAAGTTCAAGACAAAAAAATACAAATGGGACAAGTTTACAGAAGAAAGGGAGACAGGTCACGGGTATCTTGGCGTGAGAGTCCTAAAATGCACACATGAAATGGCCCATTAAACTGACCTATGCAGGGTCTGTTATGGACACTGGCAACAATCACAGCCATTTCCCTCTCTAGTTGTTTCCCCAGTGCCTCCAGGTTTACCTGTCATTAGGCACGCCTGCCTCTCGCTCCATTAACCTAAACTCTTCGTAGTTAAATAAAGCCAAGATGTTCGGCGTAAACCAATTATGAAGGAGTGTGAAGGAGAACTCAATTAGTCTGCTAAGAGGTGGTGGCATGGTGGTGGTGAGGTCGGGGGGGGTACTCAGTACAGTGTGTGAGTGCTGAGCAATCACATTTGGGAGACAGAATGTCATAACTAGAACGGCTGTCTATGAAATGTACATTACAATGTCTGAAAATTGCTGAAAGCACGCTTTACCTTTTTATGCCATGTCTTGCTGCCTCGAGACCATCTGTGATACAATGCTGTGTTTGCATGGACCTCTTCAAAAGCAATCATGGCACTTTTTCTCATATCTAAATGGGCCTCTCATGCACTGCCATAAAGTTCGAGCAAACCCATTCCTCTCACACCAGGCCATGGAACGGCGCTTAATGGTGTTTATATATGACTTTCGTTTTGAAAGGGAAGGAAATAGTTATCCCTGGCGATTGCCACAATGGTGGAGCTGGACAATGAGGTTTATGAAGCGTGAGTTAGACGTGGTTTGATGGCATATCCATGGAAGTTATGAGAGGCCTAATGGTCTTAAGTGATGTGCAAAGTGGAGTCGGCCAGCATGCAATGCAAATGCAGAATTGAAAGCACTTGGATATAAAGTACAAAACAAAAAAGGTGCTTAAAATTTATGAGCAGGGTGCACAATGTGAGACACAATCTGTTTGTGGTCTTTAGTTGGTTAACTGATAAACTAGTGTTGTGTTGTGCAGTTAAAATAAATATTATATTTTGTGAAATATTATATATTTTTTATTGTATGTGAAATGTTTTTTTATTCTATGTTATATTTTTCCAGAGGGTACAAAACTCCACTTTCAGTTTCAAAACGATAAAAAAAAAAATAAAAAAATAAAAAAAAACTTTTACTGATTTTGACTTTTTTTTTCCCCCAATCCCAATCACATGGGTAGAACATGGGCTACATGGCTTCCAGGTGATACCAGCTATGGGCTATGGATTTTTACATATGTAACTGTGACAAGGTTAATCTCACATTCTTAATCTCACACTCAATATGCAATATGCAATTGACAACCCAGTCGGAGCCCAATTATACCCCTTCTGGTGCCTTCATATGTGAGGCCAACATGGAACCCAGTGTTTCCAGTTCCAGTTTTTACAGGTTTCCAGTTTGGCTACCCATTTTGGCCCCAATTAAACATGGATTATTTGTCTATTTAAAAACAAACAACAGTTTTTTGAAAAGCATTAAAATATTCCTGAGATAGAGATAAAAAGATTACCACAGGTAGAAAATATATCATTTTAATACAAATTTGATGAATACAAATTATAAATTACAATATAAACTGGAGGCCTACTGAAGGTCATTTTTAACAAGATGTGTTCTGAGCAACATTGTATAATATTGAAGCCTGGACACAAATCAGAATTTTTCACTTAAGCTACAGTTGGTTTTAGAGTGTGTATGGTGACCTAATCAGTTTAAGAATAAAGCCTGACGCCTGTTTCAGTCAGTTTTATGTAGTTCCTCAGGTGAATGGAAGGGAGGCCATACAGCGTACAGGTAAAGCATTTTATCTGCTTTTAAGACAATAAGCGGTCCGTCAGTCTGACGAGAATGTGCATAACCCATGTCAGTGGGAGGCGATAAAACCTGCTTACCTAGTGGCGACAACGAAAGCCTGGGCAAACAATGACCAACGGAGAGTAATGTAAAAGCAATGATAATGTCTTTTAAATTGAATTCAAACTTGTCGAGGGAAGAAACATAACAGTGCAATAAATCACATCATTTGACAGAGGTTGCAAAATCTGTGAGGACAAATCTTTAAAACATGGGCCTGCTGGAGTGGCCTTAGTGTCAGAGCTGTTTGCTAACAAAATGAGGTTTATTAAAATCTTCCAAACACAACTGATAATCCAATAATCCAATAACAGAAATGACCAAAAAAAATGCAATTCAGTAAAAGGCCTCTGAAATGGCATTACGTCTGACTGTATTATTGAACAATTACAGTATGTTCCTGTTCGAATTAGACCAACCATTGTTGTTAGTACTACAATGTGCAGTATTGTGTTCAACAATTTAAATAAGTGACTAAAGAAACAAATGAAACATAAATGTAGTGCAGTGCTGTCTGACTTCTGTGTAAAAAGCAGTATTTTATTAATGTGCTCTTTTGTGAAAAGATAAATCCAGAAAGGTCATATATGAATGTAAAAACTGTCATTTCATTTCCACAACAGTTTCCTGTACATTCAATGTACACTTCGTTAGGAAGACCTGTCCACATGCATGCAATTATTTAATCACGTGGCAGCAGCACAATGCATATAATCATGTAGACAGGGGTCAGCAGCTTCAGGGAATGTTCACATAAAAAAACGTGATCTTGGTGATTTTCAGCATGTCATGATTGTTGGTGCAATTCTGTAGCTGCTGATCTCTCTAGGATCTCTTGAAAATACAGAACATGCCAAAGCAGACTATGGCTGGTTTGACATCTATTAGGCAAGAACAGAAAGCTGAGACTGCATGGAGCACAATGTCACCACAGCTGAACAGTGAAAAGACTAGAGGAACCAACTTGAATCTTTGCAATGTGGTGTGATGGGAGAATTGCAGCATTTCTGCAGGGACTGTGTGATGCAATCATGGCAACACGAGTCAGAATCTCAAATGAAGAGCATTGCAACATGAAGGCAAATGCCTGAAAACAACACAGCAACACCGTACAATAAAAAGTTTATAAATTATCGCTGCTTTTGCACAATATTAAGTTTATAGTGTAAGGGCAAACCAGGCTGGTGAAAGTTCCCAGTGCCTCTGTCCTTCAGTTTACTCACCATCGAATTCACTTAAATAAAACACTGAAAGGATACTTAATTTATTTTTTATTATTACAATTATAATTATTATAAGTATCATTTTTACCCCGAGAATTTGGATTTTGCCAATTCCCTATTCCCACTGTCATCACCCTCTCCCTGTCACTCGCAATGCTCAGACAGTAGGAGGGTGAACACAATACATTTCTCCAATACATCTGAGATCAACCGCCTTTTTATGAACTGCTGCCATTTATGACTCTCAAGGTTGTCTCAGGAATGTTTTTCCTATGCCTATTTACCACATCATGAGTTATGAAAAGCAAAGAATCAAATATTAAATTAGGAAGGGCCAGTTGAACATACAGAGATCCAAGTGATTGTATGTGTAGTTTTGATTAAATACTCATGTTACACAGAATTTTGAGGTACAAGAATCGGATGCTCCCATCAAGCAAAATGGACACATCTAAACTGAGCTGGAAAGATAAACTAATATTTTGCTGCAGACAATGAGAAAGCTCATCTTTCAGGGTTTATTTTTTATTACAATTTTGTTTGAGATAATTGAAACATCCCAAATGTGACATTTCACAAATCCACAAATCCAACAAACATACAAAACAACCCAAAAGGAAAAAATAATCAACAATAAAATGGCTCATGTTTCTGACTGGAGAGTCAAAGATTTTTTTTTTGGGGGGGTGGGAGGGGACAACAACACAAACACTGGTGCATCATTTTGGAGTCCTATCTCTAGGCTTTCTGACTGCTGACCGGTCTCTGACAGGTGAGCGGGAGCGCGTCCTGTTCGAGTGACGTGGAAAATGGTCTCTGGATGCCACAGCACTCCTAGAGGATGTGTGGTGTCTCTCTGACTGAGAATGAGAGTGGATGTGTTCTGTCCTATGTTCTCTCTCTTTTCTAGGTCTGCACTCTTTGTCTTCACTGTGACGATGTTTCTCTCCTTTCCTTCTCTGAGTGTCTTCTCTACACTTTGAAGAAATCTGGCCAACATAGCGGCGCTCCAGAGCAGATGACCGCAGCGTGTTCAACAGGAAACGTTTGTTGGTGCTTCCCAAAGGGCACTTCCTCCTACCAAACATCAAAGTACATAAATAAATAAACAAACTAAAAAATATAAGATGTACATAAATATTCACAGACTTTGCCATGACACTCAAAATTGAGCTCAGGTGCATCTTGTTTCCACTGATCATCCTTCAGATGTTTCTACAGCTTGATTCAAGTGGTATATTCAGTTGATTGGACATGATTTGGAAAGACACACACCAATTATATAAGGTCCCATTGTAGACAGTGCATGTCAGAGCACAAACCAAGTCATGGAGTCTAAAGAATCTGTAGAACTCAGAGACGGAGAGACTGGAGTTTACCAAAAGGCACCAAAAGAAATCTCGCCTGTCTTGTTGTGGAGGTGGTGTAGCCACAATCTAAGACTCAAAACTCAGGATATGAAGCAAAATCCTTTGAAGTACTTAGTCTAAAGGTATCTGACCCAACTCCTGACCCCTTAGTTAAAGCCAAAACATCACAAATTGCATGTCTAACAGATAATCCTAGATTCCTGTTTAATACTGCGTCAAAATTAACCTGCAGACACAATACAAGCTCAATTATTCCTCCCGATATCTCTAGCAACAATTTCATGACATTCTTTAATAGAAAATATTCTATTAAAAATTCACCTCTTTATATATTTGAAAACAGCACTTGCTCTGAATCAAGTATAGAGCATTTTAACCCCGTAAGTGAAAAGGACAAGCTTAGTTCAATTAAATCCTCCAAATCATCCTCATGTGCACTAGATCCAGTATCTACACAGTTATTCAAACAGGTCGCACCAACTGCTATTAAATCATTTCTCAATATAGTGAACTCATCCCATAGGACACATGTTCTATACACAATAGTGTCCTGGGTTCACTACTCTTCTCCCTCTACTTGCTACCACTGAGTAAAGTCATCCGAAAGCAAGATATTCACTTGGATGACTCAAAGTTTCCTGTTACTAAACTCTGAAAAAACAGAGATTTTACTAGGGCCCAATATACCCAGTATTCCTATTAAACTAGACGATTTCTCATTTATTCCCAGCTCCACTGTAAAAACCTAGGGGTTGTGTTTGGCACTGACCTCTCATTTGATAATCACATTAGTAATGTAGTAAAAACTGGATTCTTTCACTTACGCAATATTACCAAACTGCGTAAAGCACTTTCTCACAAAAATGCTGAGATACTGGTGCACGCATTCATAATGTCAAGGCTGGATTATTCGAATGCCTTTCTGGTTGGTAGTTCAGAGAAATCATTACAGAAGCGTCAATCAGTCCAAAATGCAGCTGCTAGAGTTCTCACCAGAAGTCGGAAATTTGATCACATAAGTCCTGTTCACTCATCCCTCCATTGGCTTCCTATTAAATTCCAAATTGACTATAAAATATTGATACTAACCTACAAATCGCTCAATGGCTTAGCCCCATGATCTAAAAGACCTTCTAAAACCTTACAACCCATCACATACACAGCGTTCACAAGATGTGGGCCTACTAGCAGTCCCTAGAATTAAAAAGCACACTGCATGGAATTAATTCACCTTTACTCAAAATCTTTACTTTAAACTTTCTGTAATATTTAAGTTCGGTTTACTTGAAATAGTTAATTAAGAAGTGCAGTTTAATTTTCCACTGCATGGTGAATGAATAATAACAGGTTGTGAATGCCACTGACTCACCACCCTGAAGGACCCATGGTCTCTGCCCTCACTCTGGCTCTACTGGCCTCTTTCAGGAGTTCCTCAACTGCGCGTCTGTGAGGAGGAGAACAGATTATTTCTTCAGTGTCCATTCAATGGACAACAGGAAATGAAAGCATGTGTGTGTCCTGCAACGACCTGGTCCAGCAGCTGAGTCACCATTTCTTAGTGGCATCACCAACTGTCCCACAGCTGCTCTTTGACCGCAGCTCACAAAACAGGTGCCTGAGGAACTTGCTGCCTCAGCGGCAAGACCACAGTCCATTGCCCCCACACTGCACACACACTGTGTCAGTGGCAGAGGAGGGGAGTTACTTTTAGTCAATGATGTGCTCAAGTACATAGTAATAGTTTTACTTTTCAGGCGTTTCTCTTATCATTTACACAATTCATTTTTGTGTCAGCAACAGCATCTGTGATACACTAAAAAAAAAATTTTTTTTTATAAAAATCTCTAGTAAAAACACATCTTAAAACTCAAGCTGTTGCTGCTGCAGTGCATTGTGCAATACTTTTACTTAGGTATTTATTTAACTTAGTACATTTAGCTATATTAGTTTGTCTGTTTTTTATTTATCTAATTTAACTTATTTTAATGCAGACTGTAAACAGATAACTATTCTGTTCTATCGTCTCACATTGTTGGAATGACAATAAAGTCGAGCCTGAGAGTCATTAAATCAGTTAAGTAACAGTGCACCTACTTGAATATGGGTTCAGGCTACTCTATCCCGCTCTTTCAGTGGTCATCAACCCTGCAGAGTTTAGATCTGGCCCTATCCAGCTCCAGCTCATAAATGCTTTCAGAATGCTTGGACAGGCTGGTTTGCATGTGTGTTAGCATTATGTGAGAAAGGGGACTGGAGTGTTAGATACGGGCTGAAACCAATATCTTCTGGAAAGGGGATCACCAGGTTGGTAACACATTTTTGGAAGGCTACCAACATACAGAACATTTACATTCTCAACAATCAATTTATAATCATTATATTATCTGGATTTACTGTGTTTTTAATGAACAAGTTTTCACTGCTCAAATAGATTTTATTTATTTATTTATTTGTCTATATAATAATAATAATAATAATAATAATAATAATAATAATAATAATAATAATAATAATTTCGTCTAGTTTAGTTGGTAAGACGTTCATACTGGGTTGTACTGAGGTTTTATGAAACATACAAAACGGAAATATTTGAAATTGCCTTTTTATTTATATCTTGGTTTCTAACTGGTTTCAGTTATTATTTTACACTCTTTGCACTGCTGTGCCAGTTGAAGATGTCACCACAGGACTCAAATGACTGATTCTTGCTCTTCTTTGTGTGATTTGTTTGGTATAATTGTCTAATTTATACATCTTTATTTATTGTATTTTGCGGTTGCATTTTTAGTAACCTACTGAATACCTCAATTCCTCTCATCCATCTATCTGTCTGTCTGTCTATCCACCCACCTATCTATCTAATCCATCCGTCGGCAAATAAAGAGCCTGGACTTGACTTCTACTACATGGCCAAACATGTTTCCTATATCTTACCACTGAACTCCCTCCAGTCCTTATTCTACGTTCTTCTGAGGTAAAATCCTCTGTTTACATGTATAAACCCACTCTACCCTGCAGTCAGCTGAGCTCAGTTCAGCTTTGCACGCTTCCCTCACTTTACTATATTGCTCACTGATCCATTACTGTCTGAAACATCATTACCTGTCTGGTGTTTGGTCTGGTTCAGTCCATTACTGTCTGAAACATCATTACCTGTGATACCGAAAGCGCCTAAAGGAACCGAGCTCTAACGTTCAGCTCGAACTGGAGCCCAGTTTCCCCATTAAAACACACTAAACCAGTTCAGCGCCGTCCATCGAAGCCACCCACCTTTCCAGCTCTCTCTCCTCCTCCTTCTCCTCCTCCATCCCACCGAAGCGCAGAGTTAAAGCCCAGGCGCCGTGCGGCTGCTGTTTGGAGACTACAAAACTACAGTGTTTTGATGCGGAGGACCCGATCAGGACCTGCGGGCGGGGGTTTGGCGCCTGATCGGATCGGCACGCCAATGGGGGAGGATGGCGGGGGGGATTCGTGTAAACAGCAACGACACGGCTTCGTGTTCGGGCCGACAGTTTGGACAGGTGTAGGTTTTAGGTCAGGCGTGGGGAGTGGATTGGACTCTGCGGGTTGAGGTCCGAACACAGCGTGTAGGTGGTGTTTTGATCAGGCGGAGCAGAGGGCGCGATCTCGCTGCTCAGACCGACAGCTGAGAGAGGCTGAAGTGAGGCAGAGGAGAGGAGAGGAGAGGAGCTGGAGCTGGAGCTGGGGCAGGAGAAGGAGCTGATGGCCGAGACGGACGAAGCATGCCGGGGGAGATCTGAGGGCCGGAGGGGCGGCTGAGCTCGGGGGCAGGGGCTGGATGTGATTGAGAGCTGGGGGACTGGAGCAAGAGCACTAGTAGAGGTATGAGGACGAAGGGGATGGAGGAGGCTGTGATCAAAGAAGTGAGGCTGTTTGATGGGGAGAATGGAGGAGGTGTGATGGAGGAGTGGAGGGTGTACTGAATCCTGCTGGTCAGTGATGCTCTGGAGGGGCATTGCTGATGCACTGATGGATGGGGTGGCTGCTGTGGAGTGGGTAGGATCTGTGATCTAGATTTAGAACTTGTCAGTGGTGCTGGAATAGTGCATTAGGGAGATGTTCTAGGAGGGGATGAGCTGAAGTGGATAAACACACAGCATCACCCACCTGAGACATTGCAGTTGGGACCCTCTGTGTTAAGGCTTTTGTTTAGGATGCATGCTTTGTTTTTGTTTTTTTAGATGGGTGGGGGTGGGTGGTGATATGTGTTCAAGGGGACTGGTGGAGAATGGAGAAGGATGCATGGTTGTTTCTAATTGTGCATGCTTTGTTCAGAGGGGGTGCATGCTTTGTGTTTAGGGGGGCCAATGTTTGTATGTAGGTCGGCTGATTCTGTGTGTTTGATGGGATGCTATTCTTGAAGGTGGCTGGTGCTGTATGTGTGAGGGGGTTGATGCTACATATATAAGGGAATGCATGGTGTGTGTGTGGATGGATGCTATCTGTTCTAGAGTGAATGGACTGAATGTTTGGGAAAACGAAGGGCATGTAATAAACAGATGGAGGCTGAGCATGTCCGAACTGCACAAAGCTTGTCAGTACTGCTGTAATAGTGCCTCAGGAGTCTGTGTGATTGAGGAAAAGCTGGCTGTGCGTTCAGGGGGAAATGTGTGTGAGCCTGTGTGCTTGAGTGAATAGACCCTGTGTGTTTGGGAGAATGGAGAGTGTGTGACTGGCGACACATCCTCCGTTCCTCCCCGAACACACAGCCTTCAATGAGCTTCTGACGTCAGACGTCATCATCCTGTCATGGTTTTTTATGCTGTTTCTGCTGCTGACTAAGACAGTGGCCTTCAATCTGCATAACAATTTAGGCTACTCTCCAAAAATGACCACATATTCCATATTGCTGCTCTCTGCTTTGATCAGCCTTGTTTTTGGCAGTTTTAGGCCAGTGAATGATGCTTGGATTTCATTACAGAGGTGATGATAGTGCTGTAATGTTGATGGTGAAATAGAAGTGAATATGCCACTGGGGACTACTTTTTAGCCTTACAGCACCATGCACCTCTCTGCTATGAATGACATTTTAAAAGTAGGTTTTCAGGCCGAAACCTTATACAGAAATATCACAGAAGGACCATTTTTTTTACCCTTTTGTATAATAATGTGCTGTAATACAGCTTTTAGTGTTTGTTTTTTACTCTTATGTATAATAATGTGCTGTAATACAGCTTTTAGTGTGTGTTTTTTACTCTTATGTACAATAATGTGCTGTAATACAGCTTTTAGTGGTATTCTGGTTCCTATCTCCAACTCTATGAACAATCCTGACTCTGTATGTATCTCTAGAACAGAACAGCCTACAATAAAACAAGTCAGTTGACCGTGATCATAACAGTTAAATTTCCCTTTAATCACTCAAGGGCATATTGTGATACTATGTAAGAAGATACCTTATCCAGAGATGGCAAACAAAGGGATACAGTGAAAACAGAGCAGCCTTGGAGCCATGACTGCTTATGCCCATCAGTACACTCCTACAAGAAGAAAGTGCTGCCTGAGACAAAAGAGAACAGATAATTTCTCCTGGATCGCACCCAAAGGCATCTAAATGTTCCTGTCCGCTTATGTAACGGAATCCCTGGCTGTGCTGTCCACTGTTTAAAATAGGACAAGAGTTAAGTGCATTGGTGGCTCTTCATTTACAACAATGCAGAGCAGTGCCCGCGATGAAGCATGCTCAAGGCCACACTGTGCACTTGCGATACACATACATGCTTGTGTGTATGTTTGTGTGTGTGTGCGTGTGATGAGATGATGACAGGGCATTGTTATTCGAACAGAGGAGCCTTGTGTCCTCATGAATTATTCATATCCAGCTGCAAAGATAAAGAGACAGAGACAGGTAGTCAGAGAGACACAAGCGTATCAGACGGCAGCAGAAAGAGAGAGGCATAGTGGAAATGCTGGCTGTTGGTCTCCATGGATACACCTGAAGGGTGAAAGGTAGTGTGGGTCATATGTTGTCTGTTGGTATTGAGCTTCATGTCTTCTTCAATAACTGATCAAAATAATAACCTTTCTTAATAAGGCTTGAGTACTGTGCTCTTTCTGCTCTTTGTTGTTCAATGCGCTGCAGTAATGTGACTTTCCCTCTGGGATTAATAAAGTTATCCATCCATCCATTCATTCATTCATCCATTCATCCATCCATCCAACCAATCAACATAAAATGCAGTGTCTTTATATTACCCTTCCTTTTGGGGGAATACATTAAAGGACTAAAAAAAATTGTATTTAATATTTTAGCCTGAGGCACCACTTCTGACCTTTATCTGTTTGTTTACCAACAAACAATCTTTACATGAATACTTTGCAATCTCCTCATCTCTTTATCCCTTTAAACTGTCTGTGGCTTGGTCTGTACTGCCTGTATTTTGCTTCATTCAAAAAGCTGAAAGATTTCCAGGCTGAAACGCTCCTTATGACATCACCCTGGGTGGGTGGAGCTAAACTGCTGTAGGCTGAATAGGTAGGTTTTCTCATTCTCATTCATCCAAGCGATTCAATACTCTTAGATCATTACTGTGACATTTTCACTTATTTCTTTTCTCCATTATACTTATCCTTCATTTGCTTGTCTGTCCCATCATTCTGTCTTTCTTTCTTGTCTCTTTTCCCACCATCATTCTCTTGTCTTCTTAATCATGCTGTCTGCTTCTCTTTATCTCTCTTTCATTCATTCCATCACTCACTCACTCACTCACTCACTCACTCACTCACTCACACTCTTTCTCTCTCTCTCTCTCTCTCTCTCTCTCTCTCTCACTCTCTCTCTCTCTCTCTCTCTCTCTGCTTGGTACTGTTTGCCTCAATCCCAGATAATTCCCTCTCTGTTGGATTGGAAGATTTGAGCCGGTGACAGAGCAGGAGATTACACTGTCAGATTAGTGTTCAGGAGTAACCCCACACAGCCACATGACATAATGTCAAACCACACACATAAACACATCAAGCCTCTTAATCGATCAGAAATCATAACCACCTGTCCACTGCTCATTTCATTGTCTGTCTGTTTCTCCATTTATCTGTCTGTAATTACAGTGTGTGCAGCCCAGTGAGGATCACATGTCCACATAATTCAAGCATTCGAGTACTAAACTCTCTTGTGATGATTTTATTGCCAGCTTTATGTCAAATTCTCATTACAGGTGTCCCCCTGAAAAACGAATCCACTCTGAATGGGGTGTAAAACACGGTGGGAGGCTGTACCTTAATAACTAATCAGCATTGAACAAGTCTAACTGCTTTATGTCAGTAGACTTGTTGAATTTGTTTTTGGACATTGTTTGAAGCTGCAGTTCCAATAAAAACTGTGAGTACTTGCTAAGAAAATAGTTCCATCAGCAGTCTTTTTGAAACTGTTCATAGAGTGTCAGAATAATTATTTAGCGATATTAGCCATGGAGCTTATGGAGCTTAAAGGACAAACTTCAGGCACCAAACCTTGGATAATCAGCTCCACACAAATGTAACTTTTCTTTCACTAAATTATTACTTTAATACAGTATTTAATTTTCTTCTTCATTGGAATTGCATTGTTTTGTTGAGGTTCAAGCTAAAAAAAATAAGTTAACCTAAATAGTTTCTGCTGCGTACTTAAAAGAAAACAGTAGAATCTAGGGCTGGGTGATCAATATCGGGATATAAACAGAGCAAGATACAGGCTATGTTTTTAAGTAACAGGGTTTCAGTCATGCAGAAACCTTTTTTCTGTTACCTTGTTCTCCTCTGCCCCTTGCTCACAGCTCCCCCTCTACTCTGCTCCTCCATTCATGCTCTCTCATACACAGAATGGAGGCGACATAAAACTTGTGTGTATAAAGAAGAAATGATCATCAAATTTCATTGTGTTTAAATATAGCCTAATCATTTTCACACTGTATTTTTCATATATTGACATGCATCTAAAATATATCAGGATATGATCTTTTGTCCATATCGTCCCGCCCTAGTAGAATCTTTTACAATATACAGAATCATCATGTGACCTGTTAACTTGTCAGTGCTAATTTAATGACCTTTTTCAATAAGGTAATTCAGTTCTTAATTAATTATACGTTCCTAATCAAATGCTTTTCCCTTTCAGGGGGCATGCCACTCTGTCTGTTGGGGGGCGGCCGTCCTCTGCCTGACTCCTTCTGAGGCCTATGGTGCGGACGCCCCCATAAATAAACCCTCAAGTGTGTATTTGATAGCCTGTGAGCAATGGGCAGCCTAGGCGAAGGTGTAGATGCTGGAGTGGTCAATGAGGCTCTTCTGGATGCACTGTGTCCAGAATGCGGTCAGATTCACCGGTCCTGGGAGAATCACCTGTATAACTACCGTCTGGAGGTGGACGATGACCTGGTATGCCACATCTGCCTGCAGCCACTGGTGCAGCCACTGGACACACCATGCGGTCACACATTCTGTGCCCGCTGCCTGCGCAGCTTCCTGCAGGAGCGAGACTTCTGCCCACTAGACCGTGCCCGGCTGCAGCTGCATGGCTGCAGACGCTCCAGCATCCTGGTGCACAAATTGCTGGACAAACTGTCTGTCACTTGCCCGCTCACACCAGCCTGCTCACTCAGCATGCCCCGCTGTGACCTGGAGGCTCATCTCAAACACAGGTACACACTCTCAAAACACATCTTCATCACAGGTACTTAGATAAACAGACACATCTTCATCACAGGTACATATATATATATATATATATATATATATATATATATATACACACAGTCATGTGAAAACTCCGATGAATGGCTTTGTTTTTTATTAATATGTTAAACATGAGTGGGATCACCATCGCAAAATCCAAAAGAGCTCTCTGAGTGTGGGAAGAGATTTAAACAGATCTCAAAATTATTAATTTACAAGTCTGGAAAATCAGTTTCAATTGGAGAACATTTGAAACTACTGCCAACAGGGCCAGCTCAGGCCAGCTATTAAGGCATAGGGTGACCTAACTTTTTGAAAATTGCATTTCCATAGTAATTAGAAATGCTTGTACACATTTATAGAACTTAGACATTTCTCGATATAGTAAAAATGAAAATCAAATGGCCATATGTTTATAAATGTTAAAAAAAAATCGAAGGTATTCATGGGGTGTCCTAACTTTTTCACATAACTGTGTATGTGGTGGGGGCATGCCAAAATATGAAAGCTGTGATTGAAAAAAAAAATGAAATCAGTAGTTGGTGAAATAACCTTTATTGCCAAAGTTAAAACATTAGTGTTGTGTTTAGATGATCATGTTGCCCAGCTTTTGATTGAATGATTGGAATGAAACGGCTGCCATTTGTGTAGAGAAGCTGATATAGTGGTGGTGTGTTAGTGGGTGCTATTATGGTATGAGTGGATCAGATGCAGCAGTGCTGCTGGAGTGTTTCAACTCCTCATTGTCTCAGTCCTCGTTCTGATGGACTGAGAATAGTCCACCAACCAGAAATATCCAGCCAATAGCATCCTATGGGTGTGAGCTCTGATGAAGGACTAGAGGATGACCAGTACAAATTGTGCAGAAACAGATAAGCTTCTGTCTCTACAAGGTGGGCCAACTAGGTAGGAGGTTGCACCAGCACAACACACACTTAACACACCACCACCATGTGAGTGTCACTGCAGTGCTGAGAATGAACCACCACCCACATAATTCCCACACTGTGGTGGTCCTGTGGGGTCCTGACCATTGAAGAACAGGGTGAAAAGATTACAGTCTGTACATATAGAACTACAAAGTGCTCCTGTATGGAAAGAGGAGCTGAGAAAATGGACTGTGAGACTAGAAATAAGGTCATAATATTATGGTTGTTGTATTGTAGTGCATTTCAGAATATTAGAATATGATCAGTTATTTTTTCATAATATATAATATAGTATATGAAGTAAGCAGAACCATAATTACTAGGTACATTCTAGATACAACAACCTAGATACCCATACATACTGTTATTATTAACAGGTATTTATTAATAACAATAATTGTTATTGTTGCATTCTATTCATTCACAGTATTACATCTGAATTGTTGTGTAATAGTACATCAACCTTTTTAGACAGATTTTTTTTTTCTCACAAAACCATTACGTATCTTGCACAGTGGCGCCAGCACAGATACTGTAAAAGATTCATGAACATTATGCAACCTCTGTGATGCTATTTTCACAGCTCTCAGAAGGAATGTGATGTTAGCTCTAAGAAGAGCTGTAGACATCACCCAGTACATAAGTGCTTACATGAGGGTGTACACTTCAGACACAGTATGCGACAGCACCCACTCACCTTGGAGAGAGTATTTTAATAACAGGCACTGCTGAAGTAGAAGTGCGTGCCCACTGAAGTGTACTGGGAAAGGGAGTACAGCCGATTCACTCTTAGTTCTATATTTGTGCTCAAGGGTGAATTACTTTATAGCAAAAAATGTGATGATACTTAATGACATTTGCACAGTACGTATCAAAGCTTTTCTGGGCTTTGATGAATTGAAACAGTTGCTCTGTATAAAAAAAATAACAAAAAAACAAAAATAATTGTAATTTATGTAATGGGTCTAAATCTGTCTATTCTATAATGCCTGCCATTCTTAAGTCTTCTAGATATATTAATGATTAATGATTAATATTATTAATTGATTTATTGAGAAAAGCATTTGTAATGTCATTATTCACAGTAATATACTGTCATGTTAATTTTACTGCTGATTTTCTACATCTTATTAAACAGAAACAGTTACGCTCTGAGAGACTGACTACTTTAAGATTAGAACTAACAGAATTTCCAACAAAAAAGTAAACCAGACAACAGGATGTGTCTTGCAACTGATTCTGGTATTCAAATAGAGGGAAAAGGATTGGACTGAAATTAAGATGTGGTAATGAGCTAAAACTACAACTGCCTGGTACAATACTGGATTCTAATAAAGTATTCTGTCTTTGTCTTCTTAACAAGACGTTCTCCTCCGTGTGGGATGGACCAATATATTATAAAATCAGAAAAATATATTTGGACTGTTTCTGGATCTGGATCATTAGTAAGAGTAGTTGGGCTTGTCTATTTTGTTATCCCTGCCAAGGTGCTTACTTTAAAATACGTAGTGGAAAACAATGTGACATTACATTAAACGCAAAATGCACACTTCACTGAACTGTTGACTTGTATACTTTTTTTCATCTGTAATGAATATCCAAACAGTAATTTCAGGGTTTGGTTGCTGGAAGACTGATGCCTTGAATGGTTAATACAATGACACCTTGGTTTGTTATTCAGTAATTAGTCATAATGCAGATTAAGGTTCACAAAACTGGTCGGAGTTGTGGAGTTAATGTAGTTAAGGCCGTAAAGAACTGAGCTGGGAAATTCAGAAGAACATGCAACATGGTATTGCTACTCTTGCCCTTTGTGCTTCAGGGATGTGATCGTCATTCTGGTGCTCCATTGGTGTGTTTAAGTGCTGGATGGGTATCAGTTTGTTCGCTTTCTCCAGAGTGTACGCCAAACCAGGGCTGATCTTACATCCCATCAGGGGATTATATGCCCCATTCAGTCATGTGACGGCAGATTAGCGGCTCCTACGGCATGTGTTGGCTTCCTGCAGCTTCATGTTTCTCTGCAGCCATGCTGGGAAACTTCAACTCTAGAGACCTTTTCAATCACTTCTTCTGTGAGACTGCCAAGGGTAATCCGGGGCTATGGTGAGTGGCTAAAATCACACTGGATGTTCGAGTTAGTTGAGGTTTGGCTAGGCCTTGTGGATTTCTCAAGTAGTTTGTGAGATTAGTTGGATGGCTTTCTAGATCAGTGGTTGGGCTGCAGCATGAACTGAGCTGTGGTGCTTTGGATACGTTCAGGTTTGGCTTGCATTGCAGCTGGCACCAGTCCCCTGGTAGCCCTTGCCAAGTGTCTGTGGCTGAGCTGGGATTCAGTGAAGAGGCTTTGAGGACAAACTGTAGGTTTTCTCTATGATCCTTTAGTTTTTGTTCATCTAAACTGGCTGTATCTCAAAGTGGACAATATAACTTATGGACAGTATAACTTAGGGTGGGCTGTAATGGCACAGACCTTCACTATGAAAGATGCCTCTCAAAAACACAAAGTCATTTAAGTCATAAATTCCTGTTGGTTGTAAAATGATCTGCCAAGTATTTTATAAAACATCCCGTTTAGAGTTTCAGATTTATTGCTTAGATTCAAGATGTTTGTGCTTATCGAAAGGCATTATTGTAGTTTTTTGTGTTGCCTCTAGGCAAGGCCTAAGTGATCATGGAGGATTTACTATAATGAGCTCTGCCCAACATGCAGAGAAAGAAGGAGCAGGGGAACAAAAACACTGTCTCCTGGAGAATGGTGCTGGACACTATAGACTTCTGACCTTCATAAACACAACTATGGACACAATAGGCAACATAAAGAACTACATGAAAAACCTTCAAACAGTTCATTTAGAAAATGAGAGGAACTACTGTAGATTTGTAGTTTGGTTGTGTCTACCACTGTGAGCAGAAGAACATAGAAATAGTATGGTTTGTTAGTTGGCTTTTATTGTTAATCTGAGCTGAGCTGAAAACAGTTCTGAACAGTGGTGTGTGTATTCTTCCAGAAAGTTTTACTTTGTATCCAACAATAAAAACACCATATGATGGGAACATTAATAGCAATGATTCAACTGTTGATACATTTTACTTTGTCCCATACAGTCAAATACACAGTTATAATGCAAATATGTCTGGGAGGTACCTCCAATAAGACATTAGGTTTGATGTCAAAAGAAATATACCCTGTAAACACTGTTAAAGTACCTCAAACCATGTATGGGAACTGAAAAAAATGACTATTTGTATGTTTCCATTGGTTGTGAAGTCAAAACCATGAACAAAGCTGCACGTGACTTACAAGTCTGCCTTTAACAGTTTAGCTCCAACCTTTTGCACTGTAGTAATATAGAGTGTTATTGCTGCAAACAGTTGGTTGAAGAGTTATTGGAGTGAAATATGGTGGGAAGGTAATTTCTTGTGCTGTTTTCTGACTGTCAGGAAACAAATAGATCACTGCAGCTTTCAAACAGTCCATGTATCTGAAAGGGGAAGCATATGTTGTGATGTTTTGTGATGTTCCAGAGGATTTCAGTCTAAGCTCAACAGCTTGTTCAGGGCATTTTAGCCTAGACCGCCATTTGGATGAGTCACAAAGCAGTGGAGCCAGTAGGAACAGAGGTCATTTACATTTGTTAGTCTAAAAAGCACAGTAATAGAAATGGCCTGTTATAAGGGATATGCAGAGGATGGGAATGTATCTTATCAATATGTTTTGCTTCATAAAACCACACAAATTGACTTGTGTATAAGAAATATTAGTTAATATGACTTGCATATAAGCTAGCAATTATGTAGCACACTGTATAAACATTATTTAAGCAAAAAAATAAAATAAAATACATTTCTACTGTTGTCCCTGTCACTAATGTGGATGCTCTGTTACCTTGCTCCAGCAATAGCGAATGATATGAAATCAAATTACACAGATTTCAATTATTTCCATTTTGATTTGTTGATTGGTGAGGTAAGATAATGTAAGAAATCTTTATTAACACAATATATTATTATATTATCACACACTGTATATTATTTGAGTTAAACAAAAAATCAGCTTCATGCATTTTGTAATAAATATGGCACTGGGACAGTTTTATAGTACACTGTAACGCCCTCCCCCAGCTCTGAGTAATTAATTGGTTCCATTAATTGACTGAAAGACTGAGTCAAGTGTCTGTTAGGAAATGAAAAGTGTAAATTCACCCAGCTGCAATTGAATAAGAACACAGAGTGCTCCGTAACTCTAATGGCGCTGACTATTTTAAGGCAAATTGCATAAGAGGCAAACACTAAATTGTAGTTCTTGGAATGAGTGCCAGCCAGTTAGGAGTGTTAGTAAGAAGACTGTTTTTTTTCATTCATTCATTTCTTTAAACTGAAGACCATTTGTAGGAATGCATGTTCCTATGTTCTGTAAAAAAAGAAATGTGGGTTTATGTGCAGGTGTCCTGGAACTCAGAGTCAGAGGGCCGTTCTGGAGGCCACTCGATTGGAGTGTCTGGATGACAAAGCGATGGTGACTGACCCCTCCAAATCACCACAGACGGAGCTGAGGGAGAGCAGTTCATCCCCTCCGGCTGGCACCAACGCCTGCAGCAGCATGTGGACGGATGAGCCAGGGGTGGACAACCCTGCCTTCGAGGAGAGCACAGAGGAGGACAGTGAGTTACCTCCATAATGACCATGTGTGATAATTACCTGTCCATACCGTGGGAAAATCAGTTTTCCAAATTCTTCAGTGTAAATCATTTTTTCAGTGTTTTCAGTTTTCAGTAACGTAACATCGTAAGATAAGATAAGGTAAGATAATCGTTTATTGGTCCCACAGGGAGGAAATTCCCATCTTACCACTGTAGTCTGTAATCATTAAAACATTTCATGTAATTCAGGGACAAAAAACTGAATATAATTACTGAGATTTTAATTAGTGAGATTTAAAAATTTATCAGTTCCACATCCACTAACTTAATTGAGGACTCTCCGTGTGAAGATGGACAGAAAGATCTGTGGGTGTTTTCACATCTGAAGCTGAAGTGGAGCTTGATTTTCTCTTCTCTCAAAGTTGAAGTGCTTGTTGTTCACCAGATCTTGTATTTTCTCTGTATTTTGAATCTTTTTTTAAGTCTTGGGTCTGAATTCCAAAGTGTTTCATGAAGGAAAAACTTTATTCTTAAGAAAAGGTTGTTATTCTTCAAAAATCTTAATAAGAATTTTAAGTAATGAAAGAAATTTTAAAAAATTGTATTCTTAAAACATTACTCTGATATTTTC
Organism: Acestrorhynchus altus; assembly: GCA_034509495.1. Taxonomy (NCBI): domain Eukaryota; kingdom Metazoa; phylum Chordata; class Actinopteri; order Characiformes; family Acestrorhynchidae; genus Acestrorhynchus; species Acestrorhynchus altus. The sequence continues at coordinate 19,583,482 of CM067503.1, forward strand.
TTAACCTTGAACCCTGAACCTTTTCAGAGTTATGTTGATGAAAAATAGTTTAATTGATTTTAAGCTGTGTATTTCACAGATTATCCCTAAACAGTAAAATAAGCAACGCTGCATTGTTTATCAGCTGTAAAATTGTGCATATAAGGATGTGGTACAACTGGCTACAGAAGGAAACTTCCCCGTGTGTCTTTGTCTATTCTTTTTAAGAATTGTATTTAAGAATATTCTTATTAATGTTTCAACCTGAAGATTCTTTGTACATTTTTGTCCTTTTATTTATTTTTTATGGAGGTTGCTTATTGTATATTTAATCTACCCAGCAATATCTCCTGAAGTGGCTTAATGGCTGTTTTGACTGGAAATGAAATTGGAATTTTATCTTAAAATATATTTTACCTTAAAATAAACATGCTTATTTGTTAAGAACCAAACAACAGAGAATATATACTGTGTGTGTGTGTGTGTGTGTGTGTGTGTGTGTGTGTGTGTGTGTGTGTGTGTGTGTGTGTGTGTGTGTGCAGGCGAGCGTGTGTGTGTGTACACGCGAGCGAGCGTGTCTGTCTGTCTGTGTGTGTGTGTGTGTGTGTGTGTGTGTGTGTGTGTGTGTGTGTGTGTGTGTGTGTGTGTGTGTGTGTCAGAGAGAGAGCGAGAGAGTGTGTTAGTTTAACTATTCATCTGACCTGTGTCCTACATTTTTAGGCGTCCATGGTTTGGAATGTGTCCCAACTCGGGTGAAGCGTCCTCTCAGTAACCCTTGCATCCACCTGCTCCGGACAGGAAGCTCTGCTTCCTCTGGCTGGGATTTTGTTGAGTCTCTGCCTTTATCAGCTGAGGAGGGTATGACTTTACCATGCTCTACTCAATTTCATATTATCCCTGCATGGTATTGATGTGATTCTTCTGTTTCAATCATTTCGCTACACATATATAGTATGCCTTGCAGTGAACTCAGAAGGCATAATTGGGTCAGTATGACATGGTTTAAGATTGACCTTGATAGTGTTGTTCAAAATAATAAGAAACAGAAGCAATCAGATGAAACCGTGATTGATCAGAATTAATGTAATGATTGAAAAATACATATAATTCTCTCGGCTTCAAAGGGATGTGATTTATGCAGTGTGTTTTTGCCTCTTAGGTTGTGTGAAGCTTCCCTCTTTACCCGAAGGTGAAATAACCACCATAGAGGTTCATCGCGCAAATCCCTATGTTGAGTTGGGTATCAGTATTGTAGGGGGAAACGAAACCCCCCTAATAAACATTGTTATCCAGGAAGTGTACCGGGATGGCGTCATTGCTCGAGATGGGAGACTATTAGCTGGTGACCAAATACTACAGGTAATGATTGCTTCTAAATTTCTGTTCCTCCTTAAATAAAACCTGGCCAACAAAATGTTCATGGTGTTTGAATGCTGCTGTGTTTGTCAGCAGAGTTATTTATAGAACAGCATGAAAGTTGTTTAAGTGCTTGCTCAGTAAATTTTGCTGTTTAGTATCAGGAGAGTGTGTCTGTCTGTATCAGGAATGGACTTCTTAACCATTTTAAAGGGGAATCCAACTGACTCTTGAATAATAATTCAGCCATTATTATGCAAATCATTCAGAGTGGTTTGATTTGAAATTATGCATTAAAAAGAGGCTCAGCAGCTGTGTGGGCATGTTGGTTGGCATGTGTATGTTGGTACAAATTGCCTGACACATTACATCAGTTCTATTTCATTTGTTGAAAGTGGAGGGACTTTACACTGTGGCTCAGATGTTTCCATGTCCTGGAGTGAGTCTGCTTCATGGTTTGGACCTTTCAATGACCTGGAGTGTGTCTACTTCTTAGATGTTTTCATGGTCTGGAGTGATTTTTTTTTTTTTTTACATTCTGAAGTGAATGGACATTGTGGCTTGGAAATTTCACAGGTCCACCACTGGTGTGATTCAATACTGTGGCTGGGAATTTTCCCGGGCTGGCTTGAAGCCCTCCATTGGTTGCATCAAATGCTAAGACGAGGTCTAGCTGATGAGTAAGAACGATCAGCAATAAAATTTACAGGAGGAAACCTGAAAATAAGTATGTAGGCTATCACAAAATCTGAAATGTCTATATTTTATCTGTTAGCTGTAACAGAGCATTTAGAGGCACCAAACCACTCTGAAGAATAAATATTAAAATGGTTGGATTTCTCTTTAATTATTTAAATATTCATATTATTCACATATTCCAGTTGGTTAATTACTTGCAGTGAGCATAAGATGTAATGCATGTCTGATCATTCTGTTATTTATTTGTTTTGATCATACACCACAGATTATTATGCTAATTACATTTTTCTCTCATTTTCCTAAATGGTCAATGAAAATGACAGTCAGTATAATTTTCAGTTTAAAGTCAACCATTAGAGTATAAATCAATCCCAATAATAATATTTTTGTTTAAAAAAAAGAACAACTGCACTGTTCCAACTTATTATGCACAATGGAGTTTCAAAGTATTGTATAGGGTATAAAGAACTGAAAATGGACATTTGTTGAATTTGCAGCACTAAGAGGTCACATTTACTGAAATCAAAAGCCATTTCAATCAAAAAGTTACATGTTAACATACCTAAACATAAATCACCTTCACAATTCTTTGCGTCTAATCTAATATCTAATGTTTTCATACCTTCTCCAATATTTTGGACTATTTTCAGCAGCAGAGAGATCCTTTTTCTTTCCTGTATTGCTTGAAATCTGTGGTCTGCTTTATAATGTGGAACATCCTTTCTAAGTAGTTTTCCTTTAATTGGGCTCATCTGGCAAACTAATTAGTATCTGACATTGATTTCAGTGATCCAAAGAGCCCTGAGACACAATACCATCCAGGTGTTTAATTCTAAACTAAAACTAAAAATATATATCTGCATAACACTCCAATTTGCATAATAATTTGGAATGTGTTGTACATGATTTCAGGACTAATAAACAGATTCTTGTAGGTGTAGCCTGTTTGCTTAATGTTAAATGCAGCAATGTCTAGATCAGGGTATCTCAACCTGTGGCCTGGAGACCAACTGTGGCCCATGAACCACTCGTTAGTGGTCTGCAGGCCCTTCCTTGGGGGAAGACAGTAGTCAAAAGTGTGTTGGTGATGCCACTTTAAATCATAAAAGTTATAAATAAATTAACATAACAATCGAGAGACAAATCATGTTCGAACTATAAACAGTATAAGCATTAATAGAAATGCCCAAATAATACCATGAGGTGGAAAAGGTTGAGAACCCCTGATCTAGATAACATCATGCTGCTCATTCCTAGATTGTAGTTTTATGAGCAGCAATCAGTGCTACTTGGTGCTTTTGAACATATGAACATATTTGTTCTCTTTTCCTGGGCATGTAGGTGAATAATGTGGACATTAGTAACATGCCCCATAGCTTTGCCCGCTCCACTCTGGCCCGGCCCTGTGCGACACTGCAGCTGACCGTGCTTAGAGAGCGCCGCTGCACTGCCCGGCCCCCTGCAGTACCCCCAGCCCCGTCCTCACCTGAGGGCAGCCCTGCCAGCATGCGCATCACACTACACAAACGTGAATCCACTGAGCAGCTCGGCATTAAGTTAGTGCGTCGCACGGATGAGGCGGGCGTGTTCGTGCTGGACCTGCTGGACGGGGGCCTGGCCGCCAAGGACGGACGTTTACGCAGCAATGACAGAGTACTTGCTGTGAACGAGCACGACCTGAGACACGGAACTCCGGAACAGGCTGCACAAATCATACAGGTAGAGAGAAAGAGAAAGGGTGTAGACGGGTTATGCTGAGATGTTCTATCAGTCGTGGTTATTATATCAGCCGAGGCATTTGAGGTGAAGCTCCTCAAGCTTTTAATGTATAGTAAACTGTATTATCTAAGTGTATGTACACACATTCAGTGTCTGACTAATGTGTTGCAGACCACTTCTGAAGAGTTTAATGAACTGGTTTGATCAATAATCAGATCTGAAAAATGAAATACTCATTTGCTCTGGAGAATATGAATACACAAAGATTCAAATCCAATTCTGGACACTTCAGTATATACCTAAAATAGATCAGTAGTTGGTCATGTGACTGTGAAAGAAAAAGCCAGATTTTTTGTCTAATATTTTTATTTTTGATCTCTCATCTTGTCTGTTCAGCAGGGGTTTGAACTAGTTCATATAGTATTTCAGGACACAGGTGTGTTCGTACTAAGGACAGATGCAGGTCATTTACACACACACACAAATGAACTGAGCAGACAAAAATAATGTCCCTTAATGTTTAAGCAGCCAAGACATTTCTTTTCATTAGTCCAGTTCATAAATGTTGCAGCAATTTGGTCAGTCTTTCTCAACCCTGGTCATGGATGTATCCCTGTCCTGCATGATTTAGAGCTTTCCCTGCTCCCGCCACCCCTGAGTCAACTAATCAGTTCATTGACAAGCCCTTCAGAGATCCAGGAGCTGTGTTAAAGTTCAAACACGCAGAGCTGAGGTGTCTCCATAACCAGGGTTGAGAAACACAGGCAAAGATCAAGTAAAGAAAGGAAGTAAATCTGATTAGAGAATTACTCCCTGCAGTTTGGATGCTGCCTGTGACATGGTGACCTGCTTCTGTTTGTGAGCATATGGGGACAGCAGTAGGGATGCAGCAAGGCTGAGCACCCTATGAGCCACCATCACAGCGTGTTAACATTAACGTATTAGGTGTTAAGTAAGCCAACTTTAGCCACTGGTGTTGTTTTCATTGTAATTAACTGTCCCATTTTCACCGTTCAGGCCAGTGGAGAGAGGGTCAATCTGCTGATCAGCCGGCCTGCCAAGCAGACCATGGCCGTACATACGGGCCGTGAGAGCTGGTGCCACGAACATTTCTTGCCACTTCCTCGCACGGCTGCGCCCAGTCCAGCTCCCAGCCTGCAGCTTAGTCGCTCCTCCACCCACAGGGTGAGTGTGTGTGCAAGAATGATTCCACAGTGTTTATTAAGAAAAAGTGTTTCTTTAAACCAAGAAACACTTCATAATTCACTAACAGTCATTATGACAGATTGCAATACACTACAGGAAGCATAGGGGGTGATATGGTTCCAAATGTCTTGATATAGGGCCAGTGATGTCATCATAGTAACCAAAGCACACTTTAGCCCTCGATTCATAATTAATAGATAAATTGATTAGATCAACATCGCCCTCTACATTTCCTCTACAGTACTGCAATCTGTCAGAACATTATAGAGCATGTTTTGTTAAGAAAACAATGCGTCAACATTAAAAACCCATTTCAATTCTTTTTTCACATTATTGACTTAGTGGACTAATCGTTGTAGTTCTTGTGGAGACTGAGTTAGAGCACCCATATTACAGGAGCTATTGGTTTGCCTCCAGTTTTCCCTCATGCCCACAGTTTTAATTACTTCTATTGGATGGATCAATGCAGTGATCGACTTTGTGAAACAGCAGTGCTGACACTCCAGGGATAAAAGGAATAACATTCAGAAAGCCTATTGCAGTCAGGATCAATGCCACTTAAGGAAAAGGATTTCCCTCTCCTTACATTGTAAGTGTTTTTGTGACTGTGCACATATGTGTGTGTGTGTGTGTGTGTGTGTGTGTGTGTGTGTGTGTGTGTGTGTGTGTGTGTGTGTGTGTGTTTGTTTATGTATTTGTCAGGACCTATCTCAGTGTGTGACCTGCAAGGAGAAACACATCACTGTGAAGAAAGAGCCACACGAGTCGTTGGGGATGACTGTTGCTGGGGGACGGGGTAGTAAGAGTGGGGAACTGCCCATATTCGTGACTAGTGTCCAGCCTCATGGCTGTCTGTCACGGGACGGGAGAATCAAACGAGGTTAGTGACGCCACTGTCCCCTTTTAAACTGCTTCCTTGTCATCCTGTCTCATCGTTACACTGTTGTTTTGTTGTTTAGTTGTAAAACAACTAAGATTTGTTTATTTATTTATTTTTTTATATTATTTAAACCTGTATTCCTTACAATAAAACATCCCTTAACCTGAAAATGTTATGGTCAAATGTTTCATATTTTTATTTTGTTTTACGTAATTATACCTAAATAAATTATTCAATTTGAAACAAAAACAATCCTACATATATCTTTATCTGATATATGAGCACCATAAACAGTTCTGTATCCTTCGAATTATTTGAATGTGACTTTAAGTCTGATATATATTTCAGCATATATTTCAGAGTTCTGTTCTGGTGGGCTGTTGGCTGTTTGTTGTGACTTTTAAAACACAGTGTGGGCAGAAAACTTCATAATTTCATATTTCTGCATGAACAAGCATAACACACCTGTTGTCGGCTGAATAGGCTGACCCAGATAGCAGACACATTTGGGCCACATCTGAGCCACTTTTGGCAGCTAGGCTAAGGTGTGTGCCACATTTGGGCCAAATATTCATTACTCTCTCAAGATACATGTAAAAATATGTAAACTGCATTGTTGACACAGATGTGCAAATGCACGCACAGCTTGTCTAATCCCTTCTGGGAAATACTGTCAATAGAATAGCAGGTGCACAAAACCACAATGCCAGGTGTGAGATAGAGAGGTATAACACCCCCCTAAACTGACCTGTGGAGCAGTGGAACTATGTTCTCTGTAATGATGCTCCATCTAGTACTTTTTGGAATGAGTTCTGGAACAAGGTGGGATGATGTGATCGTCCCAACAGTTTGAGTCGTATAATTACCGCTAATTGCAATCAAATCCTCACAGCAACGTTCCCAAATCTAGTAGAAAGCCTTCTTTGGACAATAGAAACATTTACTCCAATAAAACATTTTGGGATAAACTGTTAAAATAATTGATTTTGGAAGAATAAATGAATGAGCAAGTGTCCATATACTTTTGTTTATAGTACCTTGTCCATCTTTAATCAACAAACTTGTCCTATCATCTATGTGTTTGGAGAAAACTATGCACATTTGATTTTTCACTAAAAAGTCTCTTTAATCTTGACTAATTAGCCTTAGTTCCATTCTCCACTCAGGGGACGTGCTGCTGAGCATTAATGGTCAAGATCTGACCTGCCTGAGCCACAGTGAAGCAGTGGGAACCCTCAAGTCCAGTGCTGCCTCCTGCTCTGTCCAACTAAGGGCGTTGGAGGTCGCCATGGTGGATGAGCCTGGCCATGATGAGGGGCTGCTGCCCCACCATGAGAGCGACTATGACGCCAGCTGGTCTCCATCTTGGGTCATGTGGCTCGGCCTTCCCAGGTAAGAATAACTCTTTACAGCAATTATTCAAGGATTCAAGGAGATGTATTGTCTTTTGCATCCCATGTGGTACATGAGCTGGAACAAAATTATCTCAAGGTCCCAGTTACACCCAAAAAACTGTGTTTTACTGTGTTTACACCAAAAAAAATGTGTTTAAAAATAAATGAACAGTATATAAAAATATAGGAGAGAATTGTTATGGAAATACAATAACAAATAAAATACAATAACAAGAAATAATAGTAATGATATATGAATATAGCCACTAATGAGTGAAACGAGTGAAACTCGTTCTGAGTGAGTGGGGTCCTTCATGATGCAGGTGGCTCTGTTCCTACGTTAGAAGTGTAAATGTGTAAACGGAAGTGGTGGTCAGAAGACTGACTCCAACAGTCCTCTGTGTGGCCTTCACCACCCCCTCAGAGTTTTTTCTCTCCATACATTGATGTTGGAGCACAGAACACTCTCCACCACTCTCGGTAGGAGAAGGTGAGGACTGAGCTCCCGAGTCCTGCACCCCTCAACCACCTGAGGAAGTAGTGACGTTGATGTGCCTTTCTGATCAGACTGGACATGTTGTTGCCCCAGGTGAGGATGTTACTCACCCAAGTACCAAGTACTGCACACCCAAGTACCTTTTACTGGAGACCACTTCCACTGCAGATCCTCCGATGTGCAGTTGGGGGGGGACTTCCTGAAGTCCACAATCATCTCCTTCGTCTTCTTCACACTGATACAGAGATTATTCTCCCTGCTCCAAACCTCTAGGTGTTCTACCTCCTGCCTGTAGCCAGATTCATCACTGAATCAAGGTTTTAAAAGCAAATGTGAAATCCACAAAAATATGGACATATGGATCCTTCTGCTTTAGGTGGGTGAAGACATTGTGGACCACAGGGGAGATGGCATCCTCTGTGGATCGGTTCTCACAGTATGCATACTAGTGTGGGTCCCCACTGACTTCAGTGGTGGCTCTGATGTTGGCCATAACCAGCCTTTCGAACCATTTTCTGACTATCGGGGTGAGGGCTACTGGCAAAGTGAGCGTAGAACCTGTTGACAGCATCAAGCAGTGAGGGTTCCTATGGCACTGTCCATCTCTAGTGTTATAGTATGTGATGGACTTAATGCCCTTCCACATTCTCCATGGATCCTGGGAGGAGAAATGTCCCTGGATCTTCTGTGCATATGTGGCTTTGGCCCCCTTAATACCTGCATTCAGCTCTTTTCTAGCCCTCCTGAGTCTCCGTGAATCACCAGACCTGAAAGCAGCATCCCTGGCTTTCAGGGAGAAACTTCCAAAAAAAAAGGTGTGCTGAGCTTGTTGCATTATACTCAAAAACACTTTAGACTGTAATTGCTGCCAAAGGTGCTTCAAGAAAGTATCGAGCAAATAATTATGAATACTTATTTATTTTTTGGTTTTATTTTTAATACATTTGCAAAGATTCCAAACAAACATTTCTCACTTTAACCTTACATATTGTGTGTAGAATTCTGAGGGGAAATTAATTTGAACCATTTTGGAATTAATTCCTAACAAGATGTACAAAAAGTGAATGCTGTGAATACTTTCCGGATGCACAGTAAGGGGTGGGAATGATATGGAATCTGCCACTACTAATGCCTTTAGTCTGAATGTCAAAATGTCCTAGTAAATATCATATATTGTGAAAATGTCTAAATATCATGATCTATTTTTACATATCGCTCACCTCTAACAGGAGGTGCTAGAGGAACACTAGTGCAGCATGAGCATAAAGCTTTAAACTTATAACTGTTCCTTGAAGCAGAATCACAGACACAGATTGGAGGCTGAGAGATGGCTCTTTAATAGGATGTACTTCCGAACTAAGCGTTTCTTTTTTTGGACCGGTAACAATTGCTCCACTGGGATGGTTGAAAATAGCCACCTCACCTTGGTGAGCAGTGATCCAAATAACAGTGGAAGCAGCATGGCCTGGAGAGGGCCGTGAGAGTGCCAGGTTTTAAGTTCACCTACTTATTTCACATCTTTATCCGAGCCTCATCCAGTTTAAAGAGACGAGGAAGCAGAGCTATTTTGATTTCGAGACTCGGGGAGACGCGTGTATCAACTCTGTGTTTAATTGTTCTGGAGATTTAGTTGGTTCTGATCAGGCCTGTGGAGGGATTATGTCTGATGGGTGCTGATGTTTCATACAAAGTCTCTCTCATTCATACTTTTCTTTCACAATTTCTCACAGCCTTTTTTTTTTACTGCCTTTCCCTTTCCCACTCCCTCTTCTTTTCCTTTTCTGCCTCTTCATAATCTTTCTCTCTTCCTCCCAGTCTTTATCGCTTCATCTCTCTTTCAGGATTTCTCTCTACCTCACCTCTCTCCCCGCTGTCTCTCTCTCAGACTGATGCTGAAACACAGAGGGCATTCAGTGCCGTTTCGTCCGTCTCTCATTCACTCTTTCCCCCGCTCTTCCGCCATCCCCCTCTCCTCTCTGCCCTTCTGTCTCCTTCCCTTCTCTTGTCGTTGTGCCAACCCCTCTCCATCCAATCTCCCCCCTCTCTTTTTCCCTCTTCCTCCTCCTCCTTCGCCCAATCTGCAGCTGTCCTTTCTTCTTTGTCCATCTGTGGACCTGACTATTTTATGCTTTTAACCCCGTTTTTCAACCCAAATATTGTTCCCTCTTTCGTCACACAGATATTTCTTTGTCATTATCAGACTTTTTACTCATTAATGTCTCATCGTTTTCTCTTTGTGTGACGCAGCTACCTGCACAGCAGCCACGAGATCATCCTGCGCCGAAGCCACCCCGGCAGCTGGGGCTTCAGTATCGTTGGGGGTTATGAGGAGAACCACAGCAATCAGGCATTCTTCATCAAAACCATTGTGTTAGGAACACCTGCCTACTACGACGGCCGGCTGAAGTGAGTAAACAATTCACACTTTCAGCTCCACCATCACCAATTACCTTCGTTTTCACAATTGTAGGACTTGTAGCAAGGCTAACTGAATGGTTCATGAAGTCATAACCAAGAACATTTTCTCAAGCCCCTGTAAAGAAACTATCCTTAAAGCCCATTTTGAATTCAGAGTAGTTGTGATGTCATAAGCAACAGCACATTTATTCCCCAGTCCATGTGAGGAACCTGAGCTGCAAAAACAGCCCATTTTAATTTAATGATGGTTGTGATGTAATAACCAACACATTTATTAGCAGTCCTTATAACACAAATTCAGTACAATATTTACATCCAAATAAATATGAATAGTGGACAAACTAAAATAATATATAATTAAATTCTATTTTAATAATATATAATTAAATTCTATTTTGTCATATTTATTGGACTTCTGTTCATATAAATGTTCTAAGAAAGAACTGATTTACAGGGTCTAGCAAAAATTACAATTAACCCCCCATTAAAAGTCATGTAAATAAAGTTAAGTTGAAATGAATAGTTTGTCAGCAGATCTTGATTATTAAGCAATTATGATTAGGGTAACTTTAAGTGAAGGGACATTTCATTCTTAATTGTGATAGGGTAGTAAAGTAATCCCACTGTGTGGTGGTTTTTTTTTGGCCAACTTTCACAGTGATATTCTTTTTAAAGTGCTGTGTTTCTGCCACAAAAAAGAGTCAAATACTAGATGTGAAAAACTGTTGATCACAAAACCATTGATCCATATGAGCCTTGAGAAATGTTGTGTCAGAATTTACAAGTAAAGCTAAAGATGGAGAACAGAAAGGGGATTGAAAGCAGGTCTTACTTGAAGCTGTTTTAAGTGCTAATTTGTTGATTGTGGTTTAAACACTTCTGAATCTCCACTGGTCATTTTATAGCGGTAGATCTTGGCACTCACTGCTAAACAAACACTGAAGAACAGTTTAATCCTGTTGTGATATGGAGTCATATTCTCTGCCTCAGGTGTGGCGACATGATTGTGGCGGTGAATGGCCTGTCCACAGCGGGCATGAGTCACTCAGCGCTGGTGCCTATGCTGAAGGAGCAGCGCAGCCGGCTGGCGCTCACCGTGGTCTCCTGGCCGGGCAGCCTGGCATAGCCATCACACTCCTTGAGATTAAATTCTCATCTAAGTGTTTGATCTGTCCCGTGTATGTCGGTCCATCTCCCTTCTCCGCCACGGAGGCGCCATACTGTCAATGTGAGTTTGGAACTTGAATGCTTCACTCAATGCTGAATAAACCAGGCCTTAGAAAACCCTGCCACGCCCATGAGGCCACACCCCTCAGAGAGCAGCCTTAAGGCCATCCCACCACTCTGCTGGCCAACGGTCCGCCCTGCCGAGGGTTTTATACAGTATATAGATATATGTTATCTCTACATGTTGTACGTATGAATGAGTGAATACAAACAAATGCGTGGGTGTGTGTTTAAATGTGTATAGTGTTTAATAAATAAATCTTTCCCACAGAAAACACAGACTCTGCTTAGAATGTGACTGACCTCCTTGAGTTATGGTGGGGGGGTGCTTTGCTTTATTTTTCCAATGCAAATTAGAGGGTTGAGCCCATTTAGCAGGACTTAGTGAGGAGCCAGCAACCAGTCAGATGCTCTTCTGGTTCAGACATTGCTGCCACAACAACCAATGGGTCATTAGGTAGGGTGCAACTCACTCAAGTAACAGGGAACAGTCAGTCATTCATTTTGGGAGTTAAACACCACCGAACCAAATTTTTCACCCTATTGGGAGCACAAAATTCAGGTTTGTAACAGCAAGTGTAGTAGCCAGAAAATTGGACAAGTCACTGGTTTATCAAAATACAAGGAGTAAGTTTATATGGTTTTAGATTAGACTTTAAGCAAGCTTCAAACTTTCATTTAGAGCAGCTGCAATTTTTCTGGACACCCTCTCTCCAAGAGTGGAAGTGGCAGCACTCTAAGGGGGTGCTGCAAACATCAGGCCAGCTCCATCCATCTGTGGTGAGTGTAGAACAGCCTAAGCGGCACACTTCTACTGTGCTATGTGCACTTCTACTGAAGGTACACAATGTTATGTAATTGTTAGTTACCTTTATGAATTTTAAGCAAAGTCTCAAATGTAAATGTTGATTGTGGTACAAGTGACAGAACCACATTTTTAAATGAAGCATGCAATAATCTGGCTATACCACCAAGCATTTAAGGCCCACTGAAAATTTAGTCAGCATCAGAGATGAAAGTTTCCATTCAAGTTAAATCCATCAAGGTCTCATTAAGTTAACAGCTGATGGAGGTTTTAATCAAACCGCTACTAGAACCAATACAAAAGAGCCAGAGATGCAGCAAAGTGTGGTTTATTTAGAATGGTGTTAAACGGAAATCAATTTCAGAAACTGAAAGTTAATAGTAAATGGGGAAAGTTACTCGCCCTATGGAATGGTCATGGGCGAGGATTTGGGGATGTAGATTTGTTTAAAGAAACTTTCTGCAGATGTGCAGACAGTTCAGAAGCATCTGAAACCTTAGCTTTGGCTGGAAGGTTCTTCCGTTTTGTCTTTTTCTGGGGGGGGGTTATAAAATAAAAGGTCACCATCAAGTACACTCATCTCATCATTTCACTCATTTTCCCTGAAAGACACTTACCTGCAGTTTTTTCTTCTTGGGGTCATGAGCTACAGCATGTCGCTTTAGACTTTCCTAAATCAGGAGAAAAGGTCAGCTTTTCAGCTCAAGTCATATCATTAGAAATAAATCAGGAGTTACTTTGTAACTGAATGCAAGACGACACTCACTTCCATGGCAAAGGCTTTACCACATCCAACATGAGAGCAGATGAAGGAGCGCTTGCCCTCATGGTAAGAAAGAATGTGGCACTGGAGATTGAAGTTGGTGGTGTAGGTTTTCTGACACCCCTCCTTGGTGCATTTAAATGTGCGTCTTTCACCCGAGTGAACAAACTGTTTGTGCTTCAGCAAGAACCAGGCTACATGGAAGACTTTCATGCAATCGCCACACTGCAAGATTTCTGCAAACAAGAGAAACAGGGGATTCCACACTAGACCAGCTCTTGGACATGTTTCATAGTTCAAGTTTCCTTCTGCAGTCTCACTGGAAGTGAGGCCAATGTAGCAAACAAGTCATTTAAGTTTAGAGTCACTGCACATTATCCAAATGGTTGCGAGACCAGTAATCCAAGTTGTACAACAATGTCTAGATTAATACTTTGAATACTGCACTTTGTCAAAACTCATCTCTAATGCATTTGTACAAGCTAGAGAGAAAGATTTCAAGCATAGTTCCAATCAACAGACTCCAGGAATCCTGGAGTAACTGCCATAGCATTTATATATTAAAAACAAAACTTTGGAAATTGGCAGATTTCCATTACCGTTTACATCAAGATGCTGCTCCTCAAGCAAGTCTGACATTTCAGGTAAGTGTTAAACTCAAGTGTGAATACAACCATGACCGCCATCAACTATGGCACCTTACCTCTATGTTCTGCTTTCCTGTGGGCCAGATACTCTGTCCATGTCTTTCCCGCAAAGAGACATCCCTCTTCAGGACATGGATAACCTAAGATTTCAATGTTAGTACGAGAGCTTATGTATGAAGGGAACTGATGCAGTCAGACTTTTTGGACAGGATGACATTACCATTATGCACTTTTTCATGCTTTTTCAGCATTTGAAAGGCAGCATACTTCTTCCCGCAGCCCTCAAAAAGACATCTGGAAGAGTTCATGTGAGCAAGAAAGAATGCAATGGATAAGAATGGCAACTGTATACTGTCCTCAACTTACTCAAAGGAAAGCAGGCCTGAATGTTCACTGTGATGGCCCTTCAGTTGTTTTTTCTTGCGGAACACCTTGCCACACCCTTCATAGTTGCACTGAAAATTAAGATGTAACCAGTCAACAGATCAGTGTTAAAGGAACCAAGGTCAAGCCAATTGCATCAAAGCAGATGAGAAAGTCATTGCATTCAGAGCAGAAATAGCAATGCAGGTTGGTTGCATCAGACATGTCTAGTAACAGAATTTGCTATTTAATTCTATTAAGCTTTCACCAGGTCATAGCATTTCATAGCATGCCGCCATCAGCTGCAACAGTGTCAAATGTTTTAGGCTTGGTCATTTTTTCTCCTTTTTTCTAATAAAGCACAAACTAAAAGAAATAAATTAACCTAGAAAATCTTATATGCAAGAGAAGATCTGGTGGTCCAAGAGTGGACAACTAGTAGCAACCAGTCACTGGGATATGGACCTCCAAGCCAGCAGATTGATGCTTACTATCTGGATATGATCACATTTCCAACTCTTCAGTACAGCAGTTCTTAACCTGACAGCACAGTGGCTGATTAATTTCCAAAGTGGAATTCCTTGTTTGTATTTGGTCACAAAATAATGGTCTACTCTCCCAGTAAAGCATTAGCACAACTTGCCACATAACAGTTCCCATTCTGCTGGTGCACACGCATCACATGGTTCCTCAGCCTGGCGCTGGTGTTAAAGGCCTCAGAGCATCCACCTTCTGAACACCTGCACAGTACAGACACAGCAGACATTCAGGGACTTGAAGGGACCCTGTAATGATGATTCTAGTGGCACTCACAGGTAAGGGGTCTCGCCGCTGTGGCTCAGCTGATGGCGGGTGAGCTGGTACCGGGTGCAGAAGCTTTTAGTACAGCCGTCACAAGCAAACGGTCTCTGATGGACATGGAGACACCATCAGAGAGTTGATTTAGTCTCAACACAGTAGTGTGGTAGCTTTACACTGACATGTTTACAGTTACATGCCAACACACCACTGGTTAGCTTAAGACCCCTGGCTGCACCCCACTCACCACGCCTGTGTGTTTACAGTAATGGGCCTCCAGCTTCCATGACTTTGAGAAGGAAGACTTGCAGCCAGAGAACAAACATGCAAAGCTCTTGTTGGGGTCTTTGAGGCACTCCCCCATGTCTCGGATATGGACTTCCTGCTTGGTTGAAGCCTGTTTATCGCCTGTTGGTCGCAGTTAAGCAGCTGAACTAACTTTCACCTTCTGACCACTTTAAGTAGGCAAAGGACTGTACCACCTGGACAGCAGAGGGGTAACCGGAACATCACAGTTTATATATGCAGAGGACTGTACCACCTGGACAGCAGAGGGGTAACTAGAACATCACACTTCATATAGGCAGAGGACTGTACCACCTGGACAGCAGAGGGGTAACTAGAACATCACACTTCATATAGGCAGAGGACTGTACCACCTGGACAGCAGAGGGGTAACTAGAACATCACACTTCATATAGGCAGAGGACTGTACCACCTGGACAGCAGAGGGGTAACTAGAACATCACACTTCATTTAGGCAGAGGACTGTACCACCTGTACAGCAGAGGGGTAACTAGAACATCACACTTCATGTAGGCAGAGGACTGTACCACCTGTACAGCAGAGGGGCAACCAGAACATCACACTTCATATAAAAAGATGACTGAATAATGACTAAAATGTTGACACTACCTAGTCAGCGTGATAATATGGGCTATATCTGGATAAAATATGGGCTAGGTGGGTTCCCGGTGGGAGTGGGCTCTGAGTGGGTTTGTTTGTGTTGTTTGTAAATTGGCTCCATCATTACCACCCTTCTGAATTTCATATGGACCTCGGGCCTCACATCTGGAGTGACATCCCTGCTGTGTGTCTCATATGGACACAGTTTAAAATGAATGAAATCTCCAAGACAATCTCAGAATGATGGACATCGTGATTATCTATTAATGTAGAATATAATTTATTGATGTAGAATATAATCAATTAATGTGGAATATAGTCTGATGTAGAATTTAATGTAGAATATAATCTATTAATGTAAAATATAATCTATTAATTATTAAAAGATTAATGTGATTATTAATGTTCCCTGTGAAGTGGACTACATAAGATTTGGGTATTTTAACTTGGGTATATTTTAATTTGGGTATGAGGTTCCGTTCCACAGTTTCATTCAGTTTGAATGGAAATCTGAACTGTATAGGGAGTATTGAGTACCAGTTTATAACTGCACAGAAAGTTATAAAGATGGTCATTTCACCCATCAGTCATTGGGTCGTCTACAACAAACCGTCTAAACGTGAAAGCTGTTATAATTCCATAGATTCACACTCATTTTCTATAGTACATGCTTAACATGTTGCACAACTGCAGTTAATTCATTTGCTAGTTAATTTAGAAAGCAAAGGAGTGGCCAAAGATGTACTGCCATGGGTAAAAGATAGTTTTATTTGTATTTTATATTAACAGGAAAGTTCATTAAAACAGTACATTTTTTAATATGATTTTCATTTGTATTGTCTTCATTATTAGCAAATTCATTAAACAAGCTCAATCTTTATTTAAAAGCTGATTGTTATCTAAGAATTATTTGGTGATTGAGTGATTCATAATCTGAGTAATCAGATAGTAGTTTTAGAAATGAATACATTATTTGACTATCAAAATAGATATTTATTGCAGTCCCATCCCTAGATGTACTCCTGCAGGGCCCTCAATAACAGACCTAGGCTTACATTATACATGGATGCAGAGTGAGAAAGGAAACACATAAAGCTGGAATAAAGTGAAAGAGTAACATTTCTTAATATTTACATGTTTGGTCTGCATGAAAATATAAAGTGCCCAGTTAAATAAGGCTCAGCTGTAGGCTCTGTTAGGGCTGGCCACCAGACTGCCGACACTGGCCTGTAAAACATGTGATTGGGGATGAAGGTCTTCAGGATTGCCTGACAAAGATTGATGACAGCATTAAACTGTCAACGGTGGCTCCTGGTAGGGTATGAATGTACCTGGCTGTGTCTGAAGGACTGCCAGTCTTGATCATAACACAGCACATATGCGTGCACACACACGTGGAATTTATGACACTAATCACAGTTTATCAACAGTGAGTACAGCATACTGATAGTCTGATTTACTGCAACCCCACTCAATTACTCACATCCTAAAGTTGTGTCCCAAAATGGCACCATTTGGTGACCTCAAACTTAGTATTATTTCTCAGAGCTTTATCACACCAATTACTGTCACTCAGCCCAAGTTAATTCCATTAGTGTAGGCTGATGTATCTTAAAGGGCCCATGGTCTACATTTTCATTGTTTTTAAACTATTTTCAAGTCATTTGAACAAAAAGCAGAGATTCATTCATACATCGGAATTACCAAAATTCTCATCCCTTACATTTAAACAGCCCATTTTTGTTATTGTGAATTTAAGTAAACAACATTTTGTGAAATCACAGAAACAAGCTATTGAAAACAGGTTGCCCTACATAGAGTAAATGTAAAGTATATTGGTTCTTCACATTGAATTGGTGAGGCTCACCTTTTTTGCAAACACATTTGTTTATGCATCTTACACACACCCTTCAAAACTGTGATGGTCCTTTCATGGTTGTAAATTATAGAGAAACCCATGTGGAAAAACTATTAAAAAATGTAACAGCTTTATTACACTGACATACAATAAGATGCATGTATGCATACGCAATACACACTCAACTTAGCAAAACAGTTACAGTGCATATTATAATTTTAAGAGTGCACACATTCAGCATATTAATCACATGTTCAAATACAAAGCATGTCTTAATATTCCATAGACAGCCTCTAGTGTGAAAAAGTAAGCAGAAGTGATATTATTAGTCTAAAGAACTAGGGGCAGATCAAGGCCTCAGCAGCCCATCCGGTACCCCCTCCTGCGCCCTATTCGTCTGACCCTGGCCAACACAGAGGCCAACTATCTTGCTATCTGATCCCCTCCCTTCCTCCTCCTCCTCCCCATCCGGCCCTGTAACGTCCCAGCCCTTCCACTCACTGTGAGCAGGATCAATAAAACTCTGTATCTGTATCTGAATGACCATGGTCTGCACTGATAACCAACAACAACAACAAAAGAAGACAAACACTGGCTCCCGGCCACATAGTGTGTGTGTGTGTGTGTGTGTTTATGTATTTGTCAGGACCTATCTCCGTGTGTGACCTGCAAGGAGAAACACATCACTGTGAAGAAAGAGCCGCACGGATGACCGTTGCAAATATACATTTTTGCTTTACACCTAATGTTTACACAGTGGTGTACCAGATATATATATCTCAATCAATTGGAATTACATTGGAATGATATGGATGCTCCCAGCCAGTCTGGGGATTTGATCACCCAATTCACCTAATTTCATATACTTAAGTATTTATTTTCAAATCGGGTGTTGGGTGATGTCTATAAATGATACTAGAGTCCCATATGAGTTTTAAATGTGAACACAGTGATGTAAAACCACTCATTCTAATTTTCACATGTACATAAAACATTTGTACAGTACTGTACATATGGGCTAGTCATGTTAATAGAGGTGTGTATGACGGAGAAAGAGCCAGAGACAGCATAATGTCTAGTCGTGCTATCGCCATCTTGTCTGTTTGCTCGTCCCCATAGTTAATGTGTAACGCCTGGTCGATATGGCTGCCGCACTGCTTGAAGGCCTCAATCTGTGAGTGTCAAGCGGGCATGATTAAGGAGCTCGAGCTACATGACTGCTTTCATCCACTCCCCTCTGCCCCCCCACCTCTCCTCTTCCCCTGAGTCTATTTACTCTCGCTTTATTCAATCAGTAACTGCTATGAGTCAGCGCCTCTCAGCACCTCTGGATGTGCTGTGGGAGGAAAAACCCAATCATGCACCTCTCACACACGTTCCAGTGAGAGCTGTAACAATTACTCAATTAAAATTCATTACTCAAAAAAAAAAAAAAAAATCAATGAGTGGTTCTGCTAATAATGTATCTATAGTATTCATAGTGAGAAGGACTCTTGAGAGACACAACCATGTATATACAGGTCTCATAGTAATCATGTCTATATATATATATATATATATATATATATAT